>ONZH01013090.1:0-46510 GCA_900303285.1 Rhinella marina
TTAATGATTTAAAGCCAGTTTACCTATACCGCCTTTATATGGTAGGCGGAGTTAAACCGGGTAAGGTGGGCCGCTACACATGGGCCAGTGCTCTGTGCTTGCCCCCCAGGCTAAAATTTGCCAGCCAGCCCCTGGTAGCAACATAGATGGTAGGGAACTTGGCAAATGCATTCATTTTACATTGTACAGTGGCAGAGAAGAGGCAGGCTGACAAGCAGCCTGGGGATCTTACAATCTTCAGCAGGGAACACTGATTCTCCTTAATACAGTCAATCAGTTAGATGGTTGCCCTAAGGAACACCATACTAGCAGTTTTCTAACAAAAGTGTACATTTTCCCCCTAAAATATATAGAATAAAACACATACTGTAACTGCTTTTATTTATTTTTATTTATTTATTTATTTATTTTTTGGTGGGAAGAAGACTATTGTTCTTTTATTGTTTCCCTTTGTTTGCTAAGCGGCCTAATTAGCATAACAATAATGTTTAATTTGCTACTTCCTATACAAAGAGAAAAGAAGTGCACCTCGGCAGGAAGGGTTAATGAGTTTGGATTTGGGGGGGGGGGAGGTATTCTGTGTTTTAGATAACTACTGTATCTGCTGGTCAGATAGATAGGGTAAAGTCCATGTCTACACTCTGTACCGAGTTTCTTCTGGAGCTATATGTACTTCAAATACCTGAGATGGTACAGTATTCCCATGTATTTAGTGTCTTTCTGCAATAATTTATTCAAGATATTAAAAAGAAAGAATTAAAATATATAGGAGCTTAGGGATTACATTTAAATTTGCACTTTTGGCTCATCCACACGTCCGTGTTTTGCGGATCCGCAAACACAGACAAACCGGCAATGTGAATTCCGCAATTTTCCGGACCGCACATATAGAAATGCCTTTTCTTGTCCGTGTATAGCTAATTACTAAAACTGTAGTATTGTAAAAAAAAAAATACACCTCACAAGTTTAAACATTTTATTGAAATAAACACTCCCCAGACCCGTTTGACCATTTTATTAAAAAAAATTAAAAAAAAGCTGGTCCGACATAGTCCACCGAATCCGATGTAGTCTCTGCATTCACGACCCTGAAAAATAGAAAACAAACACACAAACACAGACCACTTACCTCTTCCTGCACTGGGATAATACACACAGCGATGTCACTGTACAGGGATAATAAACACAGTGATGTCACAGTACAGAGATAATACACACAGCGATGTCACTGTACAGGGATAATACACACAGTGATGTCACTGTACAGGGATAATAAACACAGTGATGTCACAGTACAGGATAATAAACACAGCGATGTCACTGTACAGGGATAATAAACACAGTGATGTCACAGTACAGAGATAATACACACAGCGATGTCACTGTACAGGGATAATACACACAGTGATGTCACTGTACAGGGATAACAAACACAGTGATGTCACCGTACAGGGATAATAAACACAGTGATGTCACAGTACAGAGATAATAAACACAGTGAGGTCACCGTACAGGGATAATAAACACAGTGATGTCACCGTACAGGGATAATAAACACAGTGATGTCACAGTACAGAGATAATAAACAGTGATGTCACCGTACAGGGATAATAAACACAGTGATGTCACAGTACAGAGATAAACAAAGTGATGTCACAGTACAGGGATAATAAACACAGTGATGTCACAGTCCAGGGATAATGTGTATGTCTGTATGTATGTGTGTATACGGATCTGGATCTGAACTCCATTGAAAGTCAGTGGAGGGGCGGATCCGGATTACTGGTGTGTCACACCAAACGGATCCGTCCCCATTGACTTGCATTGGGGGTCATTCCGGATCCGTTTTGGTGCAGATGCCTGGACCGGAGAGAAAACCACAGCATGCTGCGGTTTTCTCTCTGGTCTGAAGACGGAACGGAATGCTTTTAAGAGCCTCCGTTGTCTTCAGTTCAGTTTTATCCCCACTGACAATGAATGGGGACAAAACGGAAGCGTTTCTTCCGGTATTGAGCCCCTATGATGGAACTCAATACCGGAATTTAAAAACGCTAGTGTGAAAGTAGCCTAACAGCCAAAATAAATCTAATGCATGCACCCATCCCCCACATTCTCCATCCTTTGTTCTTGATAGCAACTAGTTCATGTGAAGGTGCCCTAAGATGTGTCTCCACATGCTGATATAATGTGTGTTCACAATACAGCAGTTACCTCAGAGCCAGTCTGAACAAGAGTAAGCCGGCCACCTCTACTACATAGCGTAACCAGGAGCAACGGCTTAACTGATGTGTGTGGGACAATGGGAATACAAATAGGCAAATCTTCTAAATGGTACATTTTATATAAATACATTCTATTAGTAATAATATTGGTATGGCTATATCTAACTATACAAACTACATGTGTGAGATGGGAATAACCCCTTTAAGGCCCCATTCACACGTCCATGCATTTGGACCCATTCATTTTCAATGGGGCCACAAAAGATGCGGACGGCACACAGTGTGCCATCCGCATCCGCATTTCCGTTCCGTGGAAAAAGTAGAACATGTCCTATTCTTGTCCGAATACACGGACAAGAAAAGGCATTTCTATTATGTGCGGTCCGAAAATTGCGGAATTCACATTGCCGGTGTCTGTGTTTTGCGAATCCGCAAAACACGGACGTGTGGATGGAGCCAAAGTGCAAAAAATAATTAAATTTAAATGTAATCCCTAAGCTCCTATTTTTTTTCTTTTCTTTTTAATTTTCTTGAATAATTATTGCAGAAAGACACTAATCATGGGGAAATACTGTACATCTCAGGTATTGAAGTTACTACAGCTCCAGAAGAAACTCGGTACAGAGTGTAGACATGGACTTTACCCTATCTATCTGACCAGCAGATACAGTAGTTATCTAAAACACAGAATACCTCCCCCTGCCGAGGTGCACTTCTTTTCTCTTTGTATAGGAAGCAGCAAATTAAACATTATTGTTATGCTAATTAGGCCGTTTAGCAAACAAAGGGAAACAATAAAAGAACAATAGTCTTCCCCACCAAAAATAAATAAATAAATAAAATAAAAGCAGTTACAGTATGTGTTTTATTCTATATATTTTAGGGGAAAATGTACACTTTTGTTAGAAAACTGCTAGTATGGTGTTCCTTAGGGCAACCATCTAACTGATTGACTGTATTAAGGAGAATCAGTGTTCCCTGCTGAAGATTGTAAGATCCCCAGGCTGCTTGTCAGCTGCCTCTTCTCTGCCACTGTACAATGTAAAATGAATGCATTTGCCAAGTTCCCTACCCATCTATGTTGCTACCCATGCTGGTCACTGCAGTGCTCTTCTCCTCTATCATCAGTGTACAGTACTTTCCTGCTTAGTGAACACTGGGCAGATAGAGGAGAAAAATGCTGCAGCAATAAGCACTGACAGTGAACAGTGTCTGTGTGAGCACTGATCACTGCAGCAGCGCTATTCTCTATTTGCCCAACACTAACTAAGGGGGGGATAAAGTGTATAATGGTCTTGCAGATGGACCTACCAGGACGTACAGTATTGTGGATATACCTGGAGCTTGTTACTGCTGTCTGGTGGAGGCAAGAGTATTTGGGCTCTGTTATATTCAGCTTTTGGCTGGAGCCTCTTCTGGCACAGGTCCAGGAGGAGCCGGCACGTTGCAGAGGAGACAGGATTCAATTAAAGCCGGCTTCAGTAATACAGTATGAAAGCGTAGTTCCAGGCGCCATCTGGTGGTCAAAAATAAAATTACACCCTGAAGTATTTTTATGTGATCTGAACTCCCGATTCGTTACTAACGAATCGCGATTTCAGTGAGCGGTATCCCTGCTACATCTGTAGATGCGGCCCCATTCACTTCTCTGGGGACAGGAGCCGTGGCTCTTTTGAAGCATGTCCTATACTTGTCCGTGCGTACGGACAAGTATAGGCATTTTCAATGGAGCCGCACGGCGTGTGTTCCGAGCGTGTGGAACACACGCCGGGCGGCCCCCCGTATATTTGCGGGTCCACAGTAATGCGGCCCGCAAATATATGGCCGTCTGAATGGGGCCTTATAGGATAGCTGCCTTACATCTGATGTATCTGTATTGTGGCACATTATACCGCCCCAACAGAGCCAAATATCACAGTGCATCACAAAATACACCCCCCAAAAACTTCCACTGACCGGCTGTGAGGAGGGTCCTGGTAGCCCCCTGGGCATTTGCCCACCGGGAAATTTCCCTGTAAGGTCTATGGCCAATTCGCCTCTGCCAGTGGGATAGACCCCCCCAAGTCACCATCGGCGTAGTCATATAATGGCCTAATTTTTTGAGTTCTATTTCTCAGTAGTACCATTTTTCAGTGCCTAAAACTCATTGATTTAACCTGTATTTGTTTTTGAGTCTTTGTTCGTGGTTGAGGCCTAAATCAGCATTTGCACCATTTGTATATATTATTTACTGAATTTTTTTGTTGTCATAATAAATAATATTTACCTTTTTTCTACAGCTCACTATGTTTACATCAATGGCAGATGATATGGTTTTTATATATACTGGTAATATTTTACCACTTTTGCACAACAAAAGCATTTTTCTTTCAAATACCATTTTGTTAGTCACTACTTTCCAAGAGCTACTGTATAAATTCTTTATTTTTATGAGTGTATGGTGCATTTTAATGTCACTATTTTTCACTGTATGGGAATTTTTAATGTAAATAAAAAATAAACGTTTTTTTTTTTTATTTTAAACTAGCTGGCAGATGCATATGGCAAATGCTTTGTTAGACTCCCAGCTTCCATAGCAACCTGTCAGCACCCCAGCCATAGGGTGACCACAGGAGCCCCTCTCCTCTCTACCGAGGTTTAAAGGGGTTGTGTCACTTCAACAAGTGGCATTTATCATATAGAGAAGGTTAATACAAGGCACTTACTAATGTATTGTGGTTGTCCATGTTGCTTCCTTTTCTGCCTAGATTCAGTTATCCATCACATTATACACTGCTCATTTCCATGGTTATGACCACCCTGCAATCCATCAGTGTTGGCCATGCTTGCACTCTGTAGGAAAAAGCGTTGGTCTCTCCAGTGGCCAGGACTGTGGGAGCTCACATAGGCTGGTGCTTTTTTTTTTAGTGTGCAAGCACGGCCACCACTGCTGGCTTGCAGGGTGGTCGTGACTATGGAAACAAGCAGTGTATAATGTGATGGAAAAATGAATCCAGCCAATAAAGGAGGCAATATGGATAATAACAATACATTAGTAAATGCCTGGTATTAACTTTCTCTACATAATAATTGTCACTTGTTGGAGTGACACAAGCCCTTTAAGGAGGAACTTTCATGGGTCCAGACATTATCAAATAAGTAGGGGGTTGTTTAGGGCATAGTGAAGGGATGTAAGATCGCTTACTAGTTTATCTGTGTGCCGCTCCATTTGCCTGCTGTTTTCCCCTTTTACTTTTCCCGCCTGGTATGTAAATTATTTCATTGGTACAGGGAGGAGGCTCTGTTTCTCAATGGGCATCTACTTCTCCCTGGCTGTAGCATGGTCCATTTGCAGTGGAGAGCTTCACAGCTAGGGAGCAAAAAAACGCTAACCTTCTCCCTGGCTGTGACGCTCTCCGCTGCGATTGGGCAGCTCACGACCCCCTTGGCTGTCCTCACCCAGCTCTGAATCCTCCTTCTGCAAATGGCAGAGGGAGGAGCCGGAGCATCTCCTCTCCTACATAGCGCCCCATACCTCTTACATCCAGTGATGTCACCTTTGTTGTAGACGTTCTCTTTCCTCATCTTCTCCATTCGGACCAGACCGCCATGAAGATTTTTCAGCCATCTCTCGTATCTGCAGAGATACAAACAGACATTAGTTTCCCACATTTCCATCATCTTCACATCTTCTGAACACCTCATCCTGCCACCCCCAATACTGTGCCCCCTAATACTATACTGCAGAAACTGTCCCCTGAAAAATACAACTACCACACAGATAGTGCCCCCTACAACAATTATTGGCACAGAGTCCCCTAAAAAATAATTGCGTCCGGACACTAATAGTATAAAGATAATGTCCCCCAAAAATAATTGTGCTAAATTGATACTGCGCCAGGGTGCCCCCCAAAGTAACAGTGCTCCCCAAAATCCAACCAATAGAAATAATTATCTGCCAGAGCACACTTAATAGTAATTCCCCCATAGTGCCCATACTAGACATCGTGTTCCCCATAATACCCCCAAGTAGTAATAATTCACCTTGTAATATGACAGAACAAGAAATACCCCCGCTTAGTGCCTGCAGTTGAGCTAATGTCCCCATAATGTATGCCAGTATAAAATACCCCTATATAGTGCCCCAGTAAATGCCCCCAAAGTGTCCCCCATAATATGCCAGTAAAAAATGCCCCTTCTTGCTGCCCCCACCAGATGCCCCTATAGTGCTCCTCTCCCCCATAATGTGCCAGTAAAAATTGCCCCCTTAGTGCCAGATGCCATAGTGCCCCCTATAATGTGCCAGTAAAAATGCCCCTTTAGAGTTACCAGATGCCCCCCATAGTGCTCCACTCCCCGTAGTGCCCCAAAATAATGCCCCTATAGTGCCACCAGATGCCCCATAATGCCTCCCATAATGTGCCAGTAAAAAATGCCCCCTTAGTGCCAGAAGCCATAGTGCCCCCTATAATGTGCCTGTAAAAAATGCCCCTTTAGAGCCACCAGATTCCCCCATAGTGCCCCCAAATGATGCCCCTATAGTGCTCCACTCCCCCATACTGCCCCCAAATAATGCCACCAGATGCCCCATAGTGCCGCTCTCCCCTATAGTGTCTCCCATGTGCCTATAAAAAATGCGCCCTTATTGCCACCAGATGCCATAGTGCCCCCATAATGTGCCAACAAAAAAGGCCTCTTTAGAGCCCTCATAGTGCTCCCCTCCCTCATAGTCCCCTATAGTGCCACCAGATCCCCCATAGTCCAGCTCTCCCCTATTGCCCCCCCCATAATGTGCCCAAAAAAGGCCCCCAGATGCCCCCACAGTGCTCCTCTCCCCCACGGTGCCCCCCCTTAATGTGCCAGTAAGAAATGCCCCAGTAAATGGGCCAGTGAGAAATTGCCAGCAGGTGCCCCCTATAATATGGCATCTATTAAAAAAAAAAACAGAAACAAAAAACACTTACCTCCATCAGCAGCGATGAGGTGCAGGCCTCTTCCGGCCTGTGTCCCGCGCTGTGTGCTGCCCGGCTCAGGCGGCACGATGATAATGACGTCATCACGCTGCCTGAGTTGGCCTCTGATAGGCCGCAGCCAGGGGCCCAGTTGAACTCTTGCAACAGGGCCCATAAGGCTTTAGCTACGCCCCTGGCCGCAGCCATTAGTGCCTGCAGCCTATCAGAAGAACAGGGAAGGGAGACGCCTCTCCCTCCCCTGCCGCAGCACAGGCATCTGTATCGCTGTCCTGAGGACGACGATACAGATGAATATAGAGATGAGCGCTTCCACAATGGAAGTGCTCATCTCCTACTGCCCCCACACGCCGACTGCACTTAGATCCAGGGCCGCACCACCTGTGGCGATCGGCGGTGCGGCCCTGAGGAAAAAAAAAAGTGAATGGTTCTAGGGGGGGTCCAGACCCGTTGGACCCCCCCTGTGGCTGCGCCCCCCTCCAGATGGCGCCCTAGGCGGTCGCCTCCCCCGCCTACCCCTAGTCCCGGCTCTGCTACACAGGGTTAGAGGGTCCCGGCTCCCACAGGCCTTGGCACAGCCTGTTTCTTCCCCAGATGGAGACCCCTGATTGAGGAGCCCAGCCCGCCTTTACCTGAGCTCCTCAGCTGGTTGCTTCACAGAGAGGGGCTTGGGCCCGCCCTTGGTGCACGTGCCCGCTCAATTTAATATGGATTAAAAGTAGTATTTCTCCAGAATGAAGCAGCAGATTGCTAAGTTAAAGGTATCATTACATTCAGCTGAGCTAGCCCTACAAGGCATTGTACCCAGTTTATCAGTGAATTGCCTTCTGACAGATTTCTTTTAAAGCCCCTGTAAGCACTGATTAGCCAGTCATGTTATGTAGGTTACCTGGCTTACATGACTACTAAATAGGATTGTCCATCCTGTATGTATCTTCATTTTTTATGATTTGTCCCCTTGTTTTGCTCTAGGCATGTGAGCACCTACCTTGGATCCTCCGTTATATCGTCAACAGTTTTAGCCGGGGGGAAAAAAAAAAGCACATCTGTTCAGTACTATTTGTGGCACAGTGAGATACCTGTGAGTATTACAAGTCAAAGACTTTATGGCGTACACATGTCTATAATAATGTACATACTGTACAATGGTCCAAGTATGTGGACACCTGACCATCACACACGTGTATGGCGGACATCCCATTACAAAATGAAGAATTGTGCCCCTTTTTCGGCTATAACATCCCCTACTGTTATGAAAAAGTGTTCCACAAGACTTTGCTGTGTGTCTGTGGACTTTTGTGCTCATTCGTCCAAAAAAAGAGTTTGTGGGGTCAGGTATGGATATTAACCAAGAAGATCTGGCTCAGAAATTTAATTACCTACAAAATTTAATGAATTTGTGTAGGTAGTAGAGAGTAAAACCTGATTCATCATTCTAGAGGACACATTTTCACTACTTGAGATTCCAGTGATGATAGGCTTTACATCATTGCAGCCATTGCTTGACATTGAGCATGGTGACCATTTTTGCAGGTGCGCAACCATGAAAATCCATGTCATAAACCACCGGTTGAAATATATATCTTGGTACAAAGCCTTTAAAGGGGTATTCCGGTAACGTAACTTAATTTTTGATAAACTGCATTAAGGCTGCAAGCTGTGACCCAACCAGAACCCATACCTATACATATAACCAGAGCTTCATTTTACCTTGCAATCCATTTGTCTAGCTCCTGTGTGAGCCTGCAGCACACAGAGTGTCATGGCTCCTGATCTTCCCTCACAAAACTACAATTCCCACAATGCCTAGCTTTCCTGCTGTGAGTTTCTGCTTGTTCATGAGTGTTGATGATTACTGATTGGCTGCCTGATATTCCAGTGCAGACACGCCCCCTCTACTCAGTAAGCTGCAGCACACTAACATTTAGCTAGAGAATTGATAGCAACACACTGAGCATGCCTGACCTGACAAAGGCTCAGAACTAGAGGTCGGTGCCATGGTAACTCAGTGGGTAGCAGGGGAAGAAAAGTACTTTATAACTACTGAACGGTAAATATGTGAAATAGACATTATATTACGTAATCAGTGATGATGAATTAGTCTAAAACATAAGCTATATTTATGGTAACCGGAATACCCCTTTAAGTGACACATTTCTGCCGCTGTTTAGGGTGGCTTTAAAGGGCTTTTCCAGGCCCTAAGGGGTTCTACACACTCACCTTAACTAATCATATCTTGCCTGTGGAATAAAGTTGTTAATATCCTTATGCTTACCATCTCAAAGTTGCATGAATCGGCCACTTGGGCACCTGGTCACATGACACTCCTCTTCTGAAAATCCTGTTTTCTGCCTGAATGAAACTTAATAATAACACAGCATGCTTCTAAATTATAATAAATATTAAGAAATTCATTACAAATATAAATCGCCTGAGAAAAACGGAAGGATCTTTCCATATTACCACCAGGGGTAGACACGGATAGCAGAAAGCCCCTGTGCAATTAATAGTATATTGGCCTTTGCTCTCTAATAGCTCATCGTAAATCAACCCTCTTACATCCTCAAAATTTATTAATAATTATGAGCCATGAAATTCATTAATTCCATCTTTTATATGCCATCCAATAGACAGAAGCTTCCTTTAAGACGTTGGGCCTCTTCACCTACTGGGCCCCTGGTTACCAGGATTTATGCAATGCATAGGCATATTGCCTCTGCACCTTTATAAATTCTATTTCCTATGCTTTTTTTTAAATCAATGTTACACTGACTAATTATTGTTTGATAGGATGGAATAAACAAGCTTGGCACCAGCCCTGTCTGTGTTTTTTGGGATTTCAGCCTTGGGTAAGTGATTTATCTTTTACATGTTACTGCTACAATAAAAAGGGTTTATACTGTATTAAATTAAATAAGATTGGTATCGTAATAAGGTTGGTATCGTTTCGTATTGCGGCCAGTAGATGGCAGAGTTTCTTCACTCCACTTAGTCCCCATCTTCTGAACAAATAACCTATATGATGCTAAATAGCAATAGGTCACCGAACAGTACGCTGTGTTACCAGCCTTCTTTTCAGTGCGTTTGTCAGTTTATAAACATGAGGCCTTTCATTGTCAGACACAAAACTTTGTCTAAAAGCAACATTAAAAAAAAACTACGTAAATACCAAACAAGTAATATTTCTCTTTAGACAATAAAGACTATATACAACTGCAGCAATCTGTCTATTTATCTAACTACCTATCTATCTTATATATCAGGTGTATGTTTATGTGTTTGTGTGTATATAATAATATCTCTTAATATTATAAAAATGAGTGTCTATCTGCCTGTTCTCTATGCGCGACCAAACTACTGGACCGATTTTCATCAAATTCGGCACACAGGTACATCAGGTGCCCGGGAAGGTTTTAGACCAGGTCTCATCTCTCTAGGACATAACATTCCCGATATATTCCCAAAATATGACCTGCATTAGCCAATATTAGCCTGACAGCATTGGTTTTAAACCCCAACTGCCATTCTCTGCACAGACACACACAGGGAGGGCAGGTTTCCATAACAACGCAGCCAGGTAATTAGCAGCCAGCTGAGTATCTAAGGTAACAATCCAGTCATTTCTATTCAATGCTTTAAAGGGGCAGAGCGCTGTGGATGATACTGTTAAAGGGGTATTCCGGTTACCATAAATATAACTTATGTTTTAGACTAATTTTAGACTATGACCGTTCAGTAGTAAATCTTCCACTGCTACCCATTGCGTGTCCTCATAAATTACCATGGCGCCGACCTGTGATTCACAACACTCTCAAAAGAAGGACTTAAGGTCCTTTTACACGGGCCGATTATCGGCCGAAAAATCGTTCCTAGGAACGCTAGTGCCGATAATCGGCCCGTGTAAAAGTGGCCCTAATCAGCCGACGAACGAGCAAAACGCTCGTTCGTCGGCTGATTGGATCTTTTGGTTTCTACAAAAGATCCAATCTGTCGGGCGCACATCGGCCTGTGTAAACAGGCGATGTGCGCCTGACAGTATGGAGCTTCCCGGCCGCACGAGTGATACAGCGATCACTCGTGCGGCCCGGCGCTCGATTCATCGGGCCGTGTAAAGGCTCCCTGCCCGAGCGCCGATATCGCTGATCGGCGCTCGGGCAGGGCGACACATCGGCCCGTCTAAAAGGGCCTTAACAACACCTGCTCCAGGTTTCACTAAGCCACACCCCGACTCTGTCAAGCCACGCCCCCTTCCCCCTCCGCAGCCAATTGGGATTGAAAAAATGAAGGTAAAAATAAATTTCTGTCAGCTGCAGGGGTGGGAGGGTGAGTTTCTCTCTGTAACAACACACAGAAACATTAGATGAAATAGACTAATATTAGACTACTACCGTTCAGTAGTAATAAAAGATGTTTTCTTCCACTAAAAGGACTTAAAAGCAACCCCCCCCCCAAGGTCCCGCTAAACCACGCCCCCGGTCAGGCCACGCTCTCTCCCACTCCACAGCCAATGGGGATTGAAAAAATGAAGGTAAAAATCAACTTCTGTCAGCTGCATTGACTTTCTCTCTGCAACGACACACAGAAACATTAAATGAAATAGATGAAATATACCCAGGCGAAGCCGGGTCTTTTTGCTAGTATTACATAAAATATAATAGTGGCAGCCACTAGCGGCAAACAGAATGGGCAACTGACTTAGGTTTAGAGATGAGCACATTTCTAAAAACAAATTTCAGGGCCAATTCTAATGAATCGGTCAGAAAGTTAGATTCAAATCTGAATCTAATCTACTCAAGTTGAAAGTGCTCCAATTGGCCAGAAAGTGGTCTTTGAAGTCTCCTGGGACTCAAATTATAGTTTTTTTATTTTCTTAAAATTTTCTCTGTCTCTCCCCTTTCTTTAACGTAAAGACAGCAATAGTAAATAATGTCAGAATGACACTGATATTTATAGCTTTATGTAAATGCATGGTTGACATTGTTACCAAATAGGAATAATAAGGATGAGCGAACCAGTTCGGATCGAACCTAGTTCAGTCCGAACTTTGCTATTTTTTGGATCGCATAGTTTCAGATGAATCCACTAAAAAGGTGTGTAGTGCAATTTTAGGGCACATGTCGGAGGTAACAAATAAAAAGCACTAGAGAGGGAGAAGAATGTTTCTCATATGACCCTGAGAGGAAGTGTGTGGGGAGGTTGCCCTATTTGGCTCCCAGGCTGACAGTCTGGATGAGCCAATTGGTGCTGCAGCAGGCAGGGAGGTGCCCTTGCAGAACGAGCAGGACGCCAGTTGGTTGGTTGGTCGGTGTTCCAGTGTCTGCCAGAGAAAAACTATCTTAGGGAGTCAAGAAGAGTGAAAAAACAGTCAGAAATTGATCAAACTTACTGCCAGGGAGATTGAAGGGAAATGCTAGGATTCCAAAGAAGAATTATATGTGTAGAATAGGGAGGCAGGGAAGCTGTCAGCCAGGGAGTGAGAAGAGAGGATCTGTGGCCGCTGTGCCTCCTAGCAGAACTGCAGCTGCTGCAGTGCAGACCTCAAAAGCATCTACCTACAAGCAAATACTTTCATTTTTTCCCCATTTTCACAGAACTCCTTTTTATGGGAGGTTCACTTTAATTAATCTGCATATATACATGATTACTGCAGCAATACCCAAGGTGTGGCAGCAATCTACCAATGTGTATTAAGGTAAAATTGAGCGTCAATCCTAAATCATCCATTTTACATATATTCAGTTTCCACACAGTCACAATTTAATTTTTTTTTTGGTGGGTTCAATTTAATTAAGCTGCATACAGTACAGACCAAAAGTTTGGACACACCTTCTCATTCAAAGAGTTTTCTGTATTTTCATGACTATGAAAATTGAAGATTCACAACGAAGGCATCAAAACTATGAATTAACACATGTGGAATTATATACTTAACAAAAAAGTGTGAAACAACTGAAAATATGTCTTATATTCTAGGTTCTTCAAAGTAGCCACCTTTTGCTTTGATTACTGCTTTGAACACTCTTGGCATTCCCTTGATGAGCTTCAAGAGGTAGTCACCTGAAATGGTATTCCAACAGTCTTGAAGTAGTTCCCAGAGATGCTTAGCACTTGTTGGCACTTTTGCCTTCCCTCTGCGGTCCAGCTCACCCCAAACCATCTCGATTGGGTTCAGGTCTGGTGACTGTGGAGGCCAGGTCATCTGGCATAGTACCCCATCACTCTCCTTCTTGGTCAAATAGCCCTTACACAGCCTGGAGGTGTGTTTGGGGTCATTGTCCTGTTGATAAATAAATGATGGTCCAACTAAACGCAAACTGGATGGAATAGCATGCCGCTGCAAGATGCTGTGGTAGCCATGCTGGTTCAGTATGCCTTCAATTTTGAATAAATCCCCAACAGTTTCACCAGCAAAGCCCCCCCACACTATCACACCACCTTCTCCATGCTTCACGGTGGGAAGCAGGCATGTAGAGTCCATCCGTTCGCCTTTTCTGTGTCGCACAAAGACACGGTGGTTGGAACCAAAGATCTCAAATTTGCACTCATCAGACCAAAGCACAGATTTCCACTGGTCTAATGTCCATTCCTTGTGTTCTTTAGCCCAAACAAGTCTCTTCTGCTTGTTGCCTGTCCTTAGCAGTGGTTTCCTAGCAGCTCTTTTACCATGAAGGCCTGCTGCACACAGTCTCCTCTTAACAGTTGTTGTAGAGATGTGTCTGCTGCTAGAACTCTGTGTGGCATTGACCTGGTCTCTAATCTGAGCTGCTGTTAACCTGCGATTTCTGAGGCTGGTGGCTCGGATGAACCTATCCTCTGCAGCAGAGGTGACTCTTGGTCTTCCTTTCCTGGGGTGGTCCTCATGTGAGCCAGTTTCTTTGTAGCGCTTGATGGTTTTTGCGACTACACTTGGGGACACTTTCAAAGTTTTCCCAATTTTTCGGACTGACTGACCTTCATTTCTTAAAGTAATGATGCCCACTCATTTTTCTTTACTTAGCTGCTTTTTTCTTGCCATAATACAAATTCTAACAGTCTATTCAGTAGGACTATCAGCTGTGTATCCACCTGACTTCTGCCCAACACAACTCATGGTCCCAACCCGATTTATAAGGCAAGAAATCCCACTAATTAAACCTGACAGGGCACACATGTGAAGTCAAAACCAATTCAGGTGACTACCTCTTGAAGCTCATCAAGAGAATGCCAAGAGTGTGCAAAGCAGTAATCAAAGCAAAAGGTGGCTACTTTGAAGAACCTAGAATATAAGACATATTTACAGTTGTTTCACACTTTTTTGTTAAGTATATAATTCCACATGTGTTAATTCATAGTTTTTATGCCTTCAGTGTGAATCTACAATTTTCATAGTCATGAAAATACAGAAAACTCTTTGAATGCGAAGATGTGTCCAAACTTTTGGTCTGTACTGTATATATGTGATTACTGAAGCAATACCCAATCTACCTGTGTGTATTAATGTGAAATTGAGCGTCAAGCCTCAATCGTCAATTTACGTGTGTTCCATTTCCACGCGGTTGAAATCTGGGGGTTAAATTTAATTAAGAAGCATATGTATTTGATTACTGCATCAATACAGGCATTTTCTCACAGCTTTGGCTGATTCCGATGAATACACACTGCCTTGCTGGCGGTGCCTCATCTTGCCATTGTTGTTGTCTGTCTGCCATTCTGCCATTCTGTATGGCTGAATCCTGTGACCTGCACCATGCCACTAATGCCTCAATCATATATTCAGTTTCCACATATATTCAGTTTCCACGTAAATTTCATGAGGCAACATGTGTATGTAATTACTGCATTAACACCAACATTTTCTCAAAGCTCAGGCTGATTCAGAATACACATCGTCTTGTCTGCGGTGCTCCATCTTGCCACTGTTGCTGTGTACCTAACTACTATCACGTTCAGTACGGAGGCTGCTGTGGCCTACCTCATGCCACTTATGCCAATTTCCAACCATCATGTTCTGTATAGCTGCTCCTGCTACCTCTATCATGCTGCTGCCTTTCTGCCAACATTTACCATATGGCTGCTGCTCTTTACTATTGCCACCACCATTAACGTAAATCATCTACCATTACTATCACTACTACTGCTACTACTATTATTGCCACTGCTACCTATAGACAGCCTTGAATGTTCCATGCTATAATGCTCCTGCTGCTGCTACAATTGGGGCCGCTTGCCACTACAAGTGCATCTCAATAAATTAGAATATCATCAAAAAGTTTTTTTTATTTTCAGTAATTCAATTCAAAAAGTGAAACACATATATTATATAGAGTCATTACAAACAGAGTGAACTTTTTCAAGTGTTTATTTATGTTAATGTTGAGTATTATGGCTTTTAGCCAAGGAAAACCCCAAATTCGTTAGAAAATTAGAATATTATATTAGAGCAACTGTATTTTTTTTAAACACAGAAATGTTGGCCAAATGAAAAGTATATACAGTAAATGCACTCAATACTTGGTTGGGGTTCCTTTTGCATAAATGACTGCATTAAAGCGGCGTGGCATGGAGGCGATCAG
Organism: Rhinella marina; assembly: GCA_900303285.1. Taxonomy (NCBI): domain Eukaryota; kingdom Metazoa; phylum Chordata; class Amphibia; order Anura; family Bufonidae; genus Rhinella; species Rhinella marina. Next base: position 15,724 of record ONZH01013090.1, read on the forward strand.
CCTGTGGCACTGCTGAGGTGTTATGGAAGCCCAGGTTGCTTTGATAGCAGCCTTCAACTCGTCTGCATTGTTGGGTCTGGTGTCTCTCATCTTCCTCTTGACAATACCCCATAGATTCTCTATGGGGTTAAGGTCAGGCGAGTTTGCTGGCCAATCAAGTACAGTGATACTGTGGTTATTACACCAGATATTGGTAATTTTGGCAGTGTGGACAGGTGCCAAGTCCTGCTGGAAAATAAAAATTCCATCTCCAAAAAGCTTGACGGCAGAGGGAAGCAGGAAATGCTCTAAAATTTCCTGGTAGACGTCTGCACTGACTTTTGTCTTGATAAAACACAGTGGACCTACACCAGCAGATAACATGGCTCCCCAAACCATCACTGACGGTGGAAACTTCACACTAGACCTCAAGAAGCTTGGATTGAGTGTCTTTCCACTCTTCCTCCAGACTCTAGGACCTTGATTTCTAAATGATATGCAAAATTTACTTTCATCTGAGAACAACACCTTTGAATACTGAGCAACAGTCCAGTCCTTTTTCTCCTTGGCCCAGGTAAGACGCTTCTGGCGTTGTCTTTTGGTCATGAGTGACTTGACACATGGAATGCGACATTTGTAGCCGATATCCTGGATACATCTGTGTATGGTGACTCTTGAAGCACTGACTCTAGCAGCAGTCAACTCCTTGTGAATCTCCCCCAAGTTTAGGAAAGGCTTTTCCTTAACAATCCTATCAAGGCTGCGGTTCTCCCTGTTACTTGTGCACCTTTTTCTACCACCCTTTTTCCTTCCACTCAACTTTCCATTAATATGTTTTGATACAGCACTCTGTGAACAGGCAGCTTCTTTAGCAATGACCTTTTGTGGCTAACCCTCCTTGTGGAGTGTGTCAATGACAGCCTTCTGGACATCTGTCAAGTTAGCAGTCTTCCCCATGATTGTTTTGCCTACTGAACCAGACAAATGGACCTTTTTAAAGGCTTAGGAAGCCTTTGCAGGTGTTTTGGGTTAATTATTCTAATTTTCTGAGCTAATGACTTTTGGGTTTTCCTTGACTGGCAGCCATAATCATCAACATTAACATAAATCAGGGGTCCCCAAACTACGGCCCGCTGGCCACATGCGGCCCCCTGAGGCCATTTATCCGGCCCCCGCCTCACTTCCGGAAGGGGCACCTCATTTATTGGTGTTCAGTGGAACAGGGAGATGAGCACTTCCATTGTGGACGCGCTCATCTCCATAGTCATCTTTATCGCCGTCCTCAGGACAGCAATACCGATGACTGCTACGGCGGAACAGGGAGGGAGAGGCGTCTCCCTTCCCTGTTCTTCTGATAGGCTGAAGACACTAGGCCTGCAGCCTATCAGAGGCCGGGCAGACGGTACGATGACCTTATTGCGGCGTCTAAGCCGTACAGCGTGGGACACAGGACGGATGAGGCCTGCATCGCATCACTGACAGGCTCATGGAGGTAAGTATAAGTGTTTATTTTTTTATATGGCACAATACTGGATTGGAGCACTATGGGGGCATCTAAGGGAGCACTTACTGGCATATTGGGGGCATCTAAGGGAGCACTTACTGGCATATTGGGGGCACTATGGGGGCATCTAAGGGAGCACTTACTGGCATATTGGGGGCACTATGGGGTCATCTAAGGGAGCACTTACTGGCATATTGGGGGCACTATGGGGTCATCTAAGGGAGCACTTACTGGCATATTGGGGGCATCTAAGGGGGGGCACTTACTGGCATATTTGGGAGGCACTATGGGGGCATCTAAGGGGGCACTTACTGGCATATTATTAGGAGGCACTATGAGGGTATCTAAGGGGGCACTTACTAGCATATTATTGGAAGGCACTATGGGGACATCTAAGGGAGCACTTACTGGCATATTATTGGGGGCACTTCTAATTGGCCCATTATTGGTGGGCACTTCTTACTGGCACATTATTGGGGGGCACTGGGGGTATCTACTGAGGCCACAAAGAAGGAGTATTTTATATGGGGGGCTCTGTATATGGGCATTTTATACTTTGACACATTATGGCGGGTACTATGGGGAAGGGGGGAGAGGAGTACTATGGATGCATTGATTTTGGGGCACTATATAGGTGTATTTTATATTGGCAGATTATGCCATTAAAATGGGGTATTTTTTGTACTGGCACACATTAGGGGGCATTTTGTATTATTGTCACATTATAAGGAGAATGATTACTACTAGAGGGCATTATAGTATTGGGGAGCACAGCGGCACAGTATTGCGGGTGGTAGGATAATTTGTCCAGATTCTGGACAAATCATCCAGAAGATGGGAGTATGATGGAAAACTAGTAAACTAAGATTTTTTTTTTTGTCAAACTGCAGAGACGAGAAATGGCTGAAAAATCATCATGGCGGTCTGGTCTGAGAGGAGAAGATGAGGAAAGAGAAGTCTATATCAGAGGAGACATCACTGGATGTAAGAGGTATGGGGCGCTGTATTAGCCGGTATGTTCTGTAATGATTTACGTAATGTTAGGAGGGAAGGGGGTCAGGTTGGTATTGGGGGGGGGGCTCTGTATCAATTTTCGCCTCAGGCAGCAGAAAGGCTAGGTGCGCCCCACATCACCGGAAGCAGTGTGAAATAACAGCAGAAGTAGGAAGAAAGGCAAAGCACTATAAGATATGTGCAGTGTGCATAGGGATTTGTTCATAGTTTTTTTTTATAGTCCGGCCCAACGGTCTGAGGGACAGTGAACTGGGCCCCCTGTGTAAAAAGTTTGGGGACTCCTGACATAAATAAACACTTGAAAAGGTTGAAAAGGTTCACTCTGTTTGTAATGACTCTATATAATATATGTGTTTCACTTTTTGAACTGAATTACTGAAAAAAACAACTATTTGATGATATTCTAATTTATTGAGATGCACTTGTATATCCGTACCATACCATTTCCACATCCGATCTGCACTGCCGCTGATCCCAATTAAAAGGCTCATTCACAACTAAACATCTTTTCTTTGGACAATCAACACGTGTGTGTCATACGGGCAGGCTTTCTGACCCCGTGAAGGCATAATTTTTTGACGCTTGGTCCCCCAAGCAACTTTTTTAATTGAATTTTATTTTTGTATCCCATAACACCTTTTTGGAAGCTTTAGAATATGAAAAAGCATGTGACATGTGTCGGTGTGTTTTTAAACATGTTTTTTAATGCCGTCAAATTTGCGTTTCCCCATAGCTATGTATGTCAGTGTCACTCAGATATCATTTACTATTGCTGTCATTGGGTTCCAGATCTTGAAGGGGGGGATGATGAATGAAAAGAGATAACAAGTTTTCCTATTATGAGTCCAAGGAGACTTGAGGGGGTTAAATACCAACTTTCAGGGCAATAGGAGCAACTTTGGTTCTGTCTGAATTAATTTGGGTCTGGACCAAACTTTTTTTTAAATTTGGTGAACCGGACCCGAAACAAATCTTGACAGGGCGTTTAAAAATACACTGTGATGTTGGTTTTGTTATGATTTTTAAAATTTAAAAAAAAAAAAAAACATGCCAAAAATTATCCCTTATTAGAGGCAGATGCCTGCCCATGTCCATAAACACATGATAGTACAGGAAGAATCAGTGGCTTATTATACACACATGCTAGTAGTGCGAAAGAAGCAGTGGCTTGTTATGAACAAGCATCCAAAAAATAATGCATTTTTTTGGGGGCAGCAGCAGTGCAGTATGGAACTTGATGAACAGGAGAGCAGGTGAGCAGCATAATATAAAACCAAGACAGACAAGACAGGAGATGTGTGGCTGTGTACTGGTAGTAGTAGTAATGGCCAGGGGCGTAGCAAAAGGCTCATGGGCCCTGGTGCAAGAGTTCAGCTTGGGCCCCCCCACAGCGCTGGTGCACCTAGCTTTTCTGCTGAACCACCCCCCATGCCAAATTCTCACCTAACATTACGTGTATCACTACAGAACATACAGGGTAAGGCTACATTCACACCACAGTTGTTTTTGCGGCCTCCGATCTGCATATTTTGCGCCTCAGATGCGGACCCATTCACTTAAATGAGCACTGTGTGCTGTCCGCATCTGTATGTCCATTCCTATTTTTGTCCATTTGCGGACAAGGATAGGCATTGTTACAGTTGATCTGAAAAAAAAACTGATGCCATACGGAACATCATCCATTTTTTGCGGATCCGCAATTTGCAGACTGCAAAACCCCATGTTCGTGTGAATGTAGCCTAATACAGCGTCCCATACCTCTTACATCCAGTGACGTCTCCTCTGATGTAGATGTTCTCTTTCCTCATCTTCTCCTTTCAGACCAGACACCATTTTTCAGCCATTTCGCATCTCTGCAGTTTGACAGAAAAAAATCTTAGTTTACTACTTTTCCATCATCCTCCCATCTTCTGGACAAATCATCCTACCACCCCCAGTACTGTGCCACTAGTACCACACAGATAGTGCCCTTCAATAATTATTGGCACACAGTGTCCTAAAATAACTACGCCCAGCAAATATTGTCCCTGACAGTAATAGTGTAACCATAACGTCCCCCAGAAATAACTGCGCTGATACTGTGCCAGGGTGCCCCCCACAGTAATAGTGCCCCCAAAGTCCCAACTAATAATTCTCTGCCAGAGTGCACTTGTTAGTAATAGTTCTCCCAACAGTACTAATGTCCCCACTTTGCCCCAGAAGTAATAATGCTTCCAATGTGCCAGTTAGTGCCCCCAAAATTTCACCCCAATAATGTGCCAGTAAGAAGTGCTCCCCACCCATAGATGCCCCACCAAATTATGTGCCAGTAAGAAATGCCCCAATAATGCGCCAGAAGTTCCCCCCATTGATTCCCCCCCAAAATCATGTACCAGTAAGAAATGCCCCCAGTGCCCCCATGTGCCAGAAAAATGCCCCCAGTGCCAGTAAAAATGCCCCATGCCATAAAGAATTGACCCCATGTGCCAGTAAGAAATGCCCCCCAGTGCCCCCATGTGCCAGTAACAAATGCCCCCAGTGCCCCCATGTGCCAGTAAAAATGCCCCAGTGCCCCCATGTGCCAGTAAAAATGCCCCTAGTGCCCCCATGTGCCAGTAAAAATGGCCCCAGTGCCTGAAATAATGCCCCCAGTGCCCCCATGTGCCAGTAAAAATGCCCCCAGTGCCCCCATGTGCCAGTAAAAAATGCCCCCAGTGCCAGTAAAATGCTCCCAGTGCCCCCATGTGCCAGTAAAAATGCTCCCAGTGCCAGTAAAAATGCCCCCATGTGCCAGTAAAATGCCCCCAGTGCCCCCATGTGCCAGTAAAAATGCCCCCATGTGCCCCCATTCCGGCCTGTGTCCCGCGCTGTATGGCTCAGGCGGCGCAATGATGTCATCGCGCCGCCTGAGCCGGCCTCTGATAGGCTGCAGGCCTAGTGCCTGCAGCCTATCAGAGGAACGGGCAGGGGAGACGCCTCTCCCTCCCCTGCCCCGCAGTAGAATACAGGCATTTGTATACAGATGACTATGGAGATGAGCGCTTCCACAATGGAAGCGCTCATCTCCCTCTGCCCCGCCGCCGCCATCTGTGCGCAGGGCCGCACCTGGCTAATTGGTGGTGCGGCCCTGCAAGTGGCAAGGGGGGCCCTCGGGGCCCCCCTGGCTTAGGGGCCCGGTCGCAACTGCGACTGCTGCGACCCCTATAGCTACGCCACTGGTAATGGCAGTAAGAGCCATGGAAGCAGCAGCAGAACAATATGGAACCTGACGGACAGGTGATAAGTGGCTGTGTAGGGGTAGTAGTAGGGGCAGCAGAAATACAGTATGAAGCATGATGAGTGAGCATACAACGGCTATGGCATGATTGGGTTGGCAATAAATAGCTGATGTCAGCAGTGGCAGAGCTATTCACTAGCCCCAGCTGGATGTATGTTAAAATCCTTGTGGATTCGTGCCACCATTTTCTTTGCTTAAGGACCCATTCACACGACAATATTGCGGAATAGATGTGGCCCCATTCACCTCTATGGGAGCGGCTCCGTGCCGCGACTCATATGAAGCATGTCCTATACTTGTCCGCATGCACGGACAAGTATAGGCATTTTGAATGGGGTGCCCGGCCGTGTGTTCCGAGTGGCACGGAACACACACTGGGCGGCAGCCGTAGTATTGCAGGTCCGCATTAGTGTGACAACTCCACCTGCTTTAACGAATACCCTCTCTGACAACATACTAAAGGCTGGACAAAACAGTCTACCAATAGCAAACTAGGCTAGTTGTGTTCACTGTTCCAAGTTGCCTTCCTTGATGTCCATGGGGTCAGGGAAAATTTTGACAGTGAAAGTGCACAGTCCTGGTAGGATTGAACCTGGTTTTTCAGGTGGTACATATGCGTTTGCTTGATGTGCAGCACTTGAAAAAATTGCACCATCTTATCAATCAATCTAAATTAGCTGGTGCTGCTGCAGCTTGTGCTATTTGTTGTAACAGAGAAGGCAGGAGGTCAGCAGAGGGCAGACATAGGCCTCTTTTTTAGATACGCGAATAGTAGGCATCTGCTGGGCGAATGCTGCAACAAGCTGTGCACAGAGCGTATACTGGTAATACAACAATTGTCCCTCCTTTTCGGCAGCAGGAAAACATTCCCTCATTCTGCTGTGATAGCAAGGTTGTAAAAGCAAGGCTATCCAGTAGTCAGGATGCATTTTGTTATGCTCGTTAGCATACCCAAAGACCCAGTTCTTTCAGGATCCACCCCTCACAGCACTGATGGGTGATTGCCAGTATCATCAACAGCTGCCTCCTCTAGGGGTAGCGCCTAATCCTTCGTGCAGGTCCCCAATAGCTACAGGGCGGCCAGCAAAATGTGGAAACTGTTTTTCCACCATCCCTCCACCAGTGTGAATGTTTGTTCTAATAGAAATATCAGGGGGATGACATTGTTAAAGGGGTTGGCCATCCTAAGTATCAAAAATCCAAAGTGCCCCAGACAATAGCTAAAGCTATGAAGTATTAATATCATGTGACATGTACTGGCTATATGTCATTTATCTATCCTGTCCACCATGACAGTCTTCCCTGAAGGAGCTCCTCAGACCGGCTGTGTAAGAGGAGCAGCTACAAAGTGAAAGTAAATATCAGAGTATGCATTGCAGCAAGCATGTCCAGAGGAGCGGTCACATGACATCCCCCTCCTGTGTTCCCATAGAGTCAAGAGTCCCACAGTCATCAGTGAATAACTGCTGTACAGACATAGCAATAGAGGGAACGCCCCAGTCCCTGCAGTAAAGAGAGGTCACTACCTTTCCCACACAGGAATCTGCTAATGTATCATACATATGTTACTGTGGGAAGTGCCCTGTTCATAAATTTGCTGTGGGGCTCAATCATTTCTAGATGCGCCACTGGATGTAAGCCATGAACAGAATGAATAGAGGGAGAGATTTATCATTTCCCTTGTTTCTGAAAAGTGGCGTTAAAAAGTTGCAAACTATGTGATTGCGACTTTTTAACTGCTCAAAAAAAAAAGAGGGCGTGGCAATGGCTGCGAGGGGGCATGACCAGTCATCCCAACAAATTTATGTTAATTTTCACCAGTTTTCTGACTCAAATGAAGCCAGAAATCAATGGCAGCTCTGAGCTGTCATAGATTTCTGTTTAGGTGCACGGACTGATGGAAGAGGGGTTCCATTTGAGTCTGGGGGTGGGGGGCAGCGTGTACAGGGGTCACACATCACTATATACAGTGTACAGGGGGGTCACACATTTCCACAGTATACAGTGGTAGGGGTCACATGTCACTATATACAGTGTACAGGAGGGTCACACTTCACTGTATACAATGTACAGGGGGGTCACATATCACTACATACAATGTACAGGGAGTCACTCATCACTATATACAGTGTACAGGGGGTCACACATCTCTATATACAGTATACGGGGGGGGTCATACATCTCTATATACAGTATGGGGGGGTCACACATCTCTATATACAAAGTACAGGGGGTCACACATCTCTATATACAGTGTACAGGGGTTCACACATCTCTATATACAAAGTACAGGGGGTCACACATCTCTATATACAATGTACAGAGGGTCTCACATCTCTCTATACAGCGTACAGGGGGTCACACATCTCTGTATACATATCACTATACACAGTGTACAGGAAGGAGAGGGCACATATTTACAGATGAGACCAGTGACTGCTGCTGATATCACTGACCTCAGCCATATTGACAGCTCAGAAGGGGTTAAAGCTCCTGACCTGATGGTCTCTCTAAAATGACTCAGACAGCAGCACAAGCTTCAGGCATGGACTAGCTCCTCCATGGCATGTGCAGGGATGGACTGGACAGGCTGCTGTGAGAGCAGGACAGCAGGGAACGTGGCCTCCAATAACGAGGAAACCAGGCAGATCTGCTTAAAGGGAACCTGTCTTCACCTTTATGCTACCCATACTAACAGCAGAATAAAGTAGAGACAGGTGAGTTGATTTCAGCGGTCTGTCATTTATAAGTTAAAAGAAAGTGGTTGCCGAGAACCAACATCACAAACATTGCAGACTGGGCCTGGAAAAGAGTCAAATCTTCATGAGAAGAGTCCTGGTTATTCATGAATTCCCGCTTTCCCTGCCCACCTGCTGATGACTGACATCTTCTACCTAGTTTTCTCCCTTTCTCTCTTTGAGAGAACTGACAATCATCAGCATATGGGCGGGAGAGTAGGAGATTAGGAATAACCATGACTCTTCTCAGGTAGATTTGACTCTTTTCAAGGCCTGGGCTCCAATGTTTGTGATGTTGGTTCTCAGCAACCACTCACTTTTAGCTCAAGAGAGACACACCGCTGACATCAGCATTTCTGTCACTAATTTATGCTGCCCTCAGTACAGTCAGCATAAAGTTGATGACAGGTTCCCTTTAAGAAGATACAATAGTAAGTGTAATATCTATAATATATCTATATATTCTTCATATGGCAAAAATCGGATAAAGAATTAAAAACATTCATTCAAGAACTGAATATCAATAAATATAATCTGAAGTTCACTTCAAACATTAATACGAAACAGGTTGAATTTCTGGATCTATTGATAATGGCAAAGGAAAACCAACTAATATGCAAAACTTTCCAAAAACAAGTGGCAAAAAATAGTTACATCTTACATTCAAGTTGCCACTTGCCAAAATGGCTGAATAATATCCCTAAAGGACAATTCAGACGTATAAAAAGAAACTGCACGAATATAGAGGATTTTGAAGAGGAAGCAATAAATATGGAAAAACAATTTATAGAGAAAAAATACCCACAGACAGTTGTAGAACAAGCCCTATCTCAAATCAGAAATCTAGATAGGAAGACATTCTTCGTGGAACAAAATACAACTAACCAAGGACAGGAAGACAATAAGGTTAGAATAATACTACCCTTTAATGAACAATATAAACTAATGGAAAGTATTATATACAAACACTGGCACCATTTACTGCAAGATAAAATAATAGGCACAACATTGCCACTAAAACCAAGTATTACATATACTAGGGCCCCCAATTTAGCTATCAAAATCGCACCTACAGTAAGACATAAAACAAAAAAGAATTCCATACACAATTGGGCAAAAATAAAAGGCTTTTTCAGGTGCGAAAAATGTACCAACTGCAAAACCACAAAATTTCAAAAAAAGACATCGGTAATCACATCCACAAACAACTCATTTAGATTAGAAATAAATGAATTTCTCACATGTAATACCGACAAAGTAATCTATATTATAGAATGCCCATGCCACAAACAGTACGTGGGAAGGACGAAGCGCACCCTAAAAAAGAGAATCTCTGAACATATCAATAACATAAAAATTGGGTATGAAAAACACAGTCTGTCCAAACATTTCAAATATCATCATAACAAGGATCCCACGGGCATGAAATTCACAGCAATTGAAAAAATAGAAACACATTGGAGAGGGGGAGACCACGTAGCTCGAATGTCAAGATCGGAATCAAGACGCATTTTCGACTTTGACACTCTGATGCCAGGTGGTCTAAATGCGGACTTTGAAATTTTTGGGTTCCTCTAGAAATGTGATTTGGGGGGTCCCCAGCCAATGGGACATCGGTGTCGGGCTGTGGTTGTATACCAGCACACCGATCTCCCCTCGGGGGGGACCCTCCCAATTACTCCATATATTCACCAGAATACCTCACTGTTCATTTACCTCATATATGTATATAAATAGGCATATTACTAAATAACAGTACATATGTATACTTACCATCCAATCGACATATGGATACTCCCAGACCCAATATGGGGAACCTGGAAAGAAAAAGAGACCTACAATATAAGAAACAATAAAAATGCACAAAAATTCAAAAAATGTATGATATATATACCAAAACTGCATATACGTTTTTTCTTCATTGCCCTCCATTATTTGATGTATGTATATATATGTTTTTAAAATGCATATGTTTTATTTATTTTATTTATTTTATCTATAGCATATAAACATATGCATAATAATAATGTACATATATACTTACTACTAAAAACATATAGACACTCCTATATATTCATAAGGAGTCTAAAACATAAAAAGAAGAAAAGAGATATAATGTAACGACTATAAGTTTGAGAGACATGAAAACTATAAAAACCGCACAAAAAACGCAATAAAACCGCATGCATGTTCTTCTCCCTATTATACCATTATTATTTTTATTTTTATTTTTTATTTTTGATTTCAAATGGATTTGAGTATAATGTACCTATATTTATGTATCTGTATTTGTTTTAAACACATATGCCTAATTGCTCCACATCCTTTTTCTTTATTTAAAATGGAAAATCTCATTCATATTATAATATATGACAAAATGTGTAATGGATTTCCTATTTGACTCAACGCTCAGGAGAACTAAGTATTCCACACAAAAAGACAATCCATGTCAGAGTTCCTAGTCGGCTGAGATGATCTATAAAAAGTAGACTAAGTATGGACGAAATCAAAGCCACTGAGGAAGAGGTTGTGACAACCTCGAAACGCGTCTGGCGTCCATATTCAATACCTATCAGGTATCTCAGCCGAGTAAAGATAAAGAGGATCGCGATTCTAAGTTTTCACTTTAAAGTTGCCGCGGCTTTTCTAGCCGCAATCTCGAGAGAACCTACGGGAACACAAGGAAGCATAGAGCAGATGCCGACGTAGACCGTGAGGGAATGCATTAGAGCCACACACGTGGAAAGTCGATCATAGTGCAACTCTACGATCGGGAATCCCTCATTGCAAGTGCCGCAGGACAAGCGGAAACCCCGTTCAGGTATCCCCTAAACAGTAGCGCTACGAGGGGTAAGTCTGGCTTAATTATTTTTAGGTGGGACGCCACCAGTGTATCTGTATTAACAGAACCTTATGTTATAAAACGGGACTGTTTTTCTGAAAGGTGAAAGGTGAAACATCTACTAAACAGTGTATCTGTACTAACAGAACCTTATGTTATAAAACGGGACTGTTTTTCTAAAAGGTGAAACATCTACTAAACAGAAGATAACACCCTTACGGTGCTCCGTAAGGAGAGATTGAACCTCTCTGCAACGACACGGCTGAATTGTTTTTATCATAATAGCTATACCAAACTGGTCAATCCTATACCAGTAATTTACTACAAAATAGCTATATCAAACTGGTTACGCTTATACCAGCAATAATTAATACTTACCATTTTTTGGACATTTTAAATATGTGGAATAAATGAAGTTTAAAGTATAAGTTTAAAATATAAGTATATACCGCGTTATACATATTGGACGAAATAATACCTCGTCCACACCAGTAGGCCTATGTGATTTATGTGTTTTTAAAATGTCTTATGTTATTTTATTTTATTTTATCTGTCTATATTAAAACTAAACTAATACTCCAGATCAGAGTGCCCGATTGATTTAATATTCAACTAAGTGTAATATCTCCCTACTTTCTTTACAGTTTTAACAGAGTGGCCGACCCCTTTAATGACGCTGTTGTCAGGGGTGTAGCTATAGGGAGTGCAGAGGTAGGAGTCGTTACCAGACCCAGGAGCTTGAGGGGGCCCAAACACCTTTTTGCTGCATAAGAAGACACTGCTATTATAGGAAGCACACGCTGGTCAAGTTACACCTCTGCCTGAAAGAAAGGGGTTAGGTCAAGAATTTGCCATTGGGGAGGGAAGGGGGGGCCCCAAGTTGAACTCTTGCACCAGGGCTCATGACCCTTTAGCTACTCCCCTGGCTGTTGTCTCTACTCACAAATCTGCACATTGACCCTACTGTGGTGGTCTGGTGTATGATGTGATCATTGACCACTTTATGCTGCTTGTACAGATGCTCCAGCATATTCAAGGTGAAATTTCAGCAATCTGGAACATTGCAGGTCAAGTGGTGCAAACGCAGAACCGTTCTGTCGCTGCAAGTCCAAGAGGGTCTTCTTAGCCAAATAAGAATGACTGAACTGCTCAGACACTCTTCTGGACATGAGAGAAGCGAGAGGACGGGAGGAGGTCCATTGAGGAGGAGGTGGGAAAGGTGAATAAGACCCACGCAAATGTGGAGTTGTCAATAGGACCTGACCTCTTTGCTGTGGTCCTACATCACCATTGCCTTACGAAACATTGACCCATATGGCTGTGAAAGACATGTACTAAACTTGGCCATAATTGTTGCTCCAGTTGACGGTTGTGTGCATCCAGAAGCCCACACATGAGAGTACAAGGCAGGGGTAGCTTTTTTGGAGAAATAATAGAAGATAAAAAATTTTTGTTACAAAAAATATAGAAAATACTAAGGGCACTCAACTTTGACATGCACACTGGAGAGAATGGATTTTGAGGAAGACGGGACAATTTTTATTAATTTTGGTGATGACAAGGAACTTAAAAGGGTATTCCCATCATAGACAATGGGGGCATATCGCTAGGATAGGACCCGCACCTATATTGAGAACAGAGCAGGGAGCGCTGCTCCCCACTGCTGCCATAAAAATGAATAGGAGCGCACCGTGCATGCGTGGCCACCGCTCCTATTCATTTCTGTGGAGCCAACGGAAATAGACCCGCACCTATCAGACAATAGGGGAATATCCTAGCAATATGTTCCCATTGTCTGAGATGGGAATAGCCCTTTAAGACAATTTTCATCAAATTTTTTAAGACAATTTTAAACAATGGTGAAGATGCAAAAATTCAGCTATATATATATATATATATATATATATATATATATATATACAGTACAGACCAAAAGTTTGGACACATCTTCTCATTCAAAGAGTTTTGTGTATTTTCCTGACTATGAAAATTGTAGATTCACACTGAAGGCATCAAGACTATGAGTTAACACATGTGGAATTATATACTTAACAAAAAAGTGTGAAACAACTGTAAATATGCCTTATATTCTAGGTTCTTCAAAGTAGCCACCTTTTGCTTTGATTACTGCTTTGCACACTCTTGTCATTCTCTTGATGAGCTTCAAGAGGTAGTCACCTGAAATGGTTTTCACTTCACAGGTGTGCCCTGTCAGGTTTAATAAGTGGGATTTCTTGCCTTATAAATGGGGTTGGGACCATGAGTTGTGTTGGGCAGAAGTCAGGTGGATACACAGCTGATAGTCCTACTGAATAGACTGTTAGAATTTGTATTATGGCAAGAAAAAAGGAGCTAAGTAAAGAAAAACAAGTGGCCATCATTACTTTAAGAAATTAAGGTCAGTCAGTCCGAAAAATTGGGAAAACTTTGAAAGTGTCCCCAAGTGCAGTCGCAAAAACCATCAAGCGCTACAAAGAAACTGGCTCACATGAGGACCGCCCCAGGAAAGGAAGACCAAGAGTCACCTCTGCTGCGGAGGATAAGTTCATCCGAGTCACCAGCCTCAGAAATCGCAGGTTAACAGCAGCTCAGATTAGAGACCAGGTCAATGCCGCACAGAGTTCTAGCAGCAGACACATCTCTACAACAACTGTTAAGAGGAGACTGTGTGCAGCAGGCCTTCATGGTAAAAGAGCTGCTAGGAAACCACTGCTAAGGACAGGCAACAAGCAGAAGAAACTTGTTTGGGCTAAAGAACACAAGGAATGGACATTAGACCAGTGGAAATCTGTGCTTTGGTCTGATGAGTCCAAATTTGAGATCTTTGGTTCCAACCTCAGTGTATTTGTGCGACGCAGAAAAGGTGAACGGATGGACTCTACATGCCTGGTTCCCAACGTGAAGCATGGAGGAGGAGGTGTGGTGGTGTGGGGGTGCTTTGCTGGTGACACTGTTGGGGATTTATTCAAAATTGAAGGTATACTGAACCAGCATGGTTACCACAGCATCTTGCAGCGGCATGCTATTCCATCCGGTTTGCGTTTAGTTGGACCATCATTTATTTATCAACAGGACAATGACCCCCAAACACACCTCCAGGCTGTGTAAGGGCTATTTGACCAAGAAGGAGAGTGATGGGGTGCTACGCCAGATGACCTGGCCTCCACAGTCACCAGACCTGAACCCAATTGAGATGGTTTGGGGTGAACTGGACCGCAGAGGGAAGGCAAAAGGGCCAACAAGTGCTAAGCATCTCTGGGAACTCCTTCAAGACTGTTGGAATACCATTTCAGATGACTACCTCTTGAAGCTCATCAAGAAAATGCCAAGAGTGTTCAAAGCAGTAATCAAAGGAAAAGGTGGCTACTTTGAAGAACCTAGAATATAAGACATATTTACAGTTATTTCACACTTTTTTGTTAAGTATATAATTCCACATGTGTTAATTCATAGTTTTGATGCCTTCAGTGTGAATCTACAATTTTCATAGTCATGAAAATACAGAAAACTCTTTGAATGAGAAGGTGTGTCCAAACTTTTGGTCTGTACTGTATATATATATTTTTTTTTTTTAAAGTAGAGCCTATTGACAGGGATGGTTTGGTACGGTATATGCAGATACGCTCACTGGGGAAAACAGATTTTGGGGAAGACGATTGCTTACTATATCCACATGTGACTGCATAAGCTGCTGTCCAGATTTATCGCAACAGATTCTAGTGCAGCAAATCTTCAGCATTGTACAGTACTAGCAAAGTGAATGAACATTTTAGCAAACACACACAAGGCAGAAAAAAAAGCTGGAAATGACCAGTGGTGCAGATTTTACATTCAAAGCATGTCAATTTATACCATGGATTTTCATAATAGATTTCATACTTTCCAATACAAAGATTGAAACGTGCATCTAATCGGCAGCATTTTAGCAACACAATCAGCAACAAAAATGCACTGTATGGCCTCTTTCACACAGTCAGTATTTTGTCAGTATTTTTGCATCAGTGTTTGTAAGCTAAAACCAGCAGTGGATCCAAAACACAGAAGAGACACAAATATTTCTATTATACCTTTTTCCTGTACGCTGCACTCCTGGTTTGGGCTTACAGACCAAATACTGACTATGTGAAAGAGGCCTTTGGTGTGTTTTTTTTCTGCTGCAGGTTGCAAGCAGAAACACTGCAGATTTTCTGCTGTGTTTCACTCATGTATGAAACTACCCGTCATCAATTTTTGAGAACAAGGAAGACAATTTTAAACAATGTTGCTTAAGAACTAGAATTCAAGGACTGTTTTTTTCTGAGGACAAGACAAATTTTAAACAATTTTTTAGAAAATTTGTCAGAGTCCAATACAGTGTACGTTAGGTCAGGCACATGACTCTGATAAATGGATATTCCTATGTGAACCTGTGACGCCAATTCATATGTTGGCAAGCCATAGTACCTACATTTGTGACTAAATTAACTTATTTCTTGCCTGCAGAGCTTGAGATGGCATTGATTTGGTATGCAGGGCAGACATACAGAGGTTTTGGAAAATATTTCTCAATAGATACAGAGAGAGATTTTTCTTAAATCTCAGTTAAACAAAGCCTATTACACTGATGGTTAACCTCAGCTGTGGTGAAACTACGACTCCCAGCATGCTCTATTCATTTCTATGGAGTTCTGAGAACAAGAATACAAGTGAACATCTTGGAAGTCGTAGTTTTTCCCCACAGATGGATTTCTGGGGGTTAGCCATCATAGGCCTAGTACAATATAACAGGTCAGTTGAACAACTCCAATAGATTTTTTGTTTTAAAGACAATTTTTATAACTTGTCCAGTACAATCTACTTTACATTAAGTTTTTGGAAGATAATTTACATTACAAAAAAAGTGGCATCCTCAGGATACTTTATCAAAATCAGATTGGCGGGGGTCTGACTTTGGGCACCCCCGGCGATCAGCTGTTTGATGAGAAGGTTGTTGCCTCCTCTTCATTGTTTACCTGCTTGCTGTCAAACTGCAGCACTTCAGTAGGCCAGCTCTGTAGTATTCACTCGAACTCCCGCCAATCTGATATTGATGACCTATCCTGAGGATAGATCATCAATATAAATAAAGCGGATCATTCCTTTAAAAAAAGTATATCACCATATACTGGACCAAACATATGTGAAAAGGAGAGTCTTGCCATCAGTTTAGCCAATAGTTTACGGGCATAGTGGAGACTAGTAAATACATATTTCAAGTATTTTTCCTATATTATAGCTTATTGTCGAATCACTACAGTGTATTATAGTCTTCAATAAAGATTAGTATTACAGACATACATAAAATGGGGGTGGATTGAATGTACAGGTGTATTCTGATTCAGTGTCATAATTGTTACCATCACCAGCAGTGTCAAGGTCATCCTCCACAATAAGCCTCAATGGAATCAGGTGTACAAATAGCATTTTCCAGCAGGTTTTCAGTCTGTTTGCATGCGTTATGAAGACTAGTTATTATACATATCTAGGCAGAAATTCCTTTGTCATTCATTATTCCATTTGGCGCTGAACAATTCTCTGAATGTTTGAAGGTTGAAAAAACCCAAGTTAAATCATACCTGGTCTATGGAATGTGAGTCTTAGGTGAATATGAGAATTTCAAGCTACTGTATATCACAGGGGTATCTGCAAATGTTTGGTAATGTACTGTACTGTAATGTTATGTTATACACTGCTATGTAATGTAACATACCCAGTATGCTTAAATGGGTTGTCTCAGACAAAGTTAATACAAGGCACTTACTAATGTATTGTTATTGTCCATATGTCATCCTTTGTTGGCTTGAATTATTTTTCCATCACATTATACACTGCTCATATCCAGAGGTTATGACCACCCTGCAATCCAGTAGTGGTGGTCGTGCTTGCACACTATAGGAAAAGGCGCCGGCCTCTTTGGTGGCCGGAACCGTGGGAGTTTGCATAGGCTTGCGCTTTTTCCTATAGCGTGCAAGCACGGTCACTACTACTGGATTGCAGGGTGGTCTTAACCACTGGAAATGAGCAGTGTATAATGTGATGGAAAAATGAATCAAGCCAGCAAAGGAGACAATATGAACAATCACAATACATTAGTAAGTGTCTTGTACTAACTTCCTCTACATAATAAATGCCATTTGCTGAAGTGAGGCATCACTTTAAGCATGAAACAAGCTTGGCAAGAATTAATAATCCTGGCCCAGCCCTCTCTGGAGCTTAGGGTGTGGGCTGGTCCCTTCCCCCTAGTTTCAGAATATTTTACTTGTGCAAGGAGTAGGCTGTGTGAGGAGGGGCCTGGAGGAGGAGGCAAGAAGCAAGCAGTATGTCCTCCTTTTCTCAGGCATTCAACTTCAGTGCTTCTGGAGACTAACAGATCCCCATGTGTACTCCACTGTCATCAGAGAGAATATCCATGGCTACAGCACGAAAGTCAGTAAGGTAACTAGTGCAGAGCTTTATAGGTTTTGCTGCTGCATTGGGGAAACAAGTTAAAACACCCTATCCAATATAGATTAGTGGATCCAAAGGCTACAACATTTTAGTTAGCAAGGTGATCAGTGTCCAGCATTTCAGACCCTGCTGCAGTGGAAGAATAAAGAGTTAAGAAACCCTGCACACATCAGGTACGATTTGGCCAGTCGTCTTATTTAACCCCACACCGTGCAAATTGTGGACATTGTGACCGATTATGTTTGCTAAACAGTACAGATCCCAGTACTAGAGACTGTAGCAAGATCAAAGAGTAATCTGAGGGTTATTGATTCCAACTACTGGCTTAGCTCATGCTTGGAGAGAATTTACATGCCTGGAGAGAATTTACACTGCGTTCAGATAGTTGCTGGATGTACTAAAACCACACGCTGACCACTGCATTATTTCCACCCCTGCCTTGCACCCACACAGACGCACAGACCATCAAGGTGACACCAAAACTACCATCAGCCAGGAGCCCTAGCTACATGGAGTGCCCAGATGGAATATAGGATGCTCCTCATTCTCTGCACCGACCCCAGGGAGCGACAGCCTGAGGGATTACACCATGACACATGATCATCAGGGCCAATACCACTCCTAGCCTCTTCTCCAGCATCTCAGTGGTACACTGCAGAAGGACAGTTGAAAGATGAAGGAGTTTATGCAGTGAAGTAACATGTCCCCTTACTCTGTCTCCATATATCATGCATTTAAAACTTTATAGTTATCCAACTGGGCAAGCTGCTCATTTTTAATCTTCTGAAGTCTACTACCTTGGTACTTTTATTTACAGTGTCCATGCAACGCTGTTTTTCACAGGCAATTATTGAAGTTTCCACAAAGGAACAAGCGTATTCCCCACAGTGGGAGCCTACATTATGGCCCATTTTCTACTCTTAGTTATCTGAATTGTACACTTGTTTTCACTGCTGAATATTTAAAAGAGTTGTCCAGCCAATTAGATAAAAAAGACAACCCTGTAAAATAAGTCATGCCTCACCGCTCCCTGTCCCCTCCTGTTCTAACTCTTAGCGCCCTTTCACACGAACGCGTGAATGGGTCTGCATATATTCCGCAATATTGTGGAATAGATGCGGCCCCATTCACCTCTAGGAGAGCGGGTAGCCGCTGCACGAAGCCAGCTCTGTGTCGCGTCTCCGCATAAAAAAATGAAACATGTCTTATACTTGTCCGCAACAGTGGACAAGTATAGGCATTCTCAATGGGACGCCTGGCCATGTGTTACGATCGTTGCGGAACACACGACGGGCAGCACCCGTAGTATTGTGGGTCCACATTATTGCGGACCCGCAATAATACGGCCGTCTGAATGGGGCCTTAGTCATAGTCATCCACCAGTATCTGCTTGCTGCTCTTGGTGGACATGCAGGAAATGACTGCTCAGCCGATCACTGCCGATTAGTGATTGGCCTTCTCTGATCAGACATTTCCCCTGCAGCAGCCATTACAAAAGAAGGTAGTATTACTCGATAGCCTTTCAAATGAAAGGTCATCTACAGTATGTAATATATGGATGGTTCAAGTCTAACAGAGCTCCTCTTAAAGGGGTTGTTCAGGTTCAGAGCTGTTTTACAGGCTAGGGCAGCGCTAAAGCCTGCCTATTAGTGCCGGTGACATCACTGGGCTCAAAGCTAGGTGTAAGCCTCTGCCTAGCTAACCTGTGGAAAGCCTGGTATGTCACCATCTCTTCAGAAAAGGCCCTTACCCTGCGTTATACAGCACAGGGCAAGGGAGAGCATCGGAGCATGAAATGCTCCAATGTTCATGTCAGGGGGCCTGAGTGGGGGAAGAAGGGGATAGGTCCAGGTTCAGCTCTGAACCCGGACAACCCCTTTAAGGTGACCATACACATTAGATGTATGTTGGCTTAAACTGACATTTTCAGCATAGCTGACCAATTATGTAATGTATTTGTGAGCCTGCCAACTCTACCCCAAGAGATGATGTCAAGGGAGATAAGATTGAGGCATATATTATATATATATATATATATATATATATATATATATATATATATATATAAAGCTGAGTGTATGTGTGTGTGTGTGTGTGTATGTCCGCTAAATGAATCCACACCGCTGCAGCTACAATAACAAAATTTGGCACACATGTACATCAGGTGTCCGGGAAGGTTTTAGAACAGTTTTCAACTCTCCAGGACGTACCGTTCCTGAGATATTCCCAAAAAATGCATTAGCCAATAGTAGCCTGGTCACATGACCCTTATCAGCCAATAGAAGCTCACAGGCACACATCAGGTTTCTATGACAACCTAGCCAGTTCACTGCTTTAGGTCTGCATTAAAGAGGCAGAGCATTGTGGATGACAATGGTAAATGGGTATTCCCGGTTACCATAACTATAACTTATGTTTTAGACTAACTCATCATCAATCATTACCTCATATAATGTAAATTTTACATATTTACTGTTCAGTAGTAATAAAAGATGTTTTCTTCCACTGCTACCCACCTTCCTCCTAAATTACTATGGCATCGACCTGTAATTCCAACCACCGTCAAAAGAAGGACTTAAAAGCACCACCCCCAGATCCCACTAAGTCAGGCCACGCCCCTTCCATGCTGCATTTGACCGGGATTAAAAATATTGGTAAAAATCACCTTCTGTCAGCTGCAGGGGTGGAGGGAGGGTGACTTTCTCCCTGCAGCTCATTGCTCAGACTGCACAGTGCTGCTGCTGAGAGTGCTACTGCTGTGTCCATCCAGGCCCTGTGCATGACAGAGGACAGGGAGTCTGAAAGCCAGACCGTCCAGCCTAAAACAAGACCTCTGGCCACCCTAGGGGCAGGCTGATGTTAGGGTGGCCAGATGTCCGGCTTTAGGCTGGACAGTCCAGTTTTCTGGCTACCTGTTCTCCGTCCGACGCAGTGCCTGGACAGACACAGGGATGTCCACCCTTTCAGTAGCTCACACTCAGACAGCTTCTCCTCCATGTCTTCACGGAGCCAGGGGGGCGTGGCCTCATGTTTAGTGATGTGTCTTCATGGGAACTGGGGGTGCTGTTTCACATTTGGGGGAATGGCCGGTGAGGTCTGGCTTTCTGGGGTGAAGACAGTGGCCACTCTAGCTGCTGTGGAGGTCACAGTTAAAGGGGCGGGCTTCTGTAGAGGTCACTGTTAAAGGGGCAGGCACTGTAGAGGTCACTCTCAATATCTTTTAACGACACACACACACCGTAAAAGAAATAAATTAAATATACCCGGGCGAAGCCGGGTCCTTCAGCTAGTAGATAGAGATATATATATATATATATATATATATATATATATATATACCGTACAGTACAGACCAAAAGGTGCAGGCTGCTGTAGAGATCACTGTTAAAGGGGCGGGCTGCTGTAGAGGTCACTGTTTAAGGGGCGGGCAGCTGTAGAGGTCACTGTTAAAGGGGCGGGCTGCTGTAGAGGTCACTGTTAAAGGGGCGGGCTGCTGTAGAGGTCTCTGTTAAAGGGGCGGGCCGCTGTAGAGGTCACTGTTAAAGGGGCTGGCCGCTGTAGAGGTCACTGTTAAAGGGGCAGGCACTGTAGAGGTCACTCTCAATATCTTTTAACGACACACACACACAAACAGTAAAAGAAATAAATTAAATATACCCGGGCGAAGCCGGGTCCTTCAGCTAGTAGATATATATATATATATATATATACCGTACAGTACAGACCTAAAGTTTGAACACACCTTCTTATTCAAAGAGTCTTCTGTATTTTCCTGACTATGAAAATTGTAGATTCACACTGAAGGCATCAAAACTATGAATTAACACATGTGGAATTATATACTTAACAAAAAAGTGTGAAACAACTGAAAATATGTCTTATATTCTAGGTTCTTCAAAGTAGCCACATTTTGCTTTGATTACTGCTTTGCACACTCTTGGCATTCTCTTGATGAGCTTCAAGAGATAGTTACCTGAAATGGTTTTCACTTCACAGGTGTGCCCTGTCAGGTTTAATAAGTGGGATTTCTTGCCTTATAAATAGGGTTGGGACCATGAGTTGTGTTGGGCAGAAGTCAGGTGGATACACAGCTGATAGTCCTACTGGATAGACTGTTAAAATTTGTATTATGGCAAGAAAAAAGCAGCTAAGTAAAGAAAAACGAGTGGCCATCATTACTTTAAGAAATGAAGGTCAGTCAGTCCGAAAAATTGGGAAAACTTTTCATGTTACAAATGAAACATAATAATCTTCAAGAAGTAATTGTTGATCAGCAATGTAGTCAACCCAGTAGGGATCCAATACTTCGGGTAAACGTAATAGAGGGATAGGGTCCAAAATCCACCATGGAGCATTCCCTAAAAAATAAAATAAACAAGAATTTAAAAACATATTACACAGAGGCTTAAATTAAACTAAATCCTATGTGGCCATAGACATGATGTTAACTCTATTTAATGAATAGCCATGGTCTATAGTCAACATTTAAACCATGTGGTTTGAGCGATTTTAGTCGGAAAATCCATTCATATTCACGTTTTTTCAATAATTTCATACGATTGCAACCCCTTCTTAACGAAGGTATATGGTCAATCAGCATGAAATGTAAGTCTCTTTCACCATGTCCCATTTCTACAAAATGTCTGGACACTGGTAGATCAAGCCGTCGTATCCTAATAGTGTAACGGTGATGGTTAAACCGAGTCTTAAAGTCACAAGTCGTTTCTCCGACATACAACAGATTGCATGGACACCACAAGACATAAATGACATGCGAAACATCACATGTCAAAAAGTGTCTTATTTCATATGACTGATTAGTCACCGGATGTATAAAATGCGTACCCTTTTTCATCTGTCGACAATTCACACAATGTAAACAAGGATATGAGTCCTTCCTCTGGGGGGCTAAAAAAGTCTGTTGTATCTTTTTTTGTGTACCTATGTCATTCATCACTAATCTGTCCTCTAGATTTCGTGGTCTTCTATAGGACATCAATGGTCTGGACTTAAACTCAGCGATATCGTTATGGCCACCGTCCATTGATTATAGCGCTGATACGAGAGCTAGCTTGATTGTATGTAGAGACAAATGGTATTCTAGAATTAATATCTCTTTGATATTTTGAAAAAAAAAATTCCGATCCTGTGATTGAATTTCTTGACTATGTGTACGTAATAATGTTCGTGGATATCCCCGTACCTCAAAAGCTTTAGTCATCATTTTTAGCGTCTTATCCAACTCACCATCATCACTGATAATGCGGCGAGCTCTGGTGAATTGGCTAAAAGGCAAAGAGAGGATCATACCAGGAGGATGAGCACTCTCATAACGTAGAATCGTATTCCTATCAGTTGGTTTAACATAAAGGTTAGTATGTACAGTATTGCCGTGAAGATGTACCTCTACGTCCAAGAAATGAATGTGTTCATGTGAGAACTCCAAAGTGTACTGTATATCCGAAAAAATACTATTCAGATAAGTATGGAAATTTTATAACTCCAATACTGTACCTGTCCAAATCACAAAGACATCATCTCTGTATCTCCACCACTTCAGTACATGACCGAAGTGGTGGGACCCATAGACCTGTTGTTCCTCAATGTGGGAGACGACCATGTTGGCGTAAGTTGGCGCCGCGTTCGTCCCCATGGCCGTCCCCCTAATTTGCATATAATAATCATCCCCAAATAGGAAATAATTATTATGCAAAACCAAATGTAGCAGAGACATAATAAAGTCACGACCCTCCAATGAAAATTCAGAATCCTTTAAGGCGTCATTGACAACAGTAAGGCCAAGATTAGGTTGTATAGAAGTATAAAGACTTACTATATCAAATGAAGCTAATATAGCCCCACTTGGTATATGTACCGAATTCAACTTATTAAGGAAGTCTGTCGTGTCCTGTATATATGATGGAGCCCGTGTTGCATATTGTTACAAGATTTTATCAAGCAATATAGAAACATTGCTTAATATGGACCCCCTACTGGACACGATAAGCCTTCCAGGCGGACATTCCAAATTTTTATGTATCTTGGGTAACAAATAAAACAAAGGAGTTACAGCATAATCAACCAACAAAAATTCTCGCATTTTCTCATCAATGAATCCTGACTGCCATTTATCCTCAACCATCACTCTCAATTTCTCTTGTATTTCAAATTTAGGATCTTTTTGTAATTTTAAATACACTTCCTTATCAGATAATTGTTTATAAGCCTCCATCATATACATAGATTAGAGTTGATCGAATCCTAAAATATTCGGGGATTCGGAATTCGGCCCGAATTTTCCGCGGGATTCGTGGGTTCGAGCCGAATCACAAATCCCATTAAAGTCTATGGGAGACCCGAATATTTTTGCAGGGGCCAAAGGTTCTGCACAGTCAAGTTTGCCCCAACATGTGAAAACCTCAGAAAAAGATGGAAACACCTTGGAAATGGATAGGAAACACCAGGGGCAGCATGTAGGGATGCCTCTGAGGCTCCCTAATTGCACCATTTTTTCCTAAATCTGGCCAATAGTCTGGTGATGACCCCAAGGCAATTTTCAGGGACACGGTAATGGTGACCCACTTAAAAATGCTGCCTGACAACCTGGCGGTGAACCCCTGATTGTCTGTCTTTCAATAAGATTGCAGTGTAAAGCATGGTGGTGAGCCTCAGTATGACTTTTTGGATGGAGATTGCATGTGGTCACGTACTCACTGGAACCCCATAGTCACCCCTTCTCTGATGTGCTACCCCAGAACATTCTCTGCCCCAATTCGCAAGACCTTTTGCAGTCTCAGTGTGCTGACAGTGGGGATTTACCAGTGTTGTCTGAGGAGGTGGTGGACAATGGCGAGACACAGGTGTCGGGAGGTGAGGTAGTTGAAAGTGAAGCAAGTTACAGTGGGGACTCCTTGGGGGGACTTTCTCATGATGGGACAGATTCAACTTGGTTGGATCAGGCACAGGAACAGATCAATTTTTTTTTTTTTTTGTGTTTATTTAACTTTTATTTAGCACAAATAACCACAGAGATATTTATTCGTTCTCTTCGCTGCGCAGTCTGGCGTTGGGGTTCGTCACTTTGATGGCGAGCTGTGCCGCTCTCTCCACAATGGTCTTTCGGTTCTTTGAGGAGACGTTGTGGGAGATTTCTGCACAGAAGGACTTGCTGCTCATCAACAGAACCTCGAGCTCCTTGACATTGTGGACCAGGAATTTGCGGAACCCTGTGGGCAGCATGTGTTTGGTCTTCTTGTTGCTACCGTACCCAATGTTGGGCATCAGGATCTGCCCCTTAAACCTCCTGCGGGCTCTGTTGTCAATACCTCTGGGTTTATGCCAGTTACTCTTAATCTTTACATAACGGTCTGATTGGTGGCGGATGAACTTCTTCGTCTGCTTCTTGACGATCCTGGGCTTAATGAGGGGCTGGAGAGCCGCCATGATACCGGTTCGGAGCGTCCGCCTTCTCCGCAGACAGCCCGAGGAAGAGAGCGGAACAGATCAATTTTAAGTGTGAGGCAACATCAGCACCACAACCGCTTGGGAGAGGCAGTGGGCATTGTGTTTAGAAAGGCTGATGGGCTTCCGTCAGCACTGTGTGTATAGAACCCCATGGCCTTTCATAAAAAATTTGGTTACAAAGCCGCATGACTCCTGAAAAATTGCTTTTAGAAAGCCGGATGACTTTCCTGAAAAATTGTTAGTAGAAAGACGGATGACTTTCCTAAAAAATTGTTAGTAGGAAGCTGGATGACTTTCCAGAAAAATTGTTGCATATGCAACTCAGATGAAGAGGAGGAGGAGGAGGAAAGCAAGCAATTTAGGAGGTAGCCTGAGGTGGGGATGAGAACTGGGGGGATATCCATGACCTGTTCATCTTGATGAATGTGAGGATGTCGGCGTTGTCGGTGGACAGGCGCATCCGTTTGTCTGTAATGATACCCCCGGCGGCACTAAAAACCCTTTCAGACAGTACACTTGCAGCAGGGCAGGCAAGCACCTCAAGAGCGTACTGCGCAAGTTCTTGCCACCTGTCCAGCTTGGCCAGCCAGTAATTATATGGCGTGGAGTTATCGGTCAGGACGTTGGTCTGGTCCGCGACATACTCCCTCACCATCTTGTGGTACTGTTCCGCCCTGCTCTGTCTGCCCTGTGGCTGTGTCGTACTGTCTTGCTGGGGTTTAAGAAACTTGGCAAAAGCATGGAATAGTGTACCCCTGCCCTTGGCGCCTACACTGACTTTCCCCCTCCTCTCCTCTCCAACTTCAGCCACTGCAGTCCGCCCTCTGTTGCTCGACTGGTCTGGAAAGGCCTGTAGCAGTTTCTGAACCAGGGCCTTGTGGTAGAAAGTGACTCGGGTGCTCCTTTCCTCCACGGGTATAAGTTGGGCAAAGTTGTCCTTGTAGCGTGGGTCAAGGAGGGTGTACACCCAATAGTCATTGGTGGACAGTATCCTCTTGACCCGGGGATCACGACAAAGACAGCCAAGCATAAAGTCTGCAATGTGCCCTACTGTGCCAACACGCAAGCCTTCAGCCTCCTCACCGAGCGGACTCTCCATCTCCTCCTCCCCCCCTTCCTCTGACCCCAATTCATCCTCCTCAGCCCATACCCGCTCAACAGGTAGCATGGAATCACCCCCTGATGCATGGTGCCCAAGAGTTTCTTCCTCCTCCTCAGCCTCCTCCTCCTCCTCAGCGCTGCGAAACTGACAACAGGGTGCTCTCAATGTCACAGTCTTCCCCCACCTCCTGTGACACTGCTGAATCCTCAGATCTTAGGTTCCTCAAGGAGTTCTGCATGAGGCACAACAGAGGGATGGTGACACTGATGATGTGTGCATCACCACTGACCATCTCTGTTGCCTCCTCAAATGGACCTAAGACCTGGCAGATGCCAGCCATCCACGTCCACTCCTCAGCATAGACATGAGGAAGCTGACTGGCCTGACTACCACCTCGGGGGATCAGCTGGCAGTCTACAACTGCCCTGCGTTGTTGGTACACCCTGGCTAGCATGTGTAACGTCGAATTCCAACGCGTGGGAACGTCACACAGCAGCCGGTGAACAGGGAGTTGTAGCCGCCCTTGCACAGTCCTGAGGGTCGCGGCATCGGTGGTGGACTTGCGAAAATGGGCGCATATGCGCCGCACCTTGGTGAGCAACTCACTCAACTGGAGGTAGGTCTTGAGGAACCGCTGGACCACCAAGTTGAGCACGTGGGCCATGCATGGCACGTGAGTCAGCCCACCATGATGCAGAGCCGCCACCAGGTTACGCCCATTATCGCAGACCACCATTCCTGGCTGAAGGTTCAGCGGCGTCAGCCACACATTGGTCTGCCCCCTGATGCCCTGTAAGAGCTCTTCAGCCGTGTGCCTCTTATCCCCCAGGCTCAGCAGTTTCAGGACTGCCTGCTGCCGCTTCCCTACCACAGTGCTGAAACTGCTGGCCATCGAGGAAATGACACTTGACGATTGGGGCATCACTGCCACTTTGGAGGAGGAGGAGGTGGAGGAGGAGGTGGAGGCATAATGTGCCGGAGACACACAGACGGAAATATGTCCCGCAATTCGTGGTGTGGGTAGCACATGTGCAGCCCCACGATCGGTCTCTGACCCAGCCTCCACCAGATTGACCCAATGTGCCGTGAGGGAGATGTAATGTCCCTGGCCACCGGTACTCGTCCACGTATCTGTGGACTTTACCACAAACCGCGTTTTTGAGAGCGTGGGCGATGTTCTCAGACACATGCTGGTGCAGGGCGGGGATGGCACATCGGGCAAAATAGTGTCGGCTGGGGACAGAGTAACGGGGGGCTGCCACCTCCATAAGGTTGCGGAAGGATTCTGTCTCCACAAGTCTGTACGGCAACATTTCCACACTAATCAGCTTGGCGATGTGCACATTTAGAGCTTGCGCATGGGAGTGGGTGGCTGCGTACTTGCGCTTGCGTTCAAATGTCTGCGGTAGAGACAGTTGAACGCCGCACTGGGACACATGAGTGGAGGAGAGGGAGGGAGATGGAGCTGGAGGGGTCCTTTCAGGGCTGGAGGCTGCAACGTCCTGGCTTGGACGAGACACAGTTGCTGGACTAACTGTGTCAACGTCACCAGCTGACAGAAGTGCAAACCATTTGGTGGGGTGTTTTCTCTCCAAATGTTTGCGCAGGCTACTAGTGGTCAGGTTGTTGCGTTTTGAACCCCTGCTCATTGACGTGTGGCACAGCTTGCACACCGCCAAACAAGGATCGGCCTCATCATCCCTAAAGTACTCCCAAACTAAGGAGTGGCGCATAGTACGGGCTGGAGCGTGACCTCTAGGAGCACTTGGGGAAGTAGTGACTCGGCCCTGGCTTCTCCCTCGTCGCAGCCCTCTGGCTCTCTCAACAGCTTGTGGTGCTGATGTCGTCTCACAGTCTGAACCACTGCCTCCAGTTGCCTCATCCACCCAAGTAGGATCTGTCCCCTCATCATCCCCCAGGTCTTCCTCAGACTCCACAGTAACGTCCCTGACAACTACCTCTGACAACAGTGTCTCGTCGTCATCTTCCACCAGCTCCTCAGATACCACTGCTAACTACCCACTCTCATAACCCGGAGACAGCAAAAGGTCCTGAGAATCAGGGCATAGCAGCTCGTCCACTGGCACATCAGGGAAGTGGTGGCTGAAGAGTTCTATGGATAAATTTTGTCCGTGGGACATACCACTAGAGGGTTCTGGCTGGGGAGAAGGAGGGCGAGTTGGAGGACAGACACCCTGGCTCGGAGAAGTCGACTGGCTGGATGAGGGGGCAGACGAAACGTGGCTGGACGTGCTCTCTGCAATCCACTGAACCACCTCCTGTTGTTGTTTGGGGTCTGTCAGAGTTGTAGGACGCTGCCTTACCAACTTCTGGAGTTGACCAGGCACCCTGACCTTACGTGTTTCCACTGTACCCACAGCAGCCGGCACTGTGTCACCACGCACACCACAGTCATCACCGCTGACCACAGCACCACCACGATTCCCACCTCTCCCTCCACGACCACCTCTTCCACCTCTCCCAGCTCTTCCCCCTCTCCCCCTGACCCTGGGGTTCTCCATGTGCACAGTAGCAGTATTATATTATTATAATTGTAAATAGAGATGAGCGAGCACTAAAATGCTCGGGTACTCGTTATTCGAGACAAACTTTTCCCGATGCTCAGGTGCTCGTTTCGAGTAACGAACCCCATTGAAGTCAATGGGAGACTCGAGCATTTTTTGCAGGGGACCAAGGCTCTGCCTAGGGAAGGCTGGGTGAAAACCTGGAAACCTCAGAAAATGATGGAAACAAAACGGAAATGGACAGGAAACAGCATGGATGCCTCTGAGGCTGCCTAATCCCACCATTACCCCAAATTCTCCTGCAACAGCCTCGTGGTTACCCTCATGGCAATTTTGCTCACCCAGACCAAGAAAGGCGAGGCACATGCCCATCACATGTTAGGGAAGCACCCAACTAGGTGCAACGAAGGTCCATCACCCATGCCCATGCTGGCACTGCTCTCCTATCCCCAGCCACACGATGCAGGCATAAGCCTGACACAGCATGGCGGTGACACCAACAAGTGACCAAATTACATGAGGTAGCAGGTGAGCCACCCAAAAATTTAGCCAGACGCAGCATGGCGGTGACAACAGAGTGACCGAGTTAGACTGAGGTAGCAGGAGGTGAAGCATCCTCCAAGTTGGCAGTACATTAGCGGCCCCAGGGTCAGACTCGGTCAGAGTATGTAAAATGTTCAGGGTGGCCGAACGCCGGGCTCGACGGCGGACCCGTTTCGGGTTATCGATTGTCGAAATGTTGGCTGACATCAAGTTTAGTATCTGTTCTTATCAGTTGCTGTGGCTGTTGGTGGTAAAGTGGTGAGCATAGCTGCTTCCCAAGCAGTTGACCCGGGTTCGATTCCCGTCTATCACAGGAGGCAATTAAAAGAAGAACCAAATAAAAATCAGTACAATATCTAATACGTCCCCTACCTGGGTAAATTGTTTGGAGAGAGGGCCTGTAGGTGGGGGCAGGTTGGGGGGAAGGAGGTTGAGCTGGAAGAGCCAGAGGAGTGCCCCCTGGGCTAGCGTGTGGTGGTGACAACAGCCGGATGGAGTTAGAATGACGACGCAGGACCCCAACTTAAAAATTTAGGTACAATTGTCAATTATGAGCTCGATCAAGTGTGGCATGTGTTCTATGTATTCTTCTCAGTTTAATACCGTATATGGCAGCTATCCGTAAAAATAGTTTGGAGAGAGAGAGAAAGATAGGAAAAAGACGTAAATTGTTTGTAGAGAGGGCCTGTAGGTGGACTTCTGGAAAAATTGTTTGGAGAGAGGGCCTGTAGGTGGACCTCCGGAAAAATTGTTTGGAGAGAGGGCCTGTAGGTGGACCTCCGGAAAAATGTTTGGAGAGAGGGCCTGTAGGTGGACCTCCGGAAAAATTGTTTGGAGAGAGGGCCTGTAGGTGGACCTCCGGAAAAATTGTTTGGAGAGAGGGCCTGTAGGTGGACCTCTGGAAAAATTGTTTGGAGAGAGGGCCTGTAGGTGGACCTCCGGAAAAATTGTTTGGAGAGAGGGCCTGTAGGTGGACCTCTGGAAAAATTGTTTGGAGAGAGGGCCTATAGGTGGACCTCCAGAAAAATTATTTAGAGAGAGGGCCTGTAGGTGGACCTCCGGAAAAATAATTTAGAGAGAGGGCCTGTAGGTGGACCTCCGGAAAAATTGTTTGGAGAGAGGGCCTGTAGGTAGACCTCTGGAAAAATTATTTAGAGAGAGGGCCTGTAGGTGGACCACCAGAAAAATTATTTAGAGAGAGGCCTGTAGGTGGACCTCCGGAAAAATGGTTTGAAGAGAGGGCCTGTAGGGGCCCTCCTGAAAAATAGTGGTAAAGAGTGCCAGTTGGACCTCTAAAAAATGGCGTTATTTTGGTCAGCGTTAGGCAAAGACGACAAGGAGGAGTAGGAGGAGTA
>ONZH01013091.1:0-29503 GCA_900303285.1 Rhinella marina
AACATACAAAGAACAAAAAATAGCTTGGATAACCCATTTTAAGGGGTTAATTATACTCTATTAAAATAAATAGTGTAGAAAAGACCTGAAAACAGAGGGAATTTTTGTATACTTTGTTTACGTTTCGCACGCACCTAGCAAAAACAGAGTGCTGTGTCATTTTACTGCTTATATCAGCAGGAAAAAGCACTATGGAGGGGAAAGAATACTCACATGACCCTAAGAGGAAGTGTGGGGGGCTGGCCCTGACTGGCTCACATGCCAGTAGACAGCCTGGATGAGTCAATTAGTGCTGAAGCAGGCAGGTAGGTGGCCTTGCAGAACATCATTCTGTGTTGGACTATGAATGAAAGTGGATTGGTCTATGAAGTATTTGAGAGAAAATAATCTTAGGGACAGTGTACAGTCACAATCAAGTTTTTATTGTAGTGTAAAGGACATTGAAGAGAAAGGCTAGAAAAAAGAAGAATTGTGTACATGTAACACCTATAGGTAGGGACAAACACAGAAATTGATACCACTACTACTACCACCACTACTACTATTTCTGCTATCCATAGACAGCAGATCTACTGCCTTGTATGTTCCATGCTATACTGCTTCTGCTCCCACTACTATTGCAGCCATGTGCCTCTAATATCCTATCACTTCTACATCCACACTGTACTGCTGCTGTTCCCAATTATAAGGAAGGATTCTCACCACTTTAATGGTGATAGGTAATTATTAGGAACAAATCATATAGGGAGAAGTGTATATAGATGATTTCACATGTAATCCACTGTTGCAATCTATTTCAATAATTCTGTGATATGGTTACTTACAGTGGTTCTGAGCAATATCACATCCGCATCTGCCAAGTTACATGAGGTACAATGACACCAGACATCCAGTTGAGGTTTCCAGTAGAAAATCATTTTAAGGATCCCTAAAGTAAAGATGTAACCAATAGCGCAAAGGACATTTCGACTCTGTTCTTTCTTATAACCAAACAGTTCCTGGAAAAATGAAGAGAAGTTAAAACTATAGACATTTTCAGTAAAACATACTAAACAGAGGGAAATTTATAATCTCTCTACACCAGTTTTCTGGGGAAAGCCATTGTGGCAAGAGTTTGCAACAGGTGGCATTTCTGCACTGCCCTCACTACTCTTCCAAAAAGGGGAATGTCGAGGGAAGGGACTCGGGGTGGCCATCTGGATCATCAAATTTACAGTGCCTTGAAAAAGTATTCATACCCCTCGAACATTTCCACATATTTTCAAGCTGCAAATAAAAAGTAAAATGTATGTTATTTGTATTTTATGTGATAGACCAATACAAGTAGCAAGTATGTGTGAAGTAAAAAGAAAATGTTGCAATGTTTTCAAAATTTTTAATAAATAGAAATCTAGAAAGTGTGGGGTGCATTTCTATTCAGTCCCCTGTGTCAATACTTTGTAGGGCACCTTTTGCTGGAATTACAGCTGCAAATCTTTTGGGGTATGTCTCTACCAGTTTTCCACATCTAGAGGCTGAAATTTTGCTTCAGAGTGACAGTCCTTGCCTGGGCTGTCAGTATAGGTGGAGACCATATCTTGGAAGGTTTGCAGTTGTGCCATACTTCTTCAATTTTCAGATTATGGACTGAACAGTGCTCCTTGAGATATTCAGAGTTTGGGATTTTTTTTTTATAACCTAACCCTGCTTTACACTTATTTACACTGTTTGATCAGTAATGTTCTACTGAGGCCTTCACAGAACAGCTATAGTTATACTGAAAATACATTACACACAGGTGGACTTTACTAATTAGGTATGCAAGTACAGGGAGCTGAATACAAATGCATTCCACACTTTCCAGATGTTTATTTATTAAAAATTTTAAAAACCATGTATTGTTTTTTTTTTTTCACTTCACACGTACAGTACAGACCAAAAGTTTGTACACACCTTCTCATTCAAAGAGTTTTCTGTATTTTCATGACTATGAAAATTGTAAATTCACACTGAAGGCATCAAAACTATAAATTAACACATGTGGAATTATATACTTAACAAAAAAGTGTGAAACAACTGAAAATATGTCTTATATTCTAGGTTCTTCAAAGTAGCCACCTTTTGCTTTGATTACTGCTTTGCATACTTTTGGCATTCTCTTGATGAGCTTCAAGAGGTAGTCACCTGAAATGGTTTTCACTTCACAGGTGTGCCCTGTCAGGTTTAATAAGTGGGATTTCTTGCCTTATAAATGGGGTTGGGACCATGAGTTGTGTTGGGCAGAAGTCAGGTGGATACACAGTTGATAGTCCTACTGAATAGACTGTTCGAATTTGTATTATCTGGATAAAATACATTTAAGTTTGTGGGTGTAAAGTGAAAAAAATGTGAAAAAGTTCAAGGGATATGAATACTTTTTCAAGGCACTGTATCTACTTTTACACCAGTTTTCTGACATAAAAGAAGACTGAAATTTCTGATTTGATTTTAGATTAAACACATAGACAAAATGGGGACATTTTTTTCACCTGCTGAGAGGGAGGATAAACTTAACTACTATCAAGGCATTCTATGTAGTCATTTGGTCACTGCCTGTGTGCACCATCGCCCATCTTAACAAAGGTCTAAATGAGGGGGAGCTCTGCGCTCATGCTCCATTGCCATGACTGCTGGGGGGGGGGGCAGGAGTAGCACCAGCTCAATCAGCAGCAACAACAGTGTGGAGTCTCTAATGAGCACCCTGCCACCCCAGTTCCAAGTTGCCATGGACTACTGGGCAGCCAAACTTGATTTGTGCCTGCAACTGACTGAGTTTTCCTTGGACAAGCTTTCCAGCATGGCCAGTAGTGTGGTACCAGAGAGGGTATTTAGTGCAGTGGGGGGGAGGCATAGTAACCCCAAAGTGAACTCACCTTTTAACACAAAATGTTAAGAGACTAACTTTTGTAAAGGTGAATCAGACGAGGATCAGCCAGAATTTCCACACGTCAGTGTCTGATGCAGCAGATTAAATCATTCTGAGTGCCACACCCAAACATTGTAAAAAATGGCCGGTTACTTCTGTCCACGTGCTTCAGACACTATTCTGATGACATCCACCTGATGACACACACCTGCTGCCTCTGCTGCCATCTTCTCCTAATGCCAATATCTTTGCTGTTACTGCCACTGCTGTTGCCCCCCACCTCCCCACTTTGTGACTAGGCCATTATGTTGACTCCCCAGGTGGTTGCAACCTTCACCACTCTGTGACTAGGCCACTATGGTGACTCCTCAGGTTGTTGCCGCCCTCACCACTCTGTGACTGGGCCACTAAGTTGACTCTTCATGCTTTTGCCACCCTTCCCACTCTGTGACTGGGCCACTATGTTGATTCCTCATGTAGTTGATCCTTCAACACCCCCCCCCCCCACACACACACACACACACACAAACACACACACGCACGCAATCTGTGACTGGGCCACTACTTTATTTTGGTGTATCACAGGTCAGTATTTTGCATCAGGATTTGCCAATGATTTGGAATCCAAAAGCAGGAATAGCTACAAAACACAGAAGACATGCAAATATTCCCATCACATGTCATCTCTGTTTTGGACCCACTCCTGTTTTTGAAAAAATTTGGTAAAGCGTCCAAATCGAATTTTTGAAAACTTTGCTCATCTCTAGCTAGAGACAGTACAGGTCTTTCATGACCCACTGAGTCAATATTTTGTGAGGCAGTGGTGATGCCACAAACATACAGTCTAAACCACTCTGTGCCCCCCACACAGTAATGGTACCTCTCCACACATTAAAGATACTCCCTTAATGCCGCTCAGATAGTAATGATGCCTCTTTAGTGTCCCCCACATAGTAAAATGTCCTTTAATTCTTCCCCAAACCATATGATGTTATATGATCATTAATGCCTCCTCACACTCTACAGTGTCCCCTTAGTGCCCCAATTAAGTATGATGCCCTTAAGTGTCCCCCACATTAGGATATCCCCTAAGCACCAACCTCAAATCAGTATGATCCTTTTGTGGCCCACACACAGTATGATACCCCCTAAAGTGCCCCACACACAGAATGAGGCCCCCTTAACTACCCACCACACAGAGTGATGCCCTCTAAGTGCCTTCCACACAGTATAATGTCTCCTTAAGTGTCCTCCTTGCAGAGTGATGCCCTTTAAGTGCTCCCTATATAGTATGAAGTCTCCTTAAGTGCTGCCCTCACACAGTGATGCCTCCTTAAGTGCCCCCATATAGCATCCTTTAAGTGCCCCCCACACAGCACAATCTTGCCATACGTGTCCCCCACATGACCACAGCCACAACCCCTTATGTGATTTCCACAGAATCATACTTCTAATTTGAATACTCTCCTTCTCAACAAACAGAGCAGAGCAGGTCTGCTTCAGTCGGTGCTGTTACTGTCTGTTATTTAGCACACCAGAAGAAATGACATTGCTACATCATGTTTGCCAGTGCTGAACCACTGATGGCAGGAAAAGGGTGAAGCAGGGAGCTAAGGGCTACCTGCTTCACCCTTATATTCATCTGTATCCTGTGGGCCAGTTGAAATCATGACATGCAGGGGTTTGGATGAGGTCTGCCAGTTGAGTATCCAGACTGTATATTATGCACATTCACACAGTGGTATACAGATCATACTGACAGTAATAAAAAAGCGAAAAAATAATCTAACTGGGTTATACACCCCTTATTATATAATGGACTGTATAATTATCGGAAACACATTCAGCAAATAAGTAACTTTTCAACTATGGAAAAGGCTGGTTACACAATGTAATAGTAGGAAAGAAAAGAAAAAACCTGAGGTATCCTTCATCCTTATTTATTTTCTATACTCACAAACACAAAATATAAGTACATACAAATGAATTGCTTTATAATTATTTTGTGCATAACAGGGGAATGTTACTTACCATTTCATTTTCCTGCCCCTCATTGAGTATGTTCTGTGTGGTCATTGTAGGCAGATGTCTCCTGTCAGTGAACTGACGGTATCTGACTTACTGAACATTATGCACTTTCTCAGTGTGAACCCTCCTTTTTCATATCCTTCAGCTCCACCTTCAGACTGCAGGACAGGTTTTTCAGGAATGATCACGAGTTGTATGCTTAATGCTAAATGGAAAAGAATTATTTAAAACTAAGGAATATTACTTTTAAAAAATGATGTATTCATAGTTCCAAAGATGTCCATATACTGTATTTAAAGGGGTTGTCCGGGTTCAGAGCTGAACCCGGACATACCCAGGATTTCACCCAGGCAGCCCTCCCCCCCTGACAAGAGCATCAAAGCATTTCATGCTCCGATGCTCTCCTTTGCCGAGTTCCGCTAAAGCCGGCTCATTAGAGCCGGTGACGTCACCGAACACACTGCTGGGCAGAAGCCTCCATCCGGTGGTGTGTGTTTATAAACAAAAGAGCCCTTGCTCTGCCCGATCCAGTGCAGGGCAAGGGAGGTCATCGGAGCATGAAAGCCGGGTGCAATCGGAGCCTGGGTGAAATCCTGGGTATGTCCAGGTTCAGCTCTGAAACCAGGCAACCCCTTTAACACCTTGCCGACCTAGGACGAGAATGCTCGTCCTAATATGGCGTTACTTAACTCCCTAGGACGAGCATTCTCGTCCTAGGGTTAAGGTGCTGCTGCTGCCCCGCTGCCGCTATCTGCAGCAGCAGCCCGGCTGATACTAACAGTCGGGCCTCTGCTGTATCCGCCAGCACCGGTGATTACACCGATGCCGGCGGATTAACCCCTTGTATGCCGCGGTCACGCTGACCGCGGCATACAAGGCAATTGCGGCAGCTTTTAAAGCCATCGGGTCCCCGTGAGGCGGTGGGGGGGGGCCCGATGGTTGAGATGGAAGCCCCGATGCCTTGTCCAGAGGCATCGGGACTCCCATCTACGGAAGCCCAGGAGACCCAGCCACAGCGCTGGGTCTCCTAGGCAACGGTCAGCGTCTCACAGTGTGAGACGCTGACAGTTGAATGCAGCACAATACAGATGTATTGTGCTGCATTCAATCAGGGATCAGACCCTGAAATGTTAAAGTCCCTTACTGGGACATAAGTGAAATGTTAAAAAAAAGTGTTTTACCAAAAAAAAGTAAAAAAAATAATAAAGTTTCAATAAAAAAAGCCCCTTCCCCATAAAGAAACTAAAAAATACATAACAATAGAAAAATATAACAATAGAAAAAAAAAATAAAAAATATACATATTAGGTATCGCCACGTCCGTAAAAACCTGCTTTATTAAAATATCACATGATCCAGCCCACCCGGTCAACACTGTAAAAAATAAAAAATAAAAACTGTCTAAAAAAAGTCATTTTTTGTCACATTTCATCACAAAAAATGTAAAACCATGCGATCAAAAAAGCGTATGCCCCAAAAATAGTACCAATCTAACCGTCATCTCATCCCATAAAAAATGAGCCCCTACTTGAGACAATCGCCCAGAAAATAAAAAAAACTACAGCTCTCTGACTATGGAGACAATGAAACATGATATTTTTTGTTTCAAAAATGATATTATTGTGTAAAACTTAAATAAATAAAAATAAGTATACATGTTAGGTATCGCCACGTCCGTAAAAACCTGCTCTACAAAAATATAGCATGATCTCTCCCCTCAGGTGAACACTGTAAAAAATAAAAAAAAAAACTCTCTAAAAAAAGCCATTTTTTGTCACATTTCATCACAAAAAATGTAATACCAAGCGATCAAAAAAGCGTATGCCCCCAAAAATAGCACCAATCTAATCGTCATCTCATCCCGCAAAAAATGAGCCCCTACCCGAGACAATCGCCCAAAAAACAAAAAAAAACTACAGCTCTCTGACTATGGAGACCTTAAAACATGATTTTTTTTGTTTCAAAAAGGATATTATTGTGTAAAACTTAAATAAATAAATGAATAAAAATAAGTATACATGTTAGGTATTGCTACGTCCGTAAAAACCTGCTCTACAAAAATATAGTATGATCTGTCCCCTCAGGTGAACACTGTAAAAAAATAAAAACTGTCTAAAAAAAGCCATTTTTTGTCACATTTCATCACAAAAAATGTAATACCAAGCGATCAAAAAAGCATATACCCCCAAAAATAGTACCAATCTAATCGTCATTTCATCCCACAAAAAATGAGCCCTACCTGAGACAATCACCCAAAAAATAAAAAAAATTACAGCTCTCTGACTATGGAGACACTAAAATGTGATTTTTTTTTTGTGCATCAAAAATATTGTGTAAAACTTTAATAAATAAAAAAAAGTATACATATTAGATATTGCCGCGTCTGTAACGACCTGCTCTATAAAAATATCACACGATCTAACCTGTCAGATGAATGTTGTAAATAACAAAAAAATAAAAACAATGCCAAAACTGCTAGTTTTTGTTACCTTGCCTCACAAAAAGTGTAATATAGAGCTACCAAAAATCATATGTACCCTAAAATAGCACTAACAAAACTGCCAACTTATCCCGTAGTTTCCAAAATGGGGTCAGTTTCTTGGAGTTTCCTACTCTAGGGGTGCATCAAATGTGACATGGCAACTTAAACTTTTTCCAGTGAAATCTGCCCTGGCGTTCCTTTCCTTCTGCGCCCTGCCGTGTGCCTGTACAGCATTTTACAATGACAAATGGGGCATTTCTGTAAACTACAGAATCAGAGTAATAATTACTGAGTTTTGTTTGGCAGTTAACCCTTGCTTTATTCTCAGAATAAAATGATTCATATGGAAAATCTGCCAAAAAAGTGAAATTTTGGCTACATTTTCCTTTAATTCTTGTGGAACACCTACAGGGTTAATAACGTTTGTAAAATCAGTTTTGAATACCTTGAGGGGTGTAGTTTCTAAAATGGGGTCATTTTTGGGTGGTTTCTATGATGAAAGCCTCACAAAGTGACTTCAAACCTGAACTGGTCCTTAAAAAGTGGGTTTTGGAAATTTTGTGAAAAATTTCAAGATTTGCTTCTAAATTTCTAAGCCTTCTAACGTCCCAAAAAAATACAATGTAATTTTCAAAGTGATCCAAACCTGAAGTAGACACATGGGGAATGTAAAGTCATAACTATTTTTGGAGGCATTACTATGTATTTTAAAAGTAGAGAAATTGACTTTTGGAAATTTGCAAATTTTTCTAAATTTTTGGTAAATTTGTTATTTTTTTTTATAAATAAGAATGAAATATTTTGACTCAAATAATATGTGACGAGAAAATAATCTCAGAATGGCCTGGATAAGTAAAAGTGTTCTAAAGTTATCACCACATAAAGTGAGACATGTCAGATTTGCTAAAAATGGCCTGGTCCTTAAGGTGAAAAATGGCTGGGTCCTTAAGGTGTTAACGGTAATGTTAATGATCTAATCTTTAGGAAAACACCATAGGAGAATTTACCTGGAAGATGTTCCAGCTTTATGATATAAAAAAGTCATACATTTTTGCATAAGCCAAATTTGCAGCTTTTACAAAATTTCAGTGCTCTAACCACTTTTTGTGATACATCATACTTCAAGTTAGTGGTGAATTTGGGTCGATATTTATCGTTTTTAGTTGTTAATTAGCACATTTTTAAGTTTCAGTTTTTTTGATAGTGATACCTTATAAAATATCTATTAACTAACATTTACCATATGTGTACTTTATGTTGGCACAATTTTATTTTTTTTTTTTTTGGTCATCCGAAGGCTTATAATATTAGAAGCAATTTTCCAAGAAAATTTCCAATACTGACTTTAAAGGACCAGTTCAATTCTGAAGTGATGTGGAGCATCTTACATAAAAGAAAATGTCCATAAATGACCCCATTTTAGAAACTATACTCTTCAAATTGTTCAAAACTGATTTTAGAAACTTTGATAACCCTTTATGTGTTCCACAGGAATTAAAGACATTGTTTCATTTCAAAGGTAATACATATCACTTACTAATATACACTGCCTGTTTCCAGGAGTTATAGCCACCAACGCAGCATAGTTAACAGGTGGCCAGGTGGGGGAGCTGCACGCTCCCACGGTCCCAAACACCAGAGAGGCAGGCACTTTTTCCTACAGTGTGCAGGCATGGCAACCACTGCTGGATTGCAGCGGCGGCCTTAACCCATGGAAAGGAGTAGTGTATAATGCAAAGGAAAAATGAATCGAGCCAGCAAAGGAGACAATATGGCCATTAAAATACATTAGTAAGTGCCTCAGTAGATAGCTCTAGTGCCTTGCAGCCCTGGAGTCCTTCTTCTTCTGGCTGGATTGCTGGTACTGCTACTATCTACAGTACATTCTGGCTCTGGGAGGACAAGGCATGGCCCTGGATCTTTTGTTTGGAACCCTTCTGTATTCCTGACATTTTGTGGCCTAATGTTGTGCACAGTCATGCAAAGTATGGAATGGTTTGCAAGTCTGCTTTCTGAAACATAAAGACAGAGAGGCACAATAAAATTGATTTTTGACCTATTATGGTCCCCAGCATTTCCCTGCCTCAATATCCACTACTATTCACTAACTCATGCCTCAGTATATAGTCCCCACTTCTCCATTCACTGTCCAGCTGCCTCTATAATTCTTATTGCGAGTTCTCACAGTTCATCTATTTATTAATATTTGAAACTATGTAGATAACCAGTATATGAATTTTATGCTCTTTC
The DNA here is from genome assembly GCA_900303285.1 of Rhinella marina. Lineage (NCBI taxonomy): Eukaryota > Metazoa > Chordata > Amphibia > Anura > Bufonidae > Rhinella > Rhinella marina. The sequence goes on from ONZH01013091.1 coordinate 9,645, forward strand.
CACCTATATGTACTTCATTTTTACATTCATTCTATTTATTTACATGTATTCTTATTGCCAGCTCATGCAGTTCATCTATTATTTATTTACTTCTCTAATGTTATGTAGATAACCAGTATGTGAATTTTATGCTCTACTGCCTGTATGTTCAATTCCGTATTGATCTGTCAATTTTTCCAAAAAGTTGGCGAACTTCAAACAAAACGAATCTTGTCGGGTTCACTCATCTCTAGTCTACACACATCTCTAGTCTATTTTTCTCTATTGTAGTTTTAAGAATATATATATATATATATATATATATATATATATATATATATATATATAATTTTTTATTTATTTTTAACTTGATAAAGGGGTGCCATGTACCCTGAAATGCATTGTCTTAGTAAACACTGCTAATAAAAGTATATTCATCCACATTCTTCAAGTCGCTATAATCTAGAAGTGGAACCCAACTAGTCCACTCATTGTTCTTCAGCTGCATTTGGCATACCAGAGACTGGTAAAATGTGTTTGAATCTCTTTTATTAGAAAGTAAGGACATTTGGAATTGATTTAGGGGGTGGGGCCCAAAATTACCTGCTCTGCCTAGGGCACAAAAATACCTTGTGCTGGCCATTAGTAAAGCCTAAGGCTGTCTGCATCCGTTGCTCCCTTCCTTAGCCCGCAAAAAAAAAATAGAGCATGTCCTATTCTTGTCCGTATTACGGACAAGAATAGTACTGTTCTATTGGGGGCCAGCTGTTCCGTTCCGCAAAATACGGAATGCACACGGATGCCATCCGTTGTTTTTGCGGATTCGCAATTTGCGGACCGCAAAACAGAACGTTCGTGTGAAAGAGGCCTAAGGCCAAGGTCACACCTGAAAATCCTTTTAAAAAATCCGCATTCCACAGCAAAAAATACACAAAGAAAACACAACACAACTGCATGTATTACATGCGGCTTTTATTGCAGAAAAGCCAGCAGATTTCACGCTCTTCATTGAGATGGGTGAAATCTGCAATAAAAATCTACTGTACAAATTAGCACGCCGTGGATTTGAAAAATACAATACTGCAACTTTTCTGCTGTATGTGGATGAGAATTCTAAAATTCTTATGCACTTTGCTGGTACTGTACAATGCTGCAGATTTGCTGCACGAAAATCTGTGACAGCAAATGCAGAGCTATTCAGTCACATGTAACCCCAGCCTTAGAGTACAGGAGGCCAGGCCCCAGGGAGAGCTGAATATGCACTTTTGGGTACCATTTATCATTTAAAGGGGTTGTGCAGCATTTTGTTACTGATAACCTTTCCTCTAGATAGATTATAAGCATCTGATTACCTGTTTGAGAAAACAGTGGTTCTGGTAGTAGCGCTGCAGCATTTTTGCTGTTACCCGCAGGCCCAGTGACATCACAACTAGTATCACTGGCTTGGGCACAGCTAAGCTCTATTGAAGTGAATAATAGTGGTGACGTCATTGAGCCTGCGGGAAACAGTGGGAAGGCCACATGCTACTGCTAGTGTCGATCCCTTCACAAATAGCTGATTGGTGGGGGTTCAGGGTGCTGGACCTACGCCAATTAGATACTGATGATCTATCCAGAAGATAGATCATCAGTCAGAAAAAGCTGCAGAACCCCTTTAAGGTTGTTTTTATCTCTTCTAAGACTGGCTTTGATTGGTGTGCCTGCACCAAATTTGTGAACTGGTGCACCTCATGATATATGTGGCGTGAACATCATGTGGTTTACACCTTTAGGTGTAAAAGTAGACCATGGGGTTGCCTAGTGCAGGTTGCAACTTTTTGGCAAAAGTTGCACATGGTAAATGAGCCATAATTCAGGTCTACTCTCACTTTTAGCTCTTAAACATAGGCCACTGTGAAAAGTGGTGAAGATCACAAAGTTGCCATGGAATTTAGCAAGTATGTGTAAAGTGAAAAGAAAATGACACAAGCTTTCAAAAATTTTAATAAATAAAAATCTGGAAAGTGTGAGGTACATTTGTATTTAGTCCCCCTGTACTCTGATACCCCTAAATAAAATCCAGTGTGATCAAGTGTGATCCCAAATATCTCATGCACTAAACATCTCATGGAGCACTGTTCAATCCATCATACGAAAATGGAAGGAGTATGGCTCAATTGCAAACCTACCAAGACATAGCCATCCACTTATTTCAGCAACAGACTGATGAAGGTCGTACCAGACTGAAACGTCTCACAGATCCGTTTGTTTTTATGCTACTAATGACCAGTGGATTAGAGCTGTATCATTAATTCATAATGAATGTATTCCAATAAATCCTAAAAGCAAGATTTCGGAGAGTGTGTGATTTTCTTCATCTGACAAGACCAGTTATGGCATGGGGAATATTATAGAGCATTATAGGATTGTAAGCTGTTCTGCTGCACCGCAGGCTATCCCATACCACACACCTAAACAGTTTTTTGTTTGTATTAGGGTAATAATAGGTACGTTACTATAGGTACTGCACTTTTCTCCAGTATCCATCAGAGGGCGCCGTGCTGTGCAGCACAAGGGTCTCAGCCTAAGGGTCTTAGATGCCTGGTTATTCAGGTGGTGCTCAGATTTAGAACATTTATGCCTTGCTTCAGGCATAAATGATGACCTGGATGCCTGGTGAGGTCACATTATCTTCCACCCACTCCTCACCACTGCCCTCCTGGCCGGTCTAAATAGTGCAGAAAGCCGCAGCAGTTGACCTCTGTGTTGCATTATCATCAGCTCTGCGTCCTCATTGTCAAACATATGTGGTTGAGCATCAGTGCACTCAATCTCTTCCACTTTTGGGGCAGTGCGGAAACCCACCAGCAGAGTCATCAAAAAACATAACTGACTGCTTGGGGCTCAACAGGGGTTGTAGTGGAAGACAGATGCCCATGGGCCACCGGTGCAAACTCTGCGCTTTCAGCAGGGGATCGGGTGGAAGACTATGTGAAGGCACTGGATGCACAGTGCATGCATGTCAGCCATCCAATCTCCTATCTCCTCTACTCGTTCTGGCCTCACCATTCGTACAGCTGTATTTGGGCCTACAAAATGATGCAGAACATCCTGTTACCTGCATGCACCAGACGAAGGTGTTCCATTTGGGTGCATAGCTTGCACAGATCGACAATGTCCTATCCCTGCAGCAGGAGCTCCACCACCACTAACACCAGAAGCACCACAGCCACATCCCTTATTTTTTATGGTCACCAACAAAATTGGCGGACAAACAAATAAGGTGTATCTCAACCCAAAAAATGTCTATAGGTTACAGACAGAATTAACAGCCAGATTAACTATTTTATTTCCATGTCACAAATGCAAAGGAGGTATTTTGTGCCCCAAAAAATGGCTTTATGTCACCCACAGAATTAACAGACTGATTAACTATTCTATTACAGTAAGCCAGATGCAAAGGTGATGTTTTGAACCCTAAAAATTGGCTTTATGTCACTGACACATTTAGTAGACTGATTAACTCTATTACAGTAAGACGGATGCAAAGGTGGTATTATGAACCAAAAAAAGGCTTTATATCACTGACACAATTAACAGACAGATTAATTCTCCTACAACAGTAAGACATATGCAAAGGCAGTGTTTTGAACCCCAAGAAATGGCTCTATGTCACTGACACAATTAACAGACTGATTAACTCTCTTATTACTGTAAGACAGATGCAAATGCAATGTTATGAACCAAAAAAATAAAAATAAATGGTTTTATGTCACCAACACAATTAACAGACTGATTAACTCTCTCCTTACAGTAAGACGGATGCAAAGGCGGTGTTTTAAAGCTAAAAAAAAATGGCTTTATGTCACCGACACAATTAACAGACTGATTAACTCTCCTATTGCAGTAAGACGGATGCAAAGACAGTGTTTGAAACCCCAAATATGGCTTTTTGTCACTGACATAATTAACAGACTGATTAACTCTCCTGTTACAGTAAGACGGATGCAAAGGCAGTGTTTTGAACTTCAAAAAATGGCTTTATGTCACCGATACAATTAACAGACTGATTAACTCTCTTACTACAGTAAGACAGATGCAAAGGCAGTGTTTGAAACCCCAAATATCGCTCTTTGTCCCTGACATGATTAACAGACTGATTAACTCTCCTGTTACAGTAAGACGGATGCAAAGGTGGTGTTTTAAACCCCAAGAAATGGCTTTATGTCACTGACACAATTAATAGACTGATTCACTCTCCTATTACAGTAAGACAGTTGCAAAGGTGATGTTTTGAACTAAAAATATGGTTATACGTCACCCACAGAATTAATAGCCTGAGTATGTATAGTATTTCCGTGTCACTGGAGTAAAGGTGGTGTATTGCACCAATAAAAAATGCCTACAGATCACCCACAGACTTAACAGACAGATGAAAAGCCTAACACTGTCCCTCACTCCAGCAGTGTCCTGTCCCTGCAATAGCTAGAGCAGAATGGTAGCACAACACATGATCCAGCATTTATACATGCAGGGTCATGTGCTGTGCCCGCCAATCATAGCTATGCCAATACTAGGCATGACTGCGATGGATTCCTAGTACCAACAGCTTAAAAGCTTGTTGATTGGCTGCACTGCAGCCTTTCATCAAGCCTTATTTCAAATCCAAACACGGAATTTCACGCCAATGTCCGTGTTAGGGTGTCCGGAATATTAATATTATGGTCCGAGTACAAAACAAGTATTTTTTATCTTTTGTGTCATTTCTATCTCCTCATAAGTTGTAAGCTCTTGCAAGCAGGGCCCTCATTCCTCTTGTTTTAATTTTTGGCTATATGGTGCTATATAAGTAACGATTATTATTAATTTTGCATGTCAGATGTGTACTGCACATAAATTATACCATATTTTAAATCAAAACTATGTGTAAAGTTGCTTAATTTTATTTTTAGATACATCAATAGCATGCATATGTTTGAAAAACTGCACATACAGTAGATTTTAAAACTAGAGAAAAACCATACCCAGTTAGTTCTGCTCAGTGACCAAGTATACTGTAATGTGCAAACAAGTTATTGAAATTTAGCATGCTATATATAGTTAGGGATCATTTACATTATTATACATAATATATTCAGTGTTTGCCCTGGCTTTCCATTAGCAAACAATCACTATATTGACTTTAAAGGGGTTTTCCACCTTTTACATATTAATATTGACTTACAGCATCCCTTGGATAGGACATGAATAGGGATGAGCACGGGACTTTGTGAATAACTTCTGTATTTGATTTTTGAACTTGAAAACAATTTTAAAACTTGGTTCTGAAATCGGCTTCAGTACCAAGGGATAAATTGGTACCAAAGCCAACATCGGATACCTGTTTTAAAATGTTTTTCAAGAGAAATACCAAAATTATTCTCCGAAGACATTGGTGATAACTCACTTCGCCTCACCGGAGCGCATACATTTTAATGCTGTATGCAGACGTATCTCCATACTGGAGCGAAGCGACTTCGGATCTTGGATCCAAAGTTTGCTTCACTGATCCCTAGTTATCAATATCAGATCAGTGCAGGTTCAACACCCGACACCCTGAATGCGAGCTGAGCTGCAGTACACCTGTTATGGCCACTACACAGTGAACATAGCCTTGTAATTACTGCTCCATCAACTTTTTAGTTTCTGCTATGGAGGCTACAAAAAACAGTTGATTGGTAAAGTTGCTACATGTCAGACTGTAAATGCAGAATCAGGGTAATTAACTTTGAGGCTTGTTTCACTTTTAATACTGGCTGTGTTGTAAAAAAAATGAATAAAGTGGAAATTCAGCAAAAAATTACATTTTTAAATTTCACCTCCATTTTACTTTAATTCCTGTGTAACACCTAAAGGATTAACAAAGTTTCTAATGTCAGTCTTGAATAATATGAGGGGTGTAGTTTCTAAAATGAGGTCATTTAGCAGCAGTTTCTGTTATGTAAGCCCATCAAAGTTACTTCAGAACTAAACTGGTCCTTGAAAAAGCTATTTGGGAAATTTTCTTGAAAATCTGAAAAATAGCTTCTAAAATTCTAAGCCTTCCTACGTCCTAAAAAACAAAATGACATTTACAAAAAAGATTCCAACATAAAGTACACATACAGTGAATGGTAAAAACTATTTTGTGAGATATCACTATCTGTCTTAAAAGCAAAGAAATTCAAATTTCAAAATAGCTATTTTTTCAAACATTCTGTAAATTTCAGATTTTTTTTAAATAAAGGTAAATGCACATAAACCCAAATTTACCAATAATAAAGAAATTGGCACTTTCTGTTAACAAAAGCATCTTGTATCATGTGCAGAGAAGATCTTTACGTGGAGATCTTATTGAGTAAACTGGCTTGTTATCAAGTCAAAAGGCTTTTAAGCCATTTTCCTGATCACCTACCATGTGGGACACCCTTACAATATTGCCCTCCTTTATTATTTTATTATTTATTTTACTCACTAATATAGTGTTGACATATTCTGTACCACTTTACGGATATTATCACACTTGCTGTCCACAATAGAGCTCACAATCTAAGTTACTGAGACACCATGCTGCCGTTAAATAGCAACACCAGGAGTTAATATGCATCACAGAGATACAAGAATTATTGTCTAAAGCAGCATTTAGATGCACCAATAATTGTCCAAATCATCTGGCCGTCTATATGTGCCTTGTTAATTGGGTGATCCTGTCACTCGTGCAGGCACCACCGATCATGGCTTCTGAGCAGCAGATTCTTCCTTCTCGAAAGCAGCAGAACGCTTCCTTCTCGACAATTGGCCGCTCAGTCGGCCCGTCTAAATCCACCTTTGAAAAGACATATCTGTCTTCAATCACCCTGTTACCGTATCTGCATCAGACCTCATACAGGGGCCTAATGTCAGAATGATGGCTTCAGGGCCTAGCTACAGATTTTAGATACATTCTAATACAGTACATGTACACATTTTACACATTGCAGCACATTTTGCTACAAGCAACCCATCTTTAAATATATTAAATAAAGTTATGTGTACACAATTGTATAAAGTCTATTAGCTATTGATTAGGAAAAAAATACACATGATTATTTTCCTCATGAGTCCCCCCTTTTTCTAATAGATAAGTTAATAATAGGTTAATATTTAAACAACTTCCATGCTGCTTTTACAAGCTGGAGGTACTGACAAATACTGATAAGAATGCAAAGAGCAATATTTGTCCTTGAGATGGACAGCAATGCAATTATTATTTATATTAAAAAGAACACAATGATTAATAACAAAGAAACATAATATTTTAAGATCCTCAAGATCTGAAAATACCAAAGCTTTAACCCCATCAGTACTAAGCCACTTTTCACCCTGAGTCTCTGCCAATTTTTACAAAACCGACGTGTCAATTTTCCGCAACGATTTGATTTGATCTGAATACATTCGTGGCGAATCGTGTTAAAAAACGGCTACTTCCGGGCTGCAGAGAGCTTGTATAGTGGTGTAGAACAGTGTGCAGTAACACGCATAGGGAGTCTGCTGTGGTAGTGAAACAATATTGTGAGCCAGAATGACACGCAGATAACAGGCATCGCTCTTAGAATCGCTGCACACTTTACGTATTTGGGCAGATATGGGGCCAAAACTGACCAAATAACTCAAGTGTGAACAGGTCAATGTTAGCACCAGCTATAAAGAACCGCGTACAGGCCCAAGATCCTACTATAGCGCGAAAGAGCGCACTCCTTTTACACCAATTCACTGATTCCACATAGATTTCTACAGAACCTGTTCTATTACACACTTATACAAGCAGAGCCCCCAACAGTGTGGAGATGGCAGTGGCAGCAGCATCAGGAGACCACTGTCAGGGCTGGGATACACAGAAAAGGGGTAAGTGATCCCTAAGCTTAATCCCAACCCCTTTCCCTGCCTATTGCCCGCTCAGGCTAACCCCTGAGCCGACAACCTGAAGACTGGAAATACACTAACCAAAGTGCGGGGGATGGGAAGACAAACAAGACAGACAAACAAGAACCAAATGGGTAGTCAGGTAGCCACGTCAAAACCAGGAGAGTACGTCAGGAACAAAATCAGCAAGCAGAGAGAAGTAGTCAAAAACACGCCAAGGGTCAAAGAACATAAAGAGTCTAAACTGCAGAGCAAGAATGTCAAACCAGGTAGTAGCAAGGAAACTCCAAACACTGGCATCTAGGTAAAAGTTAGAGGGCCTTAAATACCTAGCAGACCCCACCCAACCAGCTGACTGGGAGGAGAAGCAAGGAACAAAAACTTAACTCATGAGATACCAATGAACAGAAAATAAACAGACACTATATTGCTCGAGTTTGCCGGCGACCAGTAACAGGCCGCGAGCGAGAGTGCGCACCAGCCATGTCCCTGGCACTTATGACCGTTGCGCGCGTCCCCTGCCTGGGATGCGCATCCACAGCCAGAGACCGCCGGCTGGAGGAGGAGCCTGCCGAAATAGCGGACGAAGCCTGACCCCGGGCAACCACCTCGCCACCAGAGTCAGGGCCAGCAGAATGGGTGCAATGGCTGCCGGTCCTGACAACCACAGAGTGGAATGATGACAGTGTAGAGGAGACAGTGACAGCAGCTGTAGCATCAGGAGACCACAGAGTGGCATGATGACAGTGTATAGGAGGCAGTGGCAGCAGCTGTAGCATCAGGAGACCACAGAGTGTTACGACAACAGTGTAGAAGAGGCAGTGGCAGAAGCTGTAGCATCAGGAGACCACAGAGTGGCATGATGACAATGTATATGAGGCATTGGCAGCAGCATTAGCATCAGGAGACCACAGAATCTCCTCATGCCGATTAAGGCACTCTCTCCCCAAGGAGAGATAGTACTCCCAAACCCTGACAGGTCTCTCACCCAGTTAAGCCAGTAGTCTATGCTCTGGACTGATGAAAAAGCTGTGTGCAGATGAGGTGCTAGCTTATTTAATATCCGAGTCATGTCTCAAGGCTTATTTAAAGAGCTGAATATCGACTTATCGGATAGCAGTAGCAGCATCATCAGGAGGCCACAGAGTGGAACAACGACATTATGGAGGCAGTAGCAGCAGCAGCATCGGCAGACTACAGAATGGTATGACAACATTATGGAGGAAGTAGCCCCACTGGAGTCCATAAAAGACCATTGTGTATGACCCATTGGTTTTGGTGATTGCACATTTGGCCCATTCCATATATATTCTCTACATACGTGTAGCTGATGGGTGACATTGGGTTTGCCCCCCATCAAGCTCCGTTCCCATACTGTTGTCTCTAACTTATCTTTCTGTGTGTGCCTCTTATGCAAGGTTCTCTCTGTATTCATTTGTATTAATTTTGTTTATGAATTTCAGTTCCCCCAGTGTGGTAGTCCATTAATAGGCTATTCTTATTTTCCTTATTTTTCTTAATAATAGTCTTTACATCATACCGCCGCTCCATCGGCGAGTGCCTGCCCTGTTACTAGAATGCAGTGGTGGCCTACTTCCTGTTTACAGCGCACTCATTGGCTGTTGGAATGCACGTGGGCTACGTGCGTTCCACTGGTCGCGTGTGCAGTGTGGGATTGGGCGCCCTGACGCTTTCCTGGGCGCCGGGCATGCGCTCTTTGTTCGAGAGGACGCGATGGGACTCCATTGAATCACCAATGGTACATCTGTTTTTTAGAATATTATAATAAGGCTATTTTAATATCACGCCCACTTTCAAGAGCCACAGATGTTGTAATCAACACAGGAATACTTATTTTCTATATTATTATCACCTTTATAAGAGCATATATACACTATGAGATATGTGTTATGCACTATGGATCACATGGTTAAAAGTAACCATTTGGATATAGCCTTGTCTCATCCTAATATGTCATCTGCTGACCTTCAGGCTATTGAAGAATTGAGCAGGAATAATGCATTGACGATAAAACCTGCTGAAAAGGAGGGTGCGGTGGTATTATTAGATACATTCGCATATATTGCTGAGGCGGAACGTCAGCTTAGTGACATACAAGTGACACTAAGTTTGAGATTGGTAAAAAAATTAAATCTATACTAGATCATGCAAAATTGGGGGGCTTGATAGATGATAGATGATGAACTATATACTTTTCTTGTGGTCAAGCACCCTAAAACGCCTATACTATACCTGCTCCCTAAAATACATAAGTCATTACTACAACCACCAGGACGCCCCTGTCACGCTCTGAGGCTACATTCACACGACCGTATGTGTTTTGCGGTCCGCAAATTGCGGATCCGCAAAACACGGATACCGGCTGTGTGAATGTAGCCGGCCCTATGATAGAACTGCCTATTCTTGTCCGCGATTGCGGACAAGAATAGGACATGCTCTATCTTTTTTGCGGGGCCGCGGATCGGACCTACGGATGCGGACAGCACATTGTGTGCCGTCCACATCTTTTGCGGCTCCATTGAAATGAATGGGTCCGCACCCGTTCCGCAAAATTGCGGAACGGATGCGGACCCAAAACTACGGTCGTGTGAATGCACCCTGATGTGGAGGGTATAGCCACACCAAGTGTAAGAGGGATGGGAAAAGGACTAAACAAGGGAAACGGTCACCTCCTGCAAGTAACCCTGAATCAGACCTCAGATCAGCCCTTCAGACCCCCCATCAGCCCTTCAGACCCCCTTTATCAGACCACAGACCCCCTTTATAAGACCTCAGATCCCCTTTATCAGCCCTTCAGACCCCCTTATAAGACCCCCTTATCAGCCCTTCAGACCCACTTATCAGCCTTTCGGACCCCCTTATCAGACCTCAGATCAGCCTTTCAGACCCCCTTCAGACCTCAGATCAGCCCTTCAGACCCCCCCATCAGCCCTTCAGACCCCCTTTATCAGACCTCAGACCCCCTTTATAAGACCTCAGACCCCCTTTATCAGCCCTTCAGACCCCTTTATCAGCCCTTCAGACCCCCTTATCAGCCCTTCAGACCCCCTTATTAGCCTTTCAGACCCCCCTTATCAGACCTCAGATCAGCCATCAGACCCCCAATCAGCCCATCAGACCCCCAATCAGCCCTTCAGACCCCCTTATCAGCCATTCAGACCCCCTTATCAGACCTCAGATCAGACTTTAAAAAAATAAATTAACTTACATCTCCTGCTCAGCCGCTCCTCTCCTCTTCCAGCGCTTTCCCGTTCTCCTCTCTTCTCAGGGCCCACGCTGCAGTACCTGACCTCCTGCAGCGTCAGGTCAGAGTGCTGCTATCTGTGCCTCAGCTGCGTTAATTGTACATACATGTTGAAGGGTGATAGCTTCACACATTCAAGAACAGGGCGCACATACAAGATTCGTCACTTTTTAACATGTGACAGCTCTTATGTAATTTATTTACTCACATGCCCGTGTGGGTTATTGTATGTAGGTGAAACAACCTGGGACTTGAAAAATAGGATTAATCAACATCGGTATACCATTAGGAAAAAAAGAAAAGACCTACCAGTTCCCAAACATTTTGTAGAACTTGGGCATAGTGAACGAGATCTGAAATTTAGGATGTTAGATTTTGTTCCACCACCCCACAGGGGAGGAGATAGGGAGATGAAGTTAAAAAAAAAAAAAAAGAGCTATGGTGGATTCACCAGCTACAGACTCTCAAACCGAAAGGGCTCAATGTGGAGTTCAAAGTAGGTATTGGAAGTAGATACATTTATATATATATTTTTCTCTTTTTTCCTAGATCGGATTTTTTTGTCAAAATTTTTCCAGCTGTGCCTTGGTGACTCAAAATTGGACCCAGCATTGCTTCATTAGGTTCATTGTGGAAGACCCACTGTGGGAACTTAGAATCTCTTAGTTTTGAATGATAGTTTAATAAACACTTTTGAGAACCAATCTATTGAGGTAACACATGCTACTTTTATAAATATGGAATAGAACTTGGTCACTCGTGGGGGTTCCGGGGACGTGACCCTCCACTGGAGTCCATAAAAGGCCTTTGTGTATGACCCATTGGTTTTGGTGATTGCACATATGGCCCATTCCAAATATATTCTCTCATTACGTGTAGCTGATGGGTGACATTGGTTTTGCCCTCCATCAAGCTCAGTTTCCATACTGTTGTCTCTAACTTATCTTTCTGTGTGTGCCTCTTATGCAAGGTTCTCTCTGTATTCATTTGTATTAATTTTGTTTATTAATTTCAGTTCCCCCGGTGTGGTAGTCCATTAATAGGCTATTCTTATTTTCCTTATTTTTCTTAATAATAGTCTTTACATCATACCGCCTGCCCTGTGGCTACGGCGCACTCACTGGCTGTTGGAACGCACGTGGGCTACGTGCGTTCCACTGGTCACGTGTGCCGTGTGGGATTGGGCGTCTTGACGCGTTCCTGGGCGCCGGGCATGCGCTCTCTGTTCGAGAGGACGCGATGGGACTCCATTGAATCACCAATGGTACATCTGTTGCAAGTTTTTTAGAATATTATAATAAGGCTATTTTAATGTCACGCCCACTTTCAGGTGCCACAGATGTTGTAATCAACACAGGAATACTTATTTTTTATATTATTATCACCTTTATAAGAGCATATATACACTATGAGATATGTGTTATCCACTATGGATCATATTAATGACACTTGTGTTTAAATTATGCATTTTGCTACTTTTGTTAAACATATGCAAATTAATGAATTATGCACGATTATTGGATATGCCTTTATATTGCCACACTTTGTATCTGCTCACTGCTTGACAATGGCTCCATAGAGAGAGCTGAAACGTTGCATGGAATAAAGATCCATCACTTTGCACAGCTTGAATGATCTAATCTGACGCATCTGGTGTTGGTGGTTGGAAATCCTGGCTGACCCACACCTGATTCATCTTGACAAAGGTCAGTCTCTCCACATTTTGGGTGGACAGTAGTGTTGAGCGGTGCTCGGGACCACGCGGTATTCATGTGCGGGAAGGTGCTGGCATTCACTGTAATGCCAGTAGCCATCTTAGCTACTGGCATTACACTGATTGGCTAGCCGGGAACGTGTCATCGGATGCTATAAAGCACCCGGTGACATGTGACTGGCTCATACCAAGCCAGGGACAGCTGCAGCAAGGAGGGACAGAGAGTGTAGGGAGAGAAGCATGCTAGGCAGCGCTAGAAAACGCTCAGAAAAGACCCAAAAGCCCTTTTAATGGCTATTATATCTGGCACAAACCTTTATTTACTTATATTTGAGGACTTTAACCCCTTGAGGACAGAGCCCATTTTGGCCTTAATGTCTGGGCCAAATTTTTGAATTCTGACATGTGTCACTTTATGTGGTAATAACTTTGGAACGCTTTTACTTATCCAGGCCATTCTGAGATTGTTTTCTCGTCGCATATTGAGCTTCACGACAGTAGTAAATTTGTGGCAAAATATTTCATTTTTATTTATAAAAAAATACCAAATTTACCAAAAATTTGGAAAAATTAGCAAATTTCTAAATTTCAATTTCTCTACTTTCAAAATAAATAGTAATACCTCCAAAAATAGTTATTATTTTACATTCTCCATATGTCTACTTTATGTTGGCATCATTTTGTAAACGTCATTTTACTTTTTTAGGACGTTAGGAGGCTTAGAAGTTTAAAAGCCATTTTTCACATTTTCACCAAATTTTCCAAAACCATTTTTTTTAGCACCAATGCAGATATAAAGTGATTTTGAGGGGCTTACATAATGAAACCCACCATAAATGACCCCATTTTAGAAACTACACCCCTCAAATTATAAAAAACTGCTGTTACAAACTTTGTTAACCCTTGAGGTGTTCCACAAGAATTAATGGAAAATGGAGGTGAAATTTCAAAATTTCACTTTTTTCGTAGATTATTCATGTTAATATTTTTTTTCTTGCAACATAGCAAGGGTTAACAGCAAACTAAACCTCAATTTACATTGCTCTGATTCTGCAGTTTACAGAAATACTCCATATGTGGTGGTAAACGTCTCTATGGGTTTGTGGCAGTGGTCAGAAGGAAAGGAGCGCCATACGGATTTTGGAGGCAAAATTTGCTAGAATAGTTTTTAGGCACCATTTTGTAATTGAGAGACCCTGACGTACCCCTACAGTGGAAACCCTCATAAAGTGACCCCATTTTTGAAACTACACCCTTCAAAGAATATATTAAGGGGGGTACTGACCACTTTTACCCCCTAAGCATTTTACGGAATTTGGAAACACTTGGCTGTGAAAATGAAAATTTTTTTCTTCCAATAAAATGTTGCTTTAGCCCCAATTTTTTTTATTTGCATAAGGGGTAACAGGAGAAAAGCCCCCCCATAATTTGTTACCCATTTTCTCCTGAATACGGCAACACCCCATATGTTGTGGTAAACTGCTGTGGGGTACATGGCAGGACTCAGAACAGAAGGAGCGCCATATGGATTTTACAACACAGATTTTGATGGAGTGGTTTGCGGGAGCCATTGATTTTTATTTTTTTGAGCTATTGTCTTATGTAGGGGCTTATTTTTTGCAGGATGAGGTGAGGTTTTCATTGGTACCATTTTGGGGTAAATACGCCTTTTTGATCGCCTGCTATTACACTTTTTGTGAGGGAAGAGGGAAAAAAATGGCTATTTTGGCATAGTTTTTTAAAAAAAATTTTTACAGCATTCGCCTGGGGGGCCATCTCATGTAATATTTTTATAGAGAAGGTTGTTACGGACGCAGCGATACCCAATAAGTCCAACTTTTTTATTGTTGGAAAGTTTTACACATTAGATGCATTTTGAACAGAATAAAATATTTTTTTTGTGTTGCCATTTTCAGAGAGCCATATTTTTTTCAGTTTTCGGGCGATTGTCTCAGGTAGGGTACAGTTTTTGCGGGACAAGATGACGGTTGAATTGATACCATTTTGGGGTAATTACGCCTTTTTGATCGCCTGCTATTACACTTTTTGTGAGGGAAGAGGGGAAAAAATGGCTATTTTGGCATAGTTTTTTAAAAAAAATTTTTACAGCATTCGCCTGGGGGGCCATCTCATGTAATATTTTTATAGAGCAGGTTGTTACGGACGCAGCGATACCCAATATGTCCCAACTTTTTTATTGTTGGAAAGTTTTACACATTAGATGCATTTTGAACAGAATAAAATATTTTTTTTTGTGTTGCCATTTTCAGAGAGCCATATTTTTTTCAGTTTCAGGCGATTGTTTCAGGTAGGGTACAGTTTTTGCGGGACAGATGACGGTTGAATTGATACCATTTTGGGGTAAATATGCCTTTTTGATCGGCCTGCTATTACACTTTTTGTGAGGGAAGAGGGAAAAAATGGCTATTTTGGCATAGTTTTTTTTATTTTTTTTTTTACAGCATTCGCCTGGGGGGCTATCTCATGTAATATTTTTATAGAGCGGGTTGTTACGGATGTGGCGATACCTAACATGTTTATGTATTGTGTGGTTTTTATTTTTAATCAATTTTTTAACTTTTTTTTTTCCACTTTCTTGACTCAGATCCACTTGGTTCTTCAAGAACCAGTGGGTCTGGTATTTTACAATACACTGCAGTACACTGTATAGTGTACTGCAGTGTATTTTCTTATAGCCTGTTCAAGCTCCTGCCTTTAGCAGGAGCTTGAACAGGCTTCCATGGCAAGCCAGACGAAAGCGTCTGGTTGCCATGGTAACCATCGGGACGCTGCCACAGCAGAGCAGCGTCCCGATGGAAGGGAGAGGGAGCTTCCTCCCTCTCATCTGCCCACACCATCGGCGCTGCCAGCGCACCGCAGCGCCGATGGGAGAGGGAGGGAGCGCTCCCTCCCTGTTAACCCCTTCCATACAGCGGTCCCTACGGACCGCGGCATGGAAGGGGTTAAACTGCTGACATCGGTGCCAGCACCGATGTCAGCAGTTTCAAGCAGAGTATCAGCTGTATGCTGATACTCTGCTTGAATACCGCTCGGCCATCCTAAAAGATTATTGCGGGCGGCACTCGCGGCAGCCGCCCGCACATTGCGAGTCTCCCCCCGCCGCCCATCTGCCCACCGCCAATCAAGGGGGCGGGGGGGACACCCTGACCTCCCCCTAAATACTGACACTCGGCGGGGATTCGCTAGAATAGCGCTATCCCCGCCGAGTACACGGAGCCTGCTGTGAATGGCTGGTCTGAATAGACCAGCCATTCACAGCGATCGCCATTATGGGGGTGCACGGCACCCCCGAGGCCTTCACTATGGATGGCTGACTGTGTCTAACAGCCGCCATCAAAGCATGTTAACCCCGCTGCACTGAGCAGCGGGGGTTAACATGCATGACGTACCGGTACGCCCTGTTGCGCTAAGTACCTCGCGCCCATGACGTACCGGTACATCCAATGTCGCCAAGGGGTTAAAGGTGGTGAAAATAGCACTAGGTGGCCTGCCATTAATGCAACATGTGCTGCTGCATGCTGTAGTATACTCTCTGTATACTATATACCTGACATACTTTGCTATAATTTCTGCTGTTAAGCCGGCAGTACCTCTTTTGCGTCTTGCTGTATAACATTTGCGCAAGGAGGGACTTGTGTAGGGATAGGATTTCTATAGGCAGGGTTAGTATCATTGTTCAAAAGTCCATTGTTAAATCCTTCTGCATTTTTTTTTTTTTTTTGGGTGACAAAAAAACCCGTGTGTGCCCTGTCAGTAACGCTAGGTGCACAGCGTATCACAACCGTTCAAAAGTCTATCATCCGTTGTTACATTTAATACCGTTAATTTAGGCCGCAGTTCCTCATTTGCTGCTGCAGTTAAATTTGCCCAAGGAGGGAATTAAACTATAGGGATAGGATTTGGTTAGGTAGAAAGATCGTCGCTGTTCCAAAAAGACCAAAGTCCATTGTGAAATACGTCTTTTTTTTTGGGGGGGTGGCAAAAAAACCTCAAGTGTGCCTCACAGTGTATTCCAACTGTTCAAAAGTCTATGTACTTGACATCCGTTGGAAATGGAAATATTTCCATTTAGGCTGGTGGACACTGAGGCCTTTTGCAGCCTGATGGCGGCGTCTGTCCCTCGTTACGCAGTCCCCAGCCACCACTATTTTTCCTGGTGTGCCGCCCCTGCCTTACACCAGCATGTGTCCAGAAACATAACCCGGGCCCTGACCAACGCAGTTACTGGCAAGGTCCACTTAACAACTGACACATGGACAAGCGCTTGTGGCCAGGGACGCTACATTTCCCTGACGGCACACTGGGTGAACGTTGTGGAGGCTGGGAGCGAGTCATCCCCTGGGATGGCCTAGGTGCTACCCACGCCGAGGCCCTACTTCCATCCGGATTTCTCCAGCCACCTATAGTAGCGGCTGCAACCCCTCCTTCTCTTCCTCCACCTCCTCCTCCACTTCTTCCCATGCAGAATTGCCACCTTGCAGCACCACTCAGACTTCTGTTAGTAGCTGGAAGCAGTGTAGCACAGCAGTCAGTAAGCGGCAACAGGCCATGCTGAAGCTGTGGCATGGCATAAGGGAACAGGCTGAGCTGTGGCTCTCGCCTGTCAACCTACAGTTGTATCTGATAACGGCCGCAACTTGGTAGCGGCTTTGGAGCTGGCCAATCTCCCACACATACCATGCCTGGCCCAAGTATTCAACTTAGTGGTTAAGCGGTTTCTGAAAACTTACCCCAATTTGCCTCAGCTACTGGTGAAGGTGCGTCACCTGTGTGCCTATTTCCGCAAGTCACCGACAGCTTCAGCCGGCCTGGCAACTCTGCAGCAGCGCTTGCAGTTGCCGGCTCACCGACTGCTGTGCGACCTGAGCACGTGATGGAATTCCACCTTACACATGTTGAGCAGGCTTTGTGAGCAGCAGAAGGCAGTAGTAGAATACCAGCTGCAACACGGTCGGCGCCTTTCTAGTCAGCTTCCGCTCTTCAGTGGGCATTGATGTCTGACCTCTGTGAGGTGTTACGCAACTTTGATAAATCTACACAGATGGTGAGCGGCGATAATGCCATTATCAGCGTAACCATCCCACTTCTGTGTCTACTAAAAAGCTTGCTGCTCACAATAAAGGCCGATGCTCTGTGTGTGGAAGAGGTGGAAATGGGGGAAGACCCTACACAGGGTGATAGCCAGACCACCCTCGATTCGTCTTCTCAGCGCCAATTGGAGGAGGAGGAGAAGACGTTGCCACCGCTACACAGGGTAGGCATACCACGTTTACACCTCTCTTCAGTGTGGATGGGCTGAAGAGGAGGAAGATGACAAGGAGGATATTGAGAGTCATGCTCCTGGTGGGGAAAGCGAAGTCTTGTCTGTTGGGACTCTGGCACACATGACTGACTTTATGCTAGGCTGCCTTTCCCGTGACCCTCGCGTTATACGCATATTAGGCAACACCGATTACTGGTTGTTCACCCTTCTCGACCCCCGCTACAAAGAGATATTCCCATCTCTCATTCCTGTGGTGGAGAGGACAAGTAAAATTATGCAATATCAGAAGGCCCTTGTCGAAAAATTGCTCCACAAATTTCTATCTGACAACGCTGGCGGCAGAGTACGTAGTTCCTTGGCCACCCAAGGAGGGGAGACAAGGGGAACACACAGCAGTTCCAACAAAGGCAAAGCGACACTCTCCAAGGCCTGGTACAGTTTTATGACACCCCGCCAGCACCCTCACCCTGATGAACGGCCTAGTGTGACAAGGAGGGAAAAGTTTTGGAAGATGGTAAAGGAGTACCTAGCTGACCGTGTCAACGTCCTCAGCGATCCCTCTGTGCCGTATTATTATTGGGTGTCTAAGCTGGACACGTGGCACAAACTGGCGCTCTATGCCTTGGAGGTGCTGGCCTGCCCTGCCGCCAGCGTTTTGTCTGAGCGGGTATTTAGTGCCGCTGGGGGCATAATTACTGATAAGCGCATCCGCCTGTCAACTGACAATGCTGACAGGTTGACACTTATCAAAATGAACAAGGCCTGGATTGCCCCTGACTTCTGTACTCCACCAGAGGAAAGCTGCTTAACATGAAGGAACCTTAAATCTGGCTTTTAGGGTGTATTGAATACACTGTATTATCATGTACCCCTTCCTCTTCTCGTCCTCTTCCTCCTTTTCTTCCATCATATGAAACAGCTTATTAGGCTGTCCTCGAAGTCTACCAGCTGGGCCTGTACACAAATTTTTTGGCCTGTCAGCTCTCCAGCTGGGCCTGCAACATAATTTTTTGGCCTGTCAGCTCACCAGCAGGCACTCAGCCATAATGTTTTACACGCTTAGCTCACCAGCTGGGCCTGCACCCGAATTTTTTAGACGGTCAGCTCACCAGCTGGCCCTGCAACATAATTTTTTGGCCTGTCAGTTCACCAGCAGGCACTCAACCACAATGTTTTAACCAACTGGTCCGACTGATCCTTTATACCTAATACCCATACCTAAACCTATACCAAAGCAATTTTTTTAAATTATTTTTTTTAATTTTAACCCCTTAAGGACCCTGCCATTTTTCACCTTAAGGACTAGGCCATTTTTAGCAAATCTGACATGTGTCACTTTATGTGGTGATAACTTTAGAACGCTTTTACTTATCCAGGCCATTCTGAGACTGTTTTCTTGTCACATATTGTACTTCATGGCAGTGGTAAATTTGAGTCAAAATATTTCATTCTTATTTATAAAAAAAATACCAAATTTACCAAAAATTTAGAAAAATTTGCAAATTTCCAAATGTCAATTTCTCTACTTTTAAAATACATAGTAATGCCTCCAAAAATAGTTATGACTTTACATTCCCCATGTGTCTACTTCAGGTTTGGATCACTTTGAAAATTACATTTTATTTTTTTGGGACGTTAGAAGGCTTAGAAATTTAGAAGCAAATCTTGACATTTTTCACAAAATTGGACCAGTTCAGGTTTGAAGTCACTTTGTGAGG
>ONZH01013092.1:0-353241 GCA_900303285.1 Rhinella marina
GTCTTTATTAAGGTATATCATAAAAGTAATTAAAATGTCAATACAAAAAAAAAGAGAAGAAAAGAAAGGAGCATTGGGAAAAAAGAGCGCCATCCCTCGGTCGCAGAGTGAACAAATACATATCACAGGTCACATGCTATATCCTTGCATAGTGTGAAATATAACATCCTGAAAAGTCCTAGTATACACATATGAGCCTGTATATAACCATAAATCCACACAGGGCTACATCTACCAATGAATCATTGGAATATTGTCTCAACAGAGATCCAACCCAAACTGACCTGTGTGCGGTAACCAGATGACCCAGGGATGGCGCTACCCCAACGCGCGTTTCGGCGAGCCTTCGTCCAGGGGGTAACGCCATCACTGTGGAACAGATCATTTATCATCCCTAGAACAGGGAGTCAGCCAATCAGCCGACACCGTTTTAAATCAGCAATTAAAAGAATCATGATCACCTCATCCTATTCGTTAGACGCCGGGCGGCAAACTATGATGTGCGCGCTTCCCCACAGTCAGGAGTCACGTCACTAGGCCGACGAGACCACGTGTCACGTGATCACCGCTGTGACGTCAAGACGCCTGATGTGGGTGTTGCGACCTTGCCTGCCCGTCGCGTACTAACCTCCTATACTGGAGTATTGAGGGCGCCCTCTAGTGATCAATATATAAAAATATATATGCATGCCTCTATTTAATCAAAACTTCCATGATGTGAAAAGACATTAGACAATATATATAAATGAAGTAAATAAATAATAAATGAGAGTAATAGTGCCTCATCATTTCATCATGAAAATTCAACATACTAATATATAATTGTAAAAATGAATAAATATAATTGTTAACGTTATAATTATATAGTGATTATTTGAGTGATATTTTTATGAAGAGATACATAAATAAAAATTAAAAATTCATGTTATAATGCGTGCAGCTATGTGTAATTAATTAAATGAAAAATGAAATAAATGAATAAAATAATACGTGAAGGAAAATTGTGAATAAATGATGATGAGTAGGATTTGTGAAAACGGTGAGTGAATGCTGGGAAGTGAAAACACAAAAGTTATGTGAAAAAATTACATAAACATGCAAACAAACATGCATGTATGTATGCTAGTGAAAAATGTCCATGAATAGAGTGAGAATGTGAAAATTACAGGTGTACTACAAAAATATATACCACTGCAATATAAATGAATAAAATAATACATATACAGCTTTGTAACCACCATAAACATTATTATTATTATCAAAAATGCATAAGTGCATAGAAGCATCAATGGTGTTGGTTGGATACATGGAGAGCTATCCTTTTCCAATATCTATCTCAGAGTCCGTATCAGGATCTGGGTCTCAGTTCAGGGATGAAATAATACTAAATATCTATAATAAGAAGAAAAAGAAAATTAATAATTAGATAAAAACATCTAAAACCTGCAAAAACATACATATATATTATATATATAATTATCCACAGTCATGGAGCGGTGTTCAAAGGAATGAAGCAAAACCCAAGTTCTCGTTCAGGCCATTGGGGCGCATTGTCCCAAGGGTCCAAATCCACCTACATTCTTTCTGGGCCAATCTTTTTGCCAAATTGCCACCTCTCAAGTTAGCAACAAGACATTCAATTCCCTTTACCTTGAACATTCTTGGATTACATCCATGGACCTTCTTAAAATGTTTTGGTATTGGCTTCAAGTCTGCATCATTTTCAATATCTCGAGCTGCTATGATGTCTCTTACGTGTTCCCTTGTTCGGATCTTTAATTCTCGTGTAGTCAAGCCTATATAGATCTTCGGACAGGTACATGTTGCATAGTAGACCACCATTGTAGTCGAACAGGTGATATATTGTCTGATCTGAAAACATTCAGTTCCACTTGAATCTGTAAAAGTGGAAGCCCTTTCCATATTTGGACATGCCACACATCTTCCACATGGTGCAAATCCCAGATGTGGCTTATCCATCAACGAGTGGAAGATCTTTTGTTCCCGCGGTGGTAAATAACTCTGTACCAAATTATTCCGCAAGGTGTTTGCCCTCCGTGCAGTAATCGAGGGATATGGAGTGACATATTGTGCCAAGATTGGATCCGTCAACAAAATAGGCCAATGGCGTTCAATTATATCTTTCATTTGCTCCCATCTTGAGTGGTATGTGGTGATGAAACGTACCTTCTCATCGGTGGTCTTTATATGTTTAGGTGTCAAAAGTTCTTGTCTGGTGCTGCATTTCGCACGGTAATATGCCCTTTTTATTGATCTATGGCTGTAGCCCCTCTTCAGGAACCGCTCGCGTAGATTGATGGCCTGTCTCTCAAAGGACATGTCATCCGAACAAATCCTCCTAATTCGTAAAAATTGTCCAATGGGAATCGCATCGATGGTCTTTTTCGGATGAGAAGATGATGCATGCAAATATGCATTCACAGCAGTATTCTTTCTGTATACATCTGTCTGTATGTTCCCTGTTGAATCCCGGTACAAGGTTACATCCAAGAAGTCAATTCTATTTTTATCAAATAAATATGTTAGTCTGATGTTCCGGGAGTTACAATTCAATATAGCAAAAAAATCCTTCAATTGCACTTCATTACCATGCCAGATCAAAAAGACGTCATCAATGTACCGCGCCCAAAAAATGGCGCGGTCCATGATGACGTCATGATCCAGAATGAATAAGTCCCTCTCCCACAGCCCCAGGAACAAATTAGCGTAAGAGGGCGCACAAGCCGCCCCCATCGCTGTCCCCTGGAGCTGCAGGAAGAAGGACCCATTAAACGTGAAAAAATTCTTCGTCAACACAAAATTCAACAGCTGTAGCAGAAAGAATGTAAAATCTGAGCCATCAATCTACGCGAGCGGTTCCTGAAGAGGGGCTACAGCCATAGATCAATAAAAAGGGCATATTACCGTGCGAAATGCAGCACCAGACAAGAACTTTTGACACCTAAACATATAAAGACCACCGATGAGAAGGTACATTTCATCACCACATACCACTCAAGATGGGAGCAAATGAAAGATATAATTGAACGCCATTGGCCTATTTTGTTGACGGATCCAATCTTGGCACAATATGTCACTCCATATCCCTCGATTACTGCACGGAGGGCAAACACCTTGCGGAATAATTTGGTACAGAGTTATTTACCACCGCGGGAACAAAAGATCTTCCACTCGTTGATGGATAAGCCACATCTGGGATTTGCACCATGTGGAAGATGTGTGGCATGTCCAAATATGGAAAGGGCTTCCACTTTTACAGATTCAAGTGGAACTGAATGTTTTCAGATCAGACAATATATGACCTGTTCGACTACAATGGTGGTCTACTATGCAACATGTACCTGTCCAAGATCTATATAGGCTTGACTACACGAGAATTAAAGATCCGAACAAGGGAACACGTAAGAGACATCATAGCAGCTCGAGATATTGAAAATGATGCAGACTTGAAGCCAATACCAAAACATTTTAAGAAGGTCCATGGATGTAATCCAAGAATGTTCAAGGTAAAGGGAATTGAATGTCTTGTTGCTAACTT
Source organism: Rhinella marina (assembly GCA_900303285.1). NCBI lineage: Eukaryota > Metazoa > Chordata > Amphibia > Anura > Bufonidae > Rhinella > Rhinella marina. The sequence continues at coordinate 3,560 of ONZH01013092.1, forward strand.
GAGAGGTGGCAATTTGGCAAAAAGATTGGCCCAGAAAGAATGTAGGTGGATTTGGACCCTTGGGACAATGCGCCCCAATGGCCTGAACGAGAACTTGGGTTTTGCTTCATTCCTTTGAACACCGCTCCATGACTGTGGATAATTATATATATAATATATATGTATGTTTTTGCAGGTTTTAGATGTTTTTATCTAATTATTAATTTTCTTTTTCTTCTTATTATAGATATTTAGTGTTATTTCATCCCTGAACTGAGACCCAGATCCTGATACGGACTCTGAGATAGATATTGGAAAAGGATAGCTCTCCATGTATCCAACCAACACCATTGATGCTTCTATGCACTTATGCATTTTTGATAATAATAATAATGTTTATGGTGGTTACAAAGCTGTATATGTATTATTTTATTCATTTATATTGCAGTGGTATATATTTTTGTAGTACACCTGTATTTTTCACATTCTCACTCTATTCATGGACATTTTCACTAGCATACATACATGCATATTTGTTTGCATGTTTATGTAATTTTTTCACATAACTTTTGTGTTTTCACTTCCCAGCATTCACTCACCGTTTTCACAAATCCTACTCATCATCATTTATTCACAATTTTCCTTCACGTATTATTTTATTCATTTATTTCATTTTTCATTTAATTAATTACACATAGCTGCACGCATTATAACATGAATTTTTAATTTTTATTTATGTATCTCTTCATAAAAATATCACTCAAATAATCACTATATAATTATAACGTTAACAATTATATTTATTCATTTTTACAATTATATATTAGTATGTTGAATTTTCATGATGAAATGATGAGGCACTATTACTCTCATTTATTATTTATTTACTTCATTTATATATATTGTCTAATGTCTTTTCACATCATGGAAGTTTTGATTAAATAGAGGCATGCATATATATTTTTATATATTGATCACTAGAGGGCGCCCTCAATACTCCAGTATAGGAGGTTAGTACGCGACGGGCAGGCAAGGTCGCAACACCCACATCAGGCGTCTTGACGTCACAGCGGTGATCACGTGACACGTGGTCTCGTCGGCCTAGTGACGTGACTCCTGACTGTGGGGAAGCGCGCACATCATAGTTTGCCGCCCGGCGTCTAACGAATAGGATGAGGTGATCATGATTCTTTTAATTGCTGATTTAAAACGGTGTCGGCTGATTGGCTGACTCCCTGTTCTAGGGATGATAAATGATCTGTTCCACAGTGATGGCGTTACCCCCTGGACGAAGGCTCGCCGAAACGCGCGTTGGGGTAGCGCCATCCCTGGGTCATCTGGTTACCGCACACAGGTCAGTTTGGGTTGGATCTCTGTTGAGACAATATTCCAATGATTCATTGGTAGATGTAGCCCTGTGTGGATTTATGGTTATATACAGGCTCATATGTGTATACTAGGACTTTCAGGATGTTATATTTCACACTATGCAAGGATATAGCATGTGACCTGTGATATGTATTTGTTCACTCTGCGACCGAGGGATGGCGCTCTTTTTCCCAATGCTCCTTTCTTTTCTTCTCTTTTTTTTGTATTGACATTTTAATTACTTTTATGATATACCTTAATAAAGACGATTTTGTAATATAGTATGTACACGTTTACTCTTCCTTTGTCTACTCTGTAGACCCAGTTTTCTATTTTCACTTTGAGAGTGTGTACAAATCGATAATAATCATTGGCAGCCATTTGCACAGGCGTAATACATAGAGACTTTATGATAGGCTGTCCAAGTGTGGGTTGATTTGTATATTTTTATAATATATAATCTAGGCTAGAGGGGGACAAGATTTGTGAAGCACAGGAAGTGGGCAGATGTAAGGCAGTATTTTGTGTGTTGTGTGTCCAGCAGGGAGCAGAGCAGAGAAGAATGTGCTGCAAAGCAGTGAAGCCTTCTTGTGGTGGCGGTGCATGCTTGCTGTTGCTCCACTCTTTCTGGCAGGCACGGTCGCCACTCTGCTCACCTGCCCCTCCAGTCTCTTCCTCCTCTTTCCCAGTTGGTCTAGCCGCCAGAGTGGCACCATCTTCTTCTCACAGGTCACAGCCTGCTTCCTTTCAGCACCAGCTTTGTTGTTGTTAGGACATGTCATCTTCACCAGCCAATGGTTAGCAGCCCTGGGATACTTTAGGCACTATCTCATTTGGTAAGGTGCCTGAGCAATAGGTTCTCTAGCAAGGGTGTGTGCTTCCATTGTATGCCTGTGTACCAATTCTGATTTCTGTTTCCTAGATTGTTACCCTCCTCTGCCTGCCCTGTGCATGATCTCCATGTTGACCCTTCATTTCCTGCCCTGACCTCAGCCTGTCCCTTACTATCATTTTTTCTGACCCTTGGTGCCCTCCATCAGTGTAAATGACTCCCATGGGCCAGCTGTCAGTCATACAGACCCTTCTCCAGGAAGTAGTGGCCTGGTAGTTCCCCTTCAGCAAAGTTAGATTCCTGTACAGGGGTTAAAGGGTGAAAACCAGGAGACAGCCAGACTAACACTCTTATGATTAGCCTAAAGTGAAATCTGTTGGTTTGCACAGTGGTGCAACGCACATATGTAACAAGCCTGCATCCTTCCTGAGATTAGTCAGGTCACTAAGGCTGACCACAGAGTTGGAAACTGCAGGAAGTGCCCAGGTAGTCTGTGAAGCAGCAAAGCTACTGGTGGCATGTACCTACAGAAGAGTTAGTCAAAAAGCAAGAGGCACCTAGTGTACAAATGGCATGATTAGCTAAGACATCAGAAACTTTGTTGTCATAATTGAGTACATAGACTGTATTGTGTGAAAAATTGCAGAGACCACACACCCGGGAGAATACCAGGTATACCATACCAGCTGTTCTACTGTTGCTCACTGTTACTGATGTGTTCAGTTGTAACCTGTAAATGAGTCATGTAGTGATAAGTGAAGCATTGCTTTTTGAAAGTCGGTTGTCTGTGCCATTTCTGCTGACATCCTTAGCTAGTCTCATTACATTACACATAAGTGATGTGAAGATCTTCTCCATTAATGTCACTCTATTCATTTTGTACTTCAGCAAACATGGCCGCAATCACATAATCTTAAACTTTTGCATATTTAATAATAAAATAAAACAAACAGATGTTTAAAAACTTTTTCCAGTTATGTTGCCTAGAATGGTAAATAGAATTTTTATCTATTTGTTAAGTGAAATTTTTTTAGTTTTTAGGGTAAGGCTAGACATCCAGCTGGAGTCTAAATGGATAAATGAAAAGTGAAACTGAGTATTGAAGTACAGTGCTACATTATTTACAGCACTTACTGACCTATAACTGTTAGTCCCAAACCCATAGCTGGTGAATCTTAATTCCTTAACCTATTTCTGCAACTCAAGCACAATATTCTGTTTGCTAAAAATTTCTTTAGCAATAGATTTCCCAAGCCTTGGCTCATTATTAGTCAGAGATAGCCTGAGGCTGTACCTGAGGGATTTTTCGATTCTAAACATAAGAACCCTCGCTCCTTAAAATTGGGTTGCTATGCTTTGGTTCAGTGGCCCTCGTGTTTATTTAGCAGTAAATGTAGGTATTATACTCTGTATATGCTACTTTCTCTGTATATTTCTGTACAACTTACCCACAAGCTGCTGTCCATATACAGCTACAAACTTTCCTAACAACAATTATTGGAAACAATAGCAAGCCATCAATACTATATTATTTATGCTCGTGAGTACTACACAAGCTGGAATCTGAGGGTCTACGTGTGGAACATTAAATGGTTACAATGAAATGATTAGTGTAAATGCCAATAACAGTATAATAACTTGTTAACCATCTGCCACGCTACACATATGAAAATCACACTGTATGCTTACACTGTTTATCTGCCCAGTATTTTTTTTTAAAGGGGGTCTTTCACCTGTTTTTCACCTATATAACTAAGAGCACTGGCCCACAGAAGATTGCAGACACATCCCAGACATAACTGTGTGCACTTTGTGTCTGTATTACATTTCCAGGAAAAGCACTTTTATTCTGCCGGAAAACAGCTCCTAAGTGCCCAGCTCTGCTGCTGCAAACCAGACTGAAGAGGGGAGGGCAGCTTCAGCTGATCGTATCTTGGGATTGGTAGCAGATAGAAAAATGGTTCTGACCTTTTTGGCATGCTAAGCTTTCAAATGATACCAATCAGGGCATTATATCCAGTATATCATAAGACATAGCTGTTAGAAATCGAGTCAGGAGAGAAAGCAGTTTTTACTTTCACTTTCAGCTGGGCACTTGGGAGCTGTTTTCCTGCAGAATAAAAGTGCTTCTCCTGGACATGTAATACAGACACAAAGTGCACACAGGTATGTCTGGGTTAGTTATATAGGTGAAAAATGGTGAAAGACTCCCTTTAATTTAATTACATTTCCAAATATATCATTAACACTTCCAATAAAAGGAGGATAAATAAAAGGTAAAAAAAGACCACAAAAAATTCCCAAACCATGATTACCACCCCAAAATGGGAGAGGAAAGGCCCAGGTTTTTAAGGTGTGTTCATATACGTATGTGATCTGTGACTATAATTAGCCCCTATAGTGAGCGTGGAATCTACTGTGAAATACCTATTTTATTTTCCTGATCAAACACACCCAGCAGTCTGTTCTGGGCAGGGAACAGCCTGTCAGATTTGTCCTCGGTGGGTTCAGCCGTGTGCTGCCAGCATTCCGTCCGGCCCCATTCACTATAATGGGGGCCGGCAGAGATCCAACCGCAACCTGGCAAATATACGGAGCAGTGGTCTGACAAATACCGCTGCATGCAACAGTTTTCGTCTGGCAGTTCCTTGGCATATTTGCAAGACGGATCCGACAGGCTGCTCCCTGCCCAGAACAGCTTTCTGGATGTGTTTCACGCAAGTGTGAAACAAGCCTTCTACAGATGTTGTCATGAGTCATAAGTCATCTATTGCAAAGAAGTAAAGAAAGGCATTCCCAAAGGAAAGTTTCCTACTCCTCGAACTACTCTGATCGGCTCCTGTGATGGATGACTATAAAACACGGAAGAGCATTAATGTGACAACAGATTATGCATTGATTTAAAAATGGATGGCCTGTCAATCCTATTTTATAGCTTATCATGTCTAGGATATTTCATTAAGGTGGGGCAAGTTTGAATAGTACAGTTTCGGTCCCTTCTCTGAACAGTTTTGGTAAGTGAATGGATGAGTAAGGTGGTTCCATCTAATGATATTTAATGGAGCTCCCTGATTTATGTTTGTGTCTATTACTATCATTCACCAGGTCTTGGAAAATATAGCAATAGAGTTAAAGGATAGGTCATAAATAACAGATTGGTGGGCATCCCACTCCGGCACCCATGACGATCAGCTGTGAAGTTGCAGTGCTCATTTCAGTTCCTCTTCAATGTTGATCTGCACTGGTGTACACTGTAGTCGTGGTTCAGTGTAATTACAGCTTCCTCTTCCATTCAAGTGTATGGGATGAAAAACTTGCATTATCCTGCACTACCACTACAATGTATATAATGTGCAGGTCACAGACCTTGCACAAGCACTGCGGCCCCTTTAAACAGCTGATTGGTGGGATGCTGGATGTGTCAAGATATGTCATCAACATCATGAAATTGGACAACCCAGGGGTGGGATTCAAATTTTTAACAACAGGTTCCCTACTCAACGGTGGACATGCAGCGTCATGTCACATTACATATATGCAACACACATACACATAAATACACCATATACATGGTACACATACATAAATACACCACATATACACTACACACACATACCACCTAACTTTTAAAACGCCTAAGGAGCTAAACTATGGAATGGAAGGGCTCATCTCCAGCTGCCAGCCGAATCTGTAATTTTAACAACTGGATCTGTAGAACCTGAGGGAACTGGCTGAGTCCCATGCCTGGGACAACCCCTTTAACAGATTTGTATCTGTGTGCAGTAGTGCATCTTTTTCCTCTGTGGTGTCATCATGTCTCAGAACTTGCACAGATCTTGAGAGTCGGAAGCCGTAACTTTATAACTGTTTTGACTTTAATGCTCTGCTGCTCGCTTATTTCGGATGTGATAGGAATTACACATAACATTGATTATGTGCAGGCCGTATTAGAGGATTATGTGGGGTTTGAACTTTACAAGCTTTACAATCTCTCCATCTGGCTGGGTGAATCAGCAAGAAAACATCAAGCTGACAGAAGTAGAAGACAGATTCTCAGGCTGTAGGAGCACGTTTCCACAGCTCTTACAAACCAGCACTTAAAGCCTTAATTCACTAACTCGTTTTCATAGTGGAGGGCAAGGGAGCTGGCAGGGCAGTAATTTAATGTGCTGGTGCCAGTAATAAGGTTATTCTTTATGTACAATCAATATTACTCACACTGGGAAGAAAAGATTAAACAATGCTGGGGGATAACTTTGTTAAGAATTTGTTATTTTTGTCAATGACAATTTTTACCCTGCTGCATCATGGTGGTGGGCCAAAACTATAGTCACGAATAGTTACTAGTCAATGGTTTTGTATATAATTATATACATGTTTCCATGTATAGATTGTATGGTAAGGTTTACAAAGCTAACTTAATAATCTTTCATACGGACTATAGCTGGGGTTGTCTCATATTAGGGCATGGTCATGGGGAAATATTTGTTAGAAAGGGTTCAGAGTGGGATAAAAAAATAAAATAAGGACTACTCTCCCTCACTGATCCCCCTCTTGCCAGCACCTCTGGTATTTTCTTCCTGGTCTGGTTGCAACATGCAGAAAATGTTTGGAGATGCTTGCTCAGCCATTTACTGGTTGAGGCGAGTCAACTTTGTGGCCAGTAATGCGCTTAGCAGGCATCTCCAAGGCATTTTCTGTGTGTCAAGACCAGACCAGATAGCAGAGACCAGGGAAGACCTGGTAAGCAATGGAAATGGAGAGGTGATGGCTCTGTAAGTGTAAGTATTTGCACTCTGAACCCTTTCTACTGAATTTTTCCCCCTTACAACCCCTTCAAGACTTCTCATTGCTACATGCATACACATATGATTTGTGTGAAATGGTGCAGATGCACCACACTACTGCTTTAGGATCTGAAAATGATGGTGGGCCTAATGCCACACTGTACTTCCCTAAATTGCTGATTCCATATTCTGAAGTTGATGCTTGGGTAATGGCATTCACAGAACCATCCTCAATCATCATCTTTCTAGTTCCTTGGTGCTACAAGCCACATTAGCCCTTTAGACCAGAATTGCTTATATTGATGAATTTCTTACAGTTAAATATTTTTACCATATTTTTCACCATATAAGACACTTTTTTCCCCCCAAAAGTGGTCCTTCCTGGTCCTCCACTCAGCTGTGCAGTGGCTGCACACAGCGTGAGGGTGCTCTGTGACCCCCGGTAATTGGGGCTAATATGAGAGGCAATGGGGTCTGATGTGAGGCATGGGGGCTGATGAGAGACATGGGGCTCTTATCTGAGATCTGATTGGGAGTCATTCACATTGGGGTCTGATCTGAGGTTTGATTGGGGGGTTTGATCTGAGGTCTTATTGGGGTCTTATTAACATTGGGGATCTGATTGGAGCTGTCATCTGAGGTCTGATTAACATTGGCAGTGTGATTGTTGGTCTGATCTGAGATCTAATGAAAAGTATTTTTTTCTTATTGTCCTCCTGTAAAACCTAGGTGCATCTTATGGGCTGATGCGTCTTATAGGGCGAAAAAATACGGTAGTTTAATTTGCCACTTGTGCAGTTTTAGGAGCTCCCTAAAACACATTCAAACACATTCTCCATTCCCTCCCCCCTTCAGCCTCATTTTCCAGAGCCTGATCCATCATCCAACAGTATCCACCATACCCCATAAACTCAAAAGCACAACATAGTTTATATTTTTTGTGTTTCACCCATCTCCTCATAGATTTTAAGCTCCTATGAGCAGGGCCCTCACTCTTATTTTTTAAGTTGTTGACTTGTCTGTAGCTATGTAATGTCCACTCTGATTGTAAAGTACTGCAGAATATTTTTGTGCTACATAAATAAAGATTTTTATTATTCGAACAGGAGAAAGCTTTAATAGCCTTTACAGCAGCTGCTAAGTAGAAAGTGTTCAGTGAAAACAGTGATGCAGTCGCAGCATTTGCATGTGAACCATGGCCACTTCAAAGAGCAGATTACCGAGGGTGTAGCGAGTTGGACCACCACCAATCTGATATTAATGGCCTGTCCTGAGGACACCAATATTGTGTACCCATGCAAAGTCTATCCCTGGTTTAGCATATTAAAAATAACAGATAGGTCCTGGATGTTGTCTTATTTTTTGCAAACATTCCAAACTGTTGGACTAGAGATTACTGTAAAATATTTATTTGACTTGTCTATGAAAATAATACATCTGCCTTAATCATCCGAGGTTTCATGGGAATGTGTTCCATAGGAACCCTGACATGCAATGTTTAAATACTAATGTTTAGGAAATGAACAAGAATTCATCATTAACCCAATGATCGCTGAAGTTGTTTTTCCGTTGCTGGAAATCTGCAAGGTTATCAACCCTATAGTATTATTTTGACATATGTCGCTATTGTGCAAACAATTCAGTCAGTAGCAATCAATACGCTATTACCTTCTGACTGCTAAAGATGTAGAATGGACCTGTTCTGATGTACAGCTATTAGAGCAACTGTACACTGTTTTATTGATCCTTAACATTTTCAGTGCCAATATTTGAAATATTCTCCTATTCCAAATAGTGAATAATAGAAGAAACTATGATTTAGTCTGTAGATACTGTTTTAGTTGTCAAAGCCTGGGTATAACTAGGGTACAAAGCAGCCATTTACAAGAATTTGCCCCCGTATAGATACCTCCTATAATTGCTTTATGTAATATTAGAAAAAGGGGGTCTGATCAGAGTTCTTAAATGAATACTGTATTTATTTACAGAACTTGCCTATCCAAAGCCCGTATCATCCATGTGAAAAGTATTTCCTCTTTTAAATTTATTGGGTTTCCCCACATAGACTTATCGGCAATCCAATTGCTGATTTTATCAGCAGAAGTAGTGGCCAGACAGATACGTATTTTCCTTGCAGGACAGCTACAAAAGAAATTGGTATTACAAAGTGGTATTACACGATGGCCATTAGGGATTCTAGCAACAGGCATCTACAGTAATATGCCCTGGATGTTTTGACTGGTGCTGTTAAATGTAAGGACGAGCACGGCAATTGATTGTATTGTCATCCTCAAAACCTCAGTACAGTCAAACACTATAGTGGGGCATGGAAGCCTATAGCTCCCTTTCCTGCTATTTATCCTCATAAGCCACATGCCTCTGTACCTCTGTAGCCTATGAGAGGATGAATATACAGTGTATGTAGTACATTTATATAATCATGGTCACTTATGCTGGGCTGGAGACAGCTCAGGTCACCTCCAGCCAGGGAAAAGGCTGTGGCCTGAATTGCACTGCTGATGTCAACATGAAATGGGAATGAGATAACTGTTGGGAGACCATTGCTGCTATGAACACTATGGGGGTATTATTGCTAATGGTGGCACTCTGGAAGGACATTACTTTGATTGGGAGCAAAATGACTAATTGGGCACTATGGAAGTATTATTACTTTTGGGGCACTATAGTGGAACTGTGTGAGAGCACTGATATTAGGTGCACTGTTACTAATGCGGCACTCTGGAGGAGAAATAGTATTATTGAGGTACCATAGGGCAATAATTATTACAGGGGTCACTATGTGTGACACTAGTTACCTAGTAACTATAAGAAGCACTATCTGTGTGATGCTGTTATTTTCAGGAGGACCATATTGTTTTACAATATTTTTGGACATTGGGCATCATAGTAAGCACACTATTAATGGTAAAAGAAGGAAGTCACTGTTAAAGGGGTTTTCTGAGATTTTAATCCTGTGAATAGCTCATCAGTATCTGATCAGTGTTCGTCTGACACCTGGAACTCCTGTGAGCCCGGCGGCCTTTCTCGCAGCTTTTCATAGGCCAGTGAGGACACGTTCATTGGTCATGTGGCCTAGGCACAACTCAGCCCCATTGAAGTGAATGGGGCTTAGCGCAATACCAAGCACAACCACTATACAATGTACAGCGCTGTGCTTGGTAAGCACGGAGAAGGTCACAGTACTCAGAGGAGCGCTGGTGCCTTCTCAAACAGTTGATCGGTGGGGGTCCCAGGTGTCAGAGGTCCACCAATTAGATACTGATGATCTATCCTGAGGATAGGTCAATAGTATTACTTTAATATCTCGGAAATCCCTCTTAAGGTATCAGATTGGGGACCTTGCATTAAGAAGGTGGGAAGAATGATGGAAATTAATTAATGAATCTCCCCTTCATCTCTAAACTTCTGGAATGCTTGTTCTACTCTCACCTCATCCACTGTCTCTCTGATAACTCTGTCTTTGACCCATTACAATCTGGCTTGCACTCTGTACATTCTACAGAGACAAAATAACCTTCAAAGGTTACCTCCTCATGGCTAAATGCATTGGTGACCACTTTCCACTCATTCTTCTGAATGTCTCTGCTGCATTTGACACGATGGACCATCATCTCCTACTTAATATGCCCCAATCTATTGACATTAAGGACACCACTGCCCTCTCTTGGTTTTCTTCCTATTTCTCTGGCTGCTCTTTCAGTATATTATTTGCCGGCTCTACTTCTTCTCATCTTCCTCTTGCTGTTTAAGTTCCTCAGGGGTCAGTCCTAGGTCTTGTCCTCTATTCTCTCTACACAGCCCCTACCAGACAGGCTATCAGTAGATTTGGTTTTCAGTATCATCTCTATTCTGATGACACCCAACTATACACTTCATCCCATTACAACCTCCATGGACTACTATAAAACACCAATGATTATCCACCCTATGTCCTTCTCTAACATCATGTCCTTACTCTATCTGAAACTGAATCTTTCAAAAACTGTACTACTTCCCTTTCTCCCATTTACCAACCTACCTAAAAATATTCCCCTCTCAGTATATGACACTACAATAATGCATAGACAGCATACCCGCTGATTTTGTTTAATGTTTTACACTGATCTTTCCTTCACCCCCACATTCGATCATTCGGCTGCCTTCACCTGAAAAACATCTCGGCTTTTTCATACTGTGAAAACTGCTAAAACTCTCATTGTTGCCCTCTCATTGTTGATTACTGTAACTTGTTATGAGTTGGTCTCTCCCTCACTAAACTTTCCCCTCTCTAATCTATTCTGAATGCAACAGCCAGGCTGATCAATCTGTCTAATTGCTATTTGTTGCCTCAACCCTATGCCAGTCAACCCTATGCCACTCATTCCCCATACAGTATAGGATTCAACTTAAAATTCACACACTTAACCACAAAGCCTTCCATGGTGCTGCACCCTCCATATCTCCTCACTAATCTCTACCACCTTACCCACGCTCTATGATCTGCAAATGATTTAATACTAACATCCACCATAATCTGAACCTCTCACTCCCTACTCCAAGACTTCTCTTGAGCTGCACCAGTTCTCTGGAATGCCCTACCTGAAGCTATTAGTTTAATTCTCAATATCCACAGCTTTGGGCACTACCTAAAAATGCATATATTTAGAGTGGAATGTTACATCCCCTAATCTAACTCTTTTGCATTCACCACTTCCCTCTTCAACTTCACACTTTAGAGTCTGATCCATCATGTAACAGTGTCCACCAGATATAGTTGGTGACTGGCTCATTCAGCTTTATATATACTCCCCTATTTTATCAAGATGGCTGGACAACATTTTTTACCTTTTCTTGTGAATCCTGTGACTGCATAGATTGTAAGTTCTTGCGAGCAGAGCCCTCATCCCATTTTTAATTGTTTGTTGCCATACAGTGAATGATTTTGTGTGTACATGAACCCTCTAATTGTAAAGTGCTGCAGAATATGTTGGTGCTATTTTATATAAATAAATAAATATTATTATTATTAGTCTTTAAGTGACTCACCAAAAGACAGCATAACATGGTAGCGACACAGGCAAGTTCTAAAAATTCATGATGACAGTAACTAGTCTATCACTATAATGAATTTTAAATGGTGTTGCTTGTTATAATATACCATGAATATAATAGGCACATCAGATTCTCTTGTAATCACCAAAGACGAGGCGTTCAGTTATGAGGGTGGTGCTTCTATTCAGTGGCATCTAGTAATCTCTGTCTTCCTGTAGATCCCCTCTTCTTTTTTTGGAATCATCACCCACCTCTTCCTTCTGTTGCATAGTATGGTTGAAAAAAAGACAACGGTTCATCAAGTTTAACCAAGGGACAAGTGGAGATGTGAATTTTAGGAAAGGGTGTCGAGAAATCGGGCTTCTACACATTTACATAAGCATTAGTGTTATTTCATTCTAAGAATTGATCTACTTTTTTAAAACTGTCAACTGAACAGTTTACCTCATGAAATCAGGAACAGTGGACGTTTTTAAGTAAAAGCTTACACAAATTCTTACAATCAAATAATATAATAGTGCTTATGAAAATGTGTGGATTTCTGGGTCTCATTCCCCTTACATTAAATTCACATCCCCACCCATGCCTTTGTTGAACTTGATATCTTTTTATAATCATATTAACTATGTAATTGTTCCAGCTGTGACCATGTCCTGAGGTAAACTGTTCCACAGATTCACAGTTCTTATGGTGAAGTTCATATGGTCAGAAAACGTGTAGCAGGTGAAGAGCATTCTGGACATGAAATAAACCTTCTTCTTGATTGATTGATTGATTGATTGATTGGAAAGGTTTTACTCCTGAGGAGAGATCCTGGGACCCTTGTGATAACATTGATGCTCTGTTCCTTCTAAAGAGATTTCTGCAAATGTCAGATCCAAAGAAGAGAGGGCGTAAGGGAGGATAACTGTCATGCCTGAATCCAATGCCCCCAACTCCCACTCCTTTGGGAATGCACGTGCACCGTTCCACTTGTCCAGCTCCTTCTGTTCATATGGTCGAGTGTTCCAGCCCTACTGGCCCTCCTCCTCAGTCTAGAACTGAGCCTGAGCTGCTGGAGTTCCAGGTGTTTCTCTCTGCTGTCTGCTGCAGGCTGTGGCTTGCATTCCCTGAGTAGGTTTCCAGTTTGCCTATAGGGTGCACGCCCTACCTCTGGCTCTTAAATGGCCAGCGTGAACACACCCTAAGTCTCACCCTATGGCTGATTATCTCTGGGTACCTAAGCCCCCTTCCTTTGTTGGAGGGTGTCTGGAAAATAGGTTTATCTTCTTAGTTTCTGCGAAAGTGTGCTGTTCTGTTTGCCTGTGTACCAATCTCTGCCTGTTTCTTGACTCTGACCCTCTGCTGCCTGACCTGTGCCCGATTACCGTATTGACCCTTTGCTGTCTCCTCTAACATCGGACCTGTTTCACTGTTTTATATCTACCATGAAATTGGCCTTTCCCTGACTATGGGTTTGCTGGAATTCTCAGTGCTCTACATAGATGTTTCTGACCCCTGTGGGTGAGCTGTCAACCACATAGGGACTACTACAAGAGGTAGGAGTCTGGTGTCTCCTCTGCAGCAAAGTTTAGATCTCTTTATAGGAATTAAATGGTGAAAACCAGGGGGCTGCCATGTTTACACACAGATCTATCTTTGTATCTATCTATGTATCTATCTATCTATTGGTCTGTGTATCTATTTATACGGGAACACTGAAAAAATGAAGAGGCTTGAATTTTTGTTGAGCGTGACATTACTGTAGTATGACTCCTTTCACATTGTACTGTAGTTATTATAAACAGTCTTATAACGATCATTACAGTACAAGCTACCATGCAATCTGCTTGAAGATTAAATAAATAACTGACATTTCTGAGTTCTATTTTTGACAATATATCCAGTGACAAATATAATTAAGGAGATAAACTGTTGCTGGGAATAGCATCAGAAGAAATCTATCATGCTAGGAGTATAGATTGCACATTGTATTTTAAATTAAAACAGAAATTTATTTACATGTATTGAAATTCAACCTGACAGTGTTCACTCCAATTTAGGAAGATAAATAATGGAATTAGCAGAGCTGATTGCGCATTGCTTTGAAGTTTAACCCCTTCGTAACATTCACTGCACATGTACAGTAGAAGTCAGGTTTATAAAGATAGTATGTGCTGTAGCTGGCAGGTGCCTTCTGTTTTACATGGCAGACATCTGCTGCCTTGTCTGTGATCAGAGATAACTCCAATTGCAGACATTACAGGCCTCTCTGTTGCTGTGGTTATTTGTGACAATGGCAGCTGAGAGGTGATTTACCTGGTGTAGGCTGCTCCTAGTGACTAAAGGTCCCCAACAATAAGATCATAGAGGATGTTTAGTTGCTATGGCAGTCAGAGCCTTGTAAAGGCTCCTAGGTCTGCCATAGTTATGTTCCTTTTGATTTCTGCCTCAGACAGGGCTCAATAGAAACACAACCATTTTCAGAAAGACTGCATTGGTAAACCATTGCAGTGTATGGTAGAAGCAATCTGATGATCTCATGTTAAATTAACCTAGTAAGGCAAAAGCACATGTTATATGGTGAACAGCGTAATGGAAAACAAATCAACCTGACCAAATTCCCTGTTTTTGGTAGCCTGTTTTTGTTCCCTTTGAATAAAATTTAATATAAAGTGATCAAAAAGTCGCACATGCCCAAAATGGTAATAAAAATGAAAAAAAAATGTATTTAAATGTTTTTTTTTGCTTCAAAACACAATATTGTGGAGTAAATGTTTTCTTAGAAAAAACGCTGAGGTTAAGGGTTCATTCACATATCGCGGACTTTGATGATATCCATGACAAGATGGTCAGTGGTTCATCAGTGAAGATATCGGTGAAGATTCCAAGTTTTTGCCCTCTGTGTGTCATCTATATTCCACATAAACTGCCAGTCTGAAAATTAATTTCCAGAGCATCTCTTAGCAATGATCCGTGAAAACCAATATCCAATAACGTCATTCATAAATGTAAAGTGCAAATGCTAAAATAATATTCAGAAGTGCATGTGTAAGGATCTTTTAAGGAAAGGAAAGAAGCATATGGAATAATGTGACATCAGAAAATATTGTTTAGGCTACTTCCACATTTGGGTTTTAACATTCCTACAATTTATTCTTGGCTGAGGAGCAGACTTCCAGAATTACTGTATCCTTCATAGCTGGACCCTGCTATGGTCTCTAGAATTCCTAATCACTATAATGGGATCCTTTGGGTGTCCAGCGAGGCTACTGGCGTTCATGCCGAAAATCCAACAGATCCCATTATAGTGAAAAGGGAATACTGCAAATGTATTTATCTGTAGTAGGGCTCTAATGAGATGGGAACAAAGCCTTACTCAGCCACCCACTGATTACAGACAAAAAACCCACATAGCTCCCCTTTAAGTCATTTATCTTTTTGTAAATAATTTTCCTGTCTCTTGGTCTCTGTTCACATTTGCGTTGGAGGCTCTGCATGCTCCTCTATAGTGGGCACCGGTGACATCCTATGTATGATAGATCTGGCATTGTGTCATGGCTGTTATAAAACTGGACGCACAATGCAAGTGTGAACATAGCCTTACTGATATGTTCTCTACCTGATCAGAGATAACTCCAATTGCAGACATTACAGACCTCTCTGTTGCTGTGGTTATTTTTGACAATGGCAGCTGAGAGGTCATTTACCAGGTGTTGGCTGCTCCTAGTGACTAAAGGTCTCCAACAATAAGATCATAGAGGATGTTTAGTTGCTATGGCAGTCGGAGCCTTGTAAAGGCTCCTAGGTCTGCCATAGTTATGTTCCTTTTGATTTCTGCCTCAGACAGGGCTCAATAGAAACACAACCATTTTCCCAAAGACTGCATTGGTAAACCATTGCAGTGTATGGTAGAAGCAATTCGATGATCTCATGTTAAATTAACCTAGTAAGGCGAAAGCACATGTTATATGGTGAACAGCGTAATGGAAAACAAATCAACCTGACCAAATTGCCTGTTTTTGGTAGCCTATTTTTGTTCCCTTTGAATAAAATTTAATAAAAAGTGATGTAAACACAACAATCACAATTTTAGTTTTTCACTCTATATAAGATTTAAACAAAATGCATACGTTCTTATCAATGTATTATTACGTTATAGGTTTATTACGTGCAGCTGGTTTTGTGTGGACACTCATGGGATACATAGTACTGTACTATGCAAAAAACTATTCCATGACTATTTCTCCAATGAGTGAATAAATTGTTGCATTCTCCCCTGTCACTAACATTAGTGAATAGTAGTATGAATGTGTTTAAAACCCAAATCCGTACCAATTTATACATAATTCATGGATGATTCCAACAAAACGTTTCTGACTATTGCTTAGATTTCAAGGTCCCTTGAAAATGGATTCATAAAAACAGAATTACTTAGTAAAATCCTTCAGTTACTTGAAAAGTTAGTACGACGCCTACACTAAACTTTAAAGATTCTCTATAGCTGTCATTGTTCTCTGAAGCTTGCATCAGGAGGGGGAATCAAAATACACAATGGGAAATGTATGCATATTGCAATACCACGTGTAGTAAGGCCTCTTTCACATGAGCGGCAGCACGGATCCGGCAGGTGAGGGTGCTGCCGGATCCGTGCTGCCGCAGGGACATGTGTGGGGCCGGAACCGCCCTCCGGCCCCACACATGTCACACAGTACATACACACAGACAAACACACACAGACATATACACATACAAATACACATACATACCTACATGCTCCCGGCAGGTCTCCACAGCGCAGGAGGAGCAGGACGGCGCGCACATAGGACAATTCCCCACATTGCCCTCTGCTGGGCGCCGGGTGGAATCGTCCTATGTGCGCGCCGTCCTGCTCCTCCTGCACTGTGGAGACCTGCCGGGAGCATGTAAGTATGTATGTGCAGTTGTATGTGTATATGTCTGTGTATGTTTGTATGTATGTCTGTATGTGTGTATGTATGTATGTGTGCAGGTGACGGATCCGTCATGAACTCCATTGAAAGTCAATGGAGGACGGATCCATTCACCATTGTGTCACACCAAACGGATCTGTCCCCATTGACTTTCATTGGGGGTCATGACGGATCCGTCTTGGTGCGGATGCCTGGACCGGAGAGCAAACCGCAGCATGCTGCGGTTTGCTCTCCGGTCTGAAGATGGAACGGAATGCTTTTAGGAGCATTCCGTTGTCTTCAGTTCAGTTTTGTCCCCATTGACAATGAATGGGGACATAACTGAAGCGTTTTATTCCGTGCTCCACTGAACCTCCGGCAGCGGGGGGCGGCACCAGGGGCGCGGGGGGTAGGGTGGCCACCTGCTTCATCTCAAAAAGGAAGACATTCTCGACCACACCCACAACCTGCTAAACCACACCCCAACCTGCTAAACCACACCCACAATCTGCTAAACCACGCCCCTCATCCAGTAAGTGCCTGGCAAAAGAAAAAAAAAAAAGAGGAAAACCTTAAGCTGAGCTGTGCTGGGGCTGGAGTGCTTGTTTGCTCTGGAGCTGACACTCCACATACAATAAGACATGAGCCAGAGGGAGCACAGCGCTGGCAACATCACCACAGTCATTTAAACACAAGGATGAGGAAACTTTTTTCCTCTTTTTGGTGATGTGCACACTGATGTGCAGGTGTATGGTATGTGTCTACTGCAGCCAGTTCTCAGCATTAGATCACTGATTGGCTGCAGCAGTAACATATCATATACCGGCAAGTCCTTGCTGAAGAAACAGGTGACACATATTTGGATGGACATTACATTCACCAGCACCAGACATACCAGATGATACAGCAGCACATACCTCTTACATCCAGTGACGTCTTCCTGATGTAGATCTTCTCTTTTCTCATCTTCTCTATTTGGCCCACACCGCCATGACACTTCTTTCAGCCCCATCTTCTCTCTGCCACAAAGACATCATAGATTACCCACATTTACTGTTATCCTGCTGCTCAGACCTCAGATCAGCCGACAGTGCCTCCTTCAGACCTCAGATCAGCCCACAGTGCCTCCTTCAGACCTCAGATCAGCCCACTGTGCCCCCTTCAGACCTCAGATCAGCCCACTGTGCTTCCTTCAGACCTCAGATCAGCCCACAGTGCCTCCTTCATAACTCAGATCAGCCCACAGTGCCTCCTTCAGACCTCACATCAGCCCACCATGCCCCCACCAGACCTCACATCAGCCCACAGTGCCCCCATCAGACCTCACATCAGCCCACAGTGCCAGCATCAGACCTCAGATCAGCCCACAGTGCCTCCATCAGACCTCAGATCAGCCCGCTGTGCCTCCTTCAGACCTCAGATCAGCCCACAGTGCCTCCTTCAGACCTCAGATCAGCCCACTGTGCCCCCTTCAGACCTCAGATCAGCCCACTGTGCCCCCTTCAGACCTCAGATCAGCCCACTGTGCCTCCTTCAGACCTCAGATCAGCCCACAGTGGCCTCCTTCAGACCTCACATCAGCCCACTGTGCCCTCACCAGACCTCACATCAGCCTACCTTGCCCCCATCAGACCTCACATCAGCCCACAGTGCCAGCATCAGACCTCAGATCAGCCCACAGTGCCCCATCAGACCTCAGATCAGCCCGCTGTGCCTCCTTCAGACCTCAGATCAGCCCACAGTGCCCCCATCAGACCTCGCATCAGCCCACTGTGCCCCCTTCAGACCTCAGATCAGCCCACTGTGCTTCCTTCAGACCTCACATCAGCCCACAGTGCCCCCTTCAGACCTCAGATCAGCCCGTTGTGTTTCCTTCAGACCTCACATCAGCCCAGTGTGCCCCCATCAGACCTCACATCAGCCCACAGTGCCCCCATCCGACATCAGATTCAGCCCACTGTGGCCCCCATCAGACCTCGCATTCAGCCCATAGTGGCCCCCTTCAGACCTCAGATCACCCTAGGTAGTGCCCCCTTCCAGACTCTCAATCACCCTATAGTGCCCCCTTGCAGACCTCAGATCACCCTATAGTGCCCCGCATTAGACTCACATCAGCCTATATGTGGCCCCCATCAGACCTCAGAGGCAGGCCCATAGTGCCCCTCCAGACCTCAGGATCACCCTATAGGTGCCCCCTTCAGACCTCAGATCCCCTATAGTGCCCCCTTCAGACCTCAGATCACCCTATGTGCCCCCTTCAGACCTCAGATCACCCTATAGTGCCCCCTTCAGACTCTCAGACACCCTAATAGTGCCCCCCATCAGACCATCAGATCAGCCCACAGTGCCCCTTCAGTACCTCAGCAATCAGCCCCACAGTGCCCCCTTCAGACCTCAGATTAGCCCACAGTGCCCCCATCAGACCTCAGATCACCCTATAGTGCCCCCTTCAGACCTCAGATCACCCATATAGTGCCCCATAGACATCACATCAGCCTATAGTGCCCCATAGACATCACATCAGCCTATAGTGCCCCCAATTCAGACCTCAGATCAGCCCATAGTGCCCCCCTCCAGACCTCAGATCACCCTATAGTGCCCCCTTCAGACCTCAGATCACCCTATAGTGCCCCCATCAGACATCAGATCAGCCCACAGTGCCCCCTTCAGACCTCAGATCAGCCCACAGTGCCCCCTTCAGACCTCAGATCAGCCCACAGTGCCCCCATCAGACATCAGATCAGCCATAGTGCCCCTTCAGACTCGATCACCCTATAGTGCCCCCTTCAGACCTCAGTCACCCTATAGTGCCCCCTTCAGACTCAGATCACCCTTAGTGCCCCTTCAGATAGTGCCCCTTCAGACCTCAGATCACCCTATAGTGCCCCCTTCAGACCTCAGATCACCCTATAGTGCCCCCATAGACATCACATCAGCCTATAGTGCCCCGTTCAGACCTCAGATCAGCCCACTGTTCCCCATAAAAAAAAAACAAAAAAAACAACTTACCTCTAGGCAGCTCCGGGTCCGGCGCTCTTCTGTCTTCACTGCCCGCGCTGCACTGTCACCTGACTGCGTGCAGCGTCAGGTCAGAGTGCGCGCACTACGTCCTGACGCCGCACCAGTCAGGATAGTGCAGCGCAGGCAGCCGCTGACCACCAATGAAGAAGGGAGCGCAGGAGCTGAGCGGTGAGTACCAGGACCCAGCTCCTGCGCTCCAGCAATGAGCGTTTCCATCTGTATTGATGGAAGCACTCATTGCTTCCTGCGCCCCAACTGTAAAAAAGGAGGACTTCTGGCGCGGGGCCCCCCTGAAATCATTGGAGCCGGGGCCTGGAGCAGTAGCTCCAAATGCTCCAATTATAATCCGGCCCTGGGTGCAAGGCAGGGCTGCCTTGAAGTACTGGGAAAGTAAGTGTTGATGAGGAGGAGCAGATTGGTGATACAAGGAAATGATGAGGCTGGTTTTGGCGTAACAAGTTAACAGTACTTTACTGAAGCAATTTGGGAAGATGCACATATTGGCACTTGCAAAACCAAGCTCAGTCTTTCCAGGTTGCATACACAGTTTTTTTCTAGGCAGATAAGTGACAAAAAATGTTCATAAACGGGTCGCTCTCTGCGGCGCTGCATCTTTTTCAGACAAACTCATATGTATTGTAAAAATTACCACAGGGGTTTCATTAATATGCTGTCTGGCCAGATTGAATTTAATACTTATAAATTAATGATGTACCGTATTTTTCGAACAATCACTGATAGAGGTGTACTGCAGCGATAGATGCAATTGATAATATATGGCTAAACCCTCACTCTGATGTTAAAAATGAGACTTTCGCCAATATATTCTTATATCAAGAACATACCGGAGCCTGAGCACCCCATCAAGGTATCTCAGAGTGGCACAGGACCTAATACTAACCTACCTTGCCGTATGGGCAATTGCGGAAGGAGCATACAGGCTGACACACAGCGACCAACTCCTAGTTACCTCCAGCGTGAGATCACACATACAATGGGAGGAGGCTGTGAGCCCCACCTACCAATGACTCATGTGACTCAGGCTGCACAGGTGCACCAGAATGTTACCATAAGATGTAAGTAATGGTACATTCAAACCTGGAGTTGCCACACCTCCAGGTATAAATGTTCAAATACAATCACTGAAAAAAACCTGGTCTAAAATGGCAGAGAAGTGCTGAAATCCCATATGCTGTTGTGCATATCAAACCGGGGGAGCAAATCCTGCACATGTGATCTGTTGCTAACAGCAATCCCCAGCAAAAATGCATATAATGGAGGATGCCTGCAGCGGACCACATGTACCACAAAAACATCGGATGTGGCAAACTATATAATCAAACAATCACTGATAAAGGTGCACTGCGGCGATAGATGCAATTGATAATATATATCAAGAACATACCGGAGCCCAAGCACCGTGTCAAGGTATCTCAGAGTGCCACGGGACCTAACACTAACCTACCGTATTTTTCACCCTATAAGATGCACCGGCCCATAACACGCACCTAGGTTTTGCAGGCGGACAATAAGAAAAAAAAATTTCATCAGACCTCAACTCAGCCCCAATCAGACCCCCAATGTTAATAAGACCTCAAAAAGACCTCAGATCAGATCTCAGATCAGACCCCAATGTGAATAACCCCCAATCAGTTCTCAGATAAGAGCCCCATGCCTCTCATCAGCCCCCATACCTCTCATCAGCACCTATTGCCTCTCATATCAGCCCCCATGCCTCTAATATCAGCCCCATGGCTCCAATATCAGTCCCCATGCCTCCAATATCAGCCCCCGGACTCCTATATCAGCCCCATGCCTCCTATATCAGCCCCCATGCCTCTTCTATCACCCAGCCTCCAATCAGCCCATGCCTCTTATATCAGTCCCCATGCCTCCAATATCAGCCCCCATGCCTCCTATATCAGTCCCCATGCCTCCAATATTAGCCCCAATGCCTCAAATATCAGCCCCATGCTTCGTATATCAGCTCCCATGCCTCTTATATTAGCCCCCAGCCAAAGAGTATGTAAAATAAAAAAACACTTACCTTTCCTGCTTGTGGATACTGCCGCTCCTCTCCACCCAAACTTTTCTTCCTTCCTGCCGCTGGCTGTGCTGTGAAGTGGTGCGCACAGCTTGAGGTCACAGAGCGCCCTTACACTGTGCGCAGCCACAGCACAGCCGAACGGAGGATCAGGATGCGGTGAGTACAGAGCCTTCACCGCTTTCCTGTCCTCCAGTACTAATGAACGCTTCCATAATGGAAAAAATGTGTCTTATAGGGTGAAAAATACGGTAAATATAAGAGATGAATACATTTCCCAAAATAAATTTTGGGTCAGATTCGAAAACTCAGATTTGGCTCGGTACAAATAAGTTCGATCCGATTCAAAAGTGTCCCCCTTGCCCAAAACAGTCATGTATACATTTATTAATGCCAAGACAGTATTAGTAATATCAGAGTAAAAAGTGACATATAAGGCTATGGATAAATGCATGGTAGCCGGTGGTAACAAACAGCTTTTTATATAACACACTGCACTGTCTGATTTTTTTTAATTAGGGTTTTCCTAGACTTTCCTACAGATGACCTAGTCTTTGCATAGGTCTTCCATATCTGATCGTTGGGGGTCACACATCCAGGGCCCCTGTCGATCAGCTGTATGAGAAGGCCCCAGTGCTCCTGTGCTGTCCATTTGGCTGTACTTGGGATCGCAGCTCAACCCTATTTATTTCAATGGGACTGGGGTGCGCCATACATATAAAAGGCAGTTACACTTAGTATTAAATAGTGTACGTTAACCCTTTCATGTGAAATAAAGTAAGAGTTTTATAACTTTGCATAGGGGCAAATGTCCACAAATGTCAAAACTTCAAAGTACCCCTGCTCCAGGGCACCACACTAGGCGCTATTTCAAGCCTTCTCGGGTCTCAGGTGTTGGACCCCTACTGATCAGATACTGATGACCTATCCAGTGGATAGGTCATCAGTAGAAAAGTCTCATAAAACCTATTTAATAGAAAAATTCCTTTTTGGTGGCAGATGTCTTTTCTGTCTTCAGATCTCTAAAATGATGAGGGACAAACGGGACATCCCATAAATTTAGATTGACAAAATTAGAACCTTTTGTAAAAATCGTAATGAATTAAATTAACGTAGAATCAATTCTCTCATCCCTAGTAAATAGTGATTCAGTGAGGCATTGAGGGTAGGTTAGAGTGTTTTGGAGCATCGATATCCACACCCCTCCATAGCTAAGCCAATTCCCTTTCACTCCTCTTATTTGAGGCGGGGGGGGGAGGAGTGACACTTGAACACTTGATAAATGTGGTGCACAGCCTCTGTGCCAAATTTCTGGAGCATTTGCAATAGTAAATCTAATCCAATATACTGTAGATAAAATGGCCACACATAGGGTTGCACAATGCCAGTGGTAAGCTGCAGGTTACAGAGCACTTATGTAAGTGCATAAGGCATATGCATTCCTACTGTATTTATGTTATCTTGGTGAGAAGGAATGTATATGCTGGGAAGTGTATATTGTATACTGTATGTTTATATTATGTTCCTTGTAGGAGGTGTAGTTGAATGGGAGAATGCGTCAGCAAAAATGAGTTAGTTAGCTAGCACCTTAGTGGGCAGGGAAGGAACTCAGTAATAAAGTATAGGACTTGGAGCTCCAAAGCGTATTAATGTAGATAATATCTCAGTCTTGCAGTCCGAGTGGTGGAAAAGAAATACATTTCTCATTACTCTGCAGATTTCATCCCACTTAATTCTACCTGCCCTCCCCAACCTGTTCTCAACGTCCCGAGCAAACATAGTAGTAGTTCATGTGCAGTGGTGCAGTACTGTCTCTCCATCCATCCATCCATGGCTGTATGTAGTCAGATTACCTGCTGCTTTTTCCAGGACCTTGTTCCGCGATCACTTCAATATGCATGAGGATTTCTGGGAAAGGAGAAAAACAGTGGGACCTGAGATACATACAGATTTCTTCTTTTACTGTCACGCTCACAAGATAAAAGCAAATATCCCCTCAGTGAGAGTCCCCTCAGTCCCTGACTGATTTTGCCATCCAGCATTTTTAAGGGACTTTGGTCCAAGTCACCGTTTCACATATTAAATGTACATATTCAGCAGGGTTTCCAGATCATAGAAAGTTCATTACACATTTCAACTCAAATAAAGCATGTTATAATCAATTCTATGTTTAACTCACTAGGTGCCATTGTATTAAAGGGCATATGTCAGCAGATTTGTATCTATAAAACTAGATGACCTGTTTCATATGTGCTTGGCAGCTGAGAAGGTAGGTCCTAGGGAAAAGAGGATACTGGCTAGCTTTCCTCAATACTAGAGGTGAGCGAATCTTCAAAAATTCGCTTCAGCGAATAATCGACGAATTTATGACAAGATTCGTTCTGAATACGAATTTGTGTTCAGTTGAAGTTGCGTTAAAAAAATTATCGTTGCTTTTTGCGAACATTCCTGGACAAATTACGAATATACAGTCTAAGCATTGTTAAAAGTACGCTACTGAACTGAATGCGTAAGCATTAGCGTACAAAGTGCGTACGAATCTTTAGTGTACTCGCGACTGCGTCCTACACACGCACGTACCCCGCAGCGTACAGTCCTCAGAGGCAGTCCATATGAGCTAGAAAAGTAAGGTGCTAGCTATCCGGCTAAGTGCATAATTTACCAAACAGTGTTACACCATACAATAAGTGCATAACAGGACACATTACAGTACCTGAAAAAGAATACACACAATGGGCTAAAGTGCTTGAACGTTGCTGAACCTGTAAAAACATTATTGCTAAAATACTGCAAAGACATAATTATGCAAACATTTTAGTGCAATCAATTTCACATTTGCAGTACGTTTCTCTCCTTATGGCTGCTTGGCATAAAACACTGGAACACATAGTCCAAAATTCAATTGTAATCCACATGAGGTAATTTTGTAATCCAAACAGATCCACATGGATAATATAAAATAGCAGCAAATAGAGAACCCTTTATATAACCCCAAATAACCTGAGAAGGGGGGGGGGGGGAAGGAAATAGGTGCACTTAGGTGCAACTGGGAATTTTCTGCTGAATGGGGGGGGGAGTCCTGACAAGCCATGTCCATCTGGGTGAGAGTCAAACAGGGGGCAATACAAACTAGATAAATTAAAAGGGGACCTGAAGTCCTCCTCGCTGCTACTGCTGCTACTAAAGGACATAAGAAGATGCTCCTGCCTCCTGTAGGCCAAGCTGGCTGCCGTGGTTGAGCTCCACTGCCCTCTGCTGCCAGAATTCTCACTTGACCGGGTGGTGATCACACTGGTGAGTGCTGCTGCCACTTGATGATTCACTTTTCCAGATACTCCTGTCGGGACAGCAGGGGTAAGGACTTCTGGCTGCAGTGGTTCAGGCAAGGCTGCACCCAAGGAAGAACCGCCAGCTCCCCTGGCTGCTGCTGACTTCATTTTCCACAGTAGCTGGTACTGTATCACCGTGGGCTGGAATGTGAAAGATGATGTACTGTAGTCAGCTGACCAAGGTGAAAGGACTGTGATGGTGGTGGCAATCCAGGGATCAGAGGCTCCGGCTGTGGCTTTTCACTAAAACAGAGGGTGCCATCTGGTGACTGTTGTAGGCAGCGCACATGTCCTGTGGCTGCTGCTTCCTCCAGCCAAACTTCTGGTGGTGATGCAGGGACCAGGGGCTTAGACAATAATGTAACCCCAGTAGCAACGGCGCCTTTCAGTGATGCCATGGTGGTACATTCCACCTGATCCCACACGTATAGGTTGTGACGGGCTTGGGGCAGGTAAGACCTGTAGTCTGCAAGGAAGCCACTGCCTCGCTCGACTGAAAACCATAGGTCGGCTCCCGGCCTCGGAGAGAAGGGCGGAGTAATGAGGGAGGAGTCTTCACTCCCTATACTTGCTGGTTTTTCCAGCTTGTGAGGGGGGTGTATCTTCACTTTCCTGCTCTTGAGGGGGCGTATCATCATTTTCACGCTTCTGGGGGCTTGGGGGGGGCGGGGTAAGAAGAATGCGCATGTTGCGCATGTTGCGTACGTAGCGTTAGCGTTCAGAATTTTAAGAACATTTACGAATCGTACGAAGCGAATCTGAATAAATCTGGATTTGCTTCGGAGTAGGAAATAAGGAGGATTCGTAACGAATGTGCGAAGCGGCGAATAGATTTGCTCATCTCTACTCTATACCTTGAAGTCATCTCAGCTCTGATCGTGTCTATAATAATAAACTGGGGAGAAGAGGACACTGGTAGCTTTCCTCTATACCTAGAAGTCATCTCAGCTCTGACCGTGTCTATAATAATAAACTGGGGAGAAGAGGACACTGGTAGCTTTCCTCTATACCTAGAAGTCATCTCAGCTCTGGTCGTCTCTATAATAATAAACTGGGGAGAAGAGGACACTGGTAGCTTTCCTCTATACCTAAAAGTCATCTCAGCTCTGATCGTGTCTATAATAATAAACTGGGGAGAAGAGGACACTGGCTAGCTTTCCTCTATACCTTGAAGTCATCTCAGATCTGATTGTGCCTATTATAATAAACTGGGGAGAAGAGGACACTGGTAGCTTTCCTATATAACTAGAATCATCTCAGCTCTGATCGTGTCTATAATAATAAACTGAGGAGAAGAGAACACTGGTAGCTTTCCTCTATGCCTAGAAGTCATCTCAGTTCTGATTGTGTCTATAATAATAAACTGTGGCGTTTCTTTAATAATCTATCAAGTTTTTATTTGAACATCGGCTGGTTGAGGTGCTGTACATTGAATATATGTATGTAGAGCAGTAAGTCTACTGTGTTATGTGCCACTTGTGCAGGGGTGGGAGATTAGGGCCCCACCTTTCTCAGGGGTCCACCAGGGGATTCACGTGTAAACTTCTGGGCCAGTCCGAGACTGAATGTGGGCACATTTGAACATCAGTGACTGCAGCTTAGCTACATTGTTTATAGGTGGTCCTGTTCCCATATAAACTTGCTCTGCTGTCCTGTATCTCCCTCATGCTTTAAACTGCAGCACTGCCTGTTCAATTTTGCTGCTGTGTGTAAATGCTAGATCAGTATGTGGAGAGAAGTTTAGGTTGCAGTAAGGAAAGAAGATTATAAACTACAGGGACCCAAGCCCTCAGAGAGAAGAGGACTATCAGGAAGCTGCTCATGTGCGGGGGGAGGGGCATTAATAAGAGGGAAGGGCCTGGTGAGCTGCTTTCATCAGCCATTGATTAGTAAACTCTTGACTCCTCCTCCTGAATGGTGCAGGATTTGCTGCAGGAGGAGAGGTTTTGGGGAAGTTGCTTGGAGTATTTCCAAATGTAGCCCCTAGTTACGCCCTTGGGTACAGTAAGGCCCTATAGACTATTTTGGGGGGTGTATCATGGCTGCGTACCACGTGCATATTTCTCTGGTGTTAATGGGTGGCTGAAATTAAATGGGCTCTATCTGTTTGCGAGCAGATTAATAACATCTACAGTGTAGTGGTCAATGAGCCCCTGAAACATCTAAAATTTCTCAACGTTGATCAGCAGAGAAACACCTATGATTGTGGAGTGGTCGCCACAGCATTTGCCTTTGAGTTTCTGGCAGATGACGGTGAACCCATGGCGATCTTCCAGCACAATGTGTCGAGAGACCATCTAGTATCCTGCCTGCAGAATGGCAGGATCACAGGCTTTTCCAAAAAGGTCAATTAGCGACTTCATGTCTTTCATGACATGTTAAGTCTTTGGAGGACTAAGAGATGGCCCTGACCAGAAGCCTGATATTACCGAAACAGACCTGGATCCTCTATATCACCAAAGCTGCAGTCCGTACTCAACCCCAGATTACAACCCACGGTAACGGTCTAGAACCCACAGACTTGTTGGCATCGGTAAGTACCCAGTGACTTTTCTAACTTTGATCATTTTCATGTCCTGATTGTAATAATGTCTTCCCATGTGATAATATATGTATGTGTAGTAAGTACCTGATCTTCACTAGTGACCCCTGCTAGAAGGTATTGGTCTTAAGAAAGATCCCTAAATAAGGTAAGATCCTTGTTACCGGAGTCATAAATGTAATGTAATGTGATTTATAACAGGAGCTCATAATAATAACAGACATGATGCCAGGTTCTGGAGACACCAGAGTGATGACATAGAATAATTTAGGGTTTAGATTCTCCACGAAGATAAGCCGAGTGGCCATTAGTGGAAAATCATCCAAATCGCCTGACACATGGCGTATAAGTATGATAAAATTCTAACTGCCTGCAGCCACCACTAGGGGAGCTCCCATTGACCTTGATATGTAGATCACCTTGAGTAATGGCTCCCAGAATTTTAACTATGGAAGTGTATAAGAAATCAGGGGTTTTGGCGATTTGTATCAGGAAAACTGAGCCCCAAACCCTATATAGATATATGAAAATAAATCAGCCCACAATTATAAGGTGTATTCTGTTTATGTTGGATATAGCAGTGGGTCCCAGAACAAGAATAACAGCTATAAAAGTCAATGACAATGATAAGCGTTGGTATCAGAAACATGGGCCCAAGTTTAATACAGTTAAAGATATTACAATGATCACTTATATGTAATTTTCTGCTGCTCCATGTTCAGTCATAATTAGTTATATTTTTTGCATCTGCAGATCACTGTACCAGAGCAGGGGTCTCACTGTGTCCCGGCAATGAATATGCTATACAGCCGTAGATGATGACTCTACCACAAGTCAGAAAAAAGGAAGGCAGGACAGCACGCTGAAGGATATGCAGTAGAGGGTGCACGTCTCCAAGAGGGGTGGTGAATCCCCTCCAAACAAGTAAGCGATCAGGCATACAAAAATAAAGTTGAAGGAGACAGCACGTCCTTAGTGGAAATTTATTCCGGATGCTACATTTCGGCCTATGAGGCCTTTCTCGAGCAAGTCAATGACATAGTGGCCACCATGTCAGGATCAGGTGACCTGCGCTCCAGCAAGGGGCAGATTCCGGGCTCGGGTTCTGCACTCACCCACCGGACTTTCTGTACTCAGGCGTATTCACTAAAGAAGTGAGTTTCCTTCTGCATCAAAGGCAGATTCCAGGCTTGGTCTCTGTAATAACCACTGGACTTGACATTCACCAGACTTTCCTCAGACAGATGTATTCACCAAAGAAGTGAATTTCCTGCGGAATCAAAGGCAGATTTCAGGACTGGTCTCTGCAATAATCACTGGACTTGACATTCACCAGTCTTTCCACAGTCAGATGTATTCACAGAAGAAGTGCTGCACCAAGAGGCAGATTCCAGGCTTGGTCTCTGCAGAAGTCAATGCACTTGACAGTCACCATTGATTCAAGAAAAAATCTACCCGTCACATGCCATCATTTTCCTTCGCTACCTAGGGGAAAGGCAGTCCTTCAGCCATGGTTCCCTAGAGGTTTCCTCCACTGGGGATTTTTCCTCTCCTGAGTGCTGAAGGCCCGGCTCTTCATAAGTCAAAGGCCCATCATCAACAGGATCAAATTTAAGACCAGTGCCCTGACTTCTAATGAGAACATCTACTGTACATTTCATACCTTGCATTTAATAAAGAAGTCATTGTATATTAAGTAGTGGTGTGTCTGAGACTCTTTATGAATCTTCATAGTCTATTGGATGGGGGTGCAGGGTGTTGGACCCCTGCTGCTTAGTTGACCTTTCTTGGTTTTATAGCTCAGCTTATTTTTTATCCACTACTTACAGGATAGGGGACAAGTATCAGATCAGTGGGGACTGCTGGGTCCCCCATGATCATGAGAATGGGGATCCTGTGTCCCCAAAGAAATGGAATGGTAGGTCAACCATGTTCCCTTCTGCTTTATTCAGTGTCTATGGGACTTCTAGAAATTGCTGAGCATTAAACTCGGCTATCTTCAGCAGTCCCATAGAGAGCTATGTGCATGATTAACCTGCTACTTCATTCATAAGGAAACACAGATCCAATTCTCATAATCAGTGGTGGTCCCAGATATTCTGTGTATAGGGGAACGTTTTGTATTGACAGAAATTATCTCTGGACGACATAACCATTGAAGTCAATGGGTTTGCAAAATATGTGGACCACATATTTTTTGTGGATCCGCAATTTGCAGAGATGGATATGGTTGTGTGCATGAAGCCTTATACAGATTCTACTGAAATAAAAAAAAAAATTAAGAGGTACAGTCAGCAGCGTACTTCCAATTGAGGCTGACTGCAGAGCTGCTATGGGGCCCTTGGAGGAGAGGGCACGGTCTTGGACAAAGGGCCCCGCCTCCTAATCACACTTAATTCTCGCTCCTGTCTTGAGTCCCTGTCCGGGCTCAGGCTCAGCTTTCCAGCTCTTTGCTTCCTCTGTCCTGTCTTCGGGGGCTCCCTTTATTCAGCATATCATAGGTAGCTAGAGCTGCACCCGCTGGAGTCCCGACTAGCGCTCTATGTTTTGCTGTACATTGAATATATGTATGTAGTGCAGGGTAGGAGACTAGGGGCCCACCTTTCTCAGGGGTCCACCAGGGGATTCACGTGTAAACCTCTGGGCCAGTCTGAGACTGAATGTGGGCACATTTGAACATGGGACCAACACAGATGCCTTCAGCCGCCAAGCGCACATGTAACAGGTCAGTCTGATTGAGAGGTACAAATCTGCAGATGCCCTTTAAGCAGAAAAAGTGCATATCATGTCTCTATCCCTCCAATATAGCTCTAAATATATATATATATATATATCAGTGATTTTCAACCAGTGAGCCTCCAGCTGTTGCAAAACTACAACTCCCATCATGCCCAGGCAGCCTACAGCTATCAGCCTACAGAAGGGCATGGTGGGAGTTGTAGTTTTGCAACAGCTGGAGGCATACTGGTTGAAAATCACTGATATAAATGAACCTCTTTGGGTTTATATTGTGTTTTAGGCTGAAGTGTTCAGACGCACTAGAGAACTTATACTGTATGTTCATTCAAACATGTTTTTAATTCTCTACCCATCCCTCCCACATACTGTTTAGTGAACAATCAATCTTTTCATTTATGGTGTAGTTCACATTAAGATTATTCCTAGAGCAAAAATCTTCCAGATTTTTTAAATTTATAACTCTATATACTTTACAATGTTTACAAGGAGAAAAAAAACTTTGAAGTCACTCTTTTTTGTTTTTCCATGATTGTGGACCAAATTAATGAGCAATCAATCCTTTCATATATGGTGTAGTTCACATGTAGTTCACAATGTTTATATAGGGAAAAAAAACTTTGAAGTCACTCATTTTTTTCCACATGATTGTGGACCAAATGAATGAAACAAACCTGGGGGTATTCCAGGAGGTGGCAGTTGTAGTCCTGAGATTCCTGCCAAGTGTCAGAGTTGGGGTACAGGACTTGCTTATATGTAGTTTGCCCACCTGAAAGTAGAGTTGTACCTGAAAAGAGATTGGGCTTAATACAAGTGAGTTGTTGGTGGTCCAGTGTGAGAGAAACCAAACTGTTCCCCACTACACAGGCACTTGCAAAAATAGGCACAATCTTGGCACACTGCACAGACCAGTATTCTCAAACACTGCATATATAGGGGAGCAGGCAAAAATGTGGTTCTCCCTGAGTGCTTTTCCAGTTAACCTGAGCAATCTCCCTAATTTGCTCAAGTAATTCAGCGATATCCAACAGTGCGGTGCAGTTCTTCAAAAGATGGACGATCTGTATCCTAAGTACGGAAGGGTGCCTGAAGCTACTAACCTAACATAACCAAATACATTGAAATCCACAGCCTGAAATGTGCATTAACTTCACTGGTCTTATAATCATGAATTTCTCTCTAGCCCTCAGAGGATGACCCTTCATACAGTCACTTTCTTGGCTGCTCTTGGTTTACAAGGTTAGTGTCTTCCTGTCTGCTACACAAACCAACTGATCACTGAACTCTCCCCTGCAGCTGCTAACTTGTCTCTAAGGCCTGCTATTCACCTTCATTTCCCATACCCAGGCTTTTGGTATACAAAGTATATGATAAAGACACAACAATAACTTCTTTTGAGCAGTGCACATTACATAATACCATTAACCCTTTTAGCAGTAAACCACATTACATAAAACCATTAACCCATTGACGGTGGTCTACCAGGTCACTGCATATGTCTGTGTATTACTAAACTGGGTAATATGCATTTATTGATTCGTGTAAGTTCTTTTTTAAATGTTTTTTTTTCTGTTTAGTCCTTTATAACAGGATAATCATAACAGTACAACACATTGTATACTAGATATTCTTATGCAGAAATATTTTATGTAAATTTACACATATCACTGCATCATCAGGAGAAAAGAATTATGATGGCATTCTGCTGTATCTATCACCTACAGTTTCTATATTTAGGCTGCTACAAAACAAGGGGTATAATCATGTTTATTCATGAGAATATGACTACTGGTTTCAAGTATATCTATGCACAGGCACTGAATTCCCCTAGCAAAGGTTTAATAAACTGTTTTATCCAGACACTGATGCCTCAGGATTTTGTTGAAGTAACGTATATGATTCCTTATGTATTTATACGGTTTCATTACATTGTGTCAGAAAACAAGTCCTTATATGAAGAAAATTATCTGTACCTCTGTTGAACACTAACAATGCAGGAACCTGGAAAAATAGAAGCTGCAATGTATCATTTTAATCTCAAAATCTATCATAATGCCCCTGATTAAGACACAATAGAAGCTGTGCAGGATTATAAAAAGTTTTTAGCTTCAGAACCGTCACTAATGTTCATGGGTTGTTTTTGGTATTGCACCTCAGCTCTGTTAAAGGGGTTCTCCGAGTTATATATATTGATGACCTATTCTCAGGATAGGTCATCAATATCAGATCGGCGGGGGTTCGACACCTGGCACCCCAGCCAATCAGCTGTTTGAAGAGGAGGCACACGCCGTATCAGCGCTGCCTCCTCTTCACTGTTTACATGCTGGCCGTAACGGGGGTAGTGGTGAGTAGGTGTAATTACACCTCACCACCCCATTCATTTCTATGGGAAGAATCGCTTCCATAGACTTGTATTGGGAGCGATAATATTGGATGCTGGAATTAGAACTCATGTGTAACTGTATTATCCTGTTTCTTATATGTTTATAATGGATTGAAGCCTGGCTGATTGACTAAGATATTGAAGCCTGGCTGATTGACAAATTGACTAAGATATTCAGGAAGTAGAAAAATAGACAATTCTTTCTTAAAAGGCGACCAAAAGGGCCACTAAACTCAGAATGCAAACACTAAAAAAAGAAAACCAACAAAACCTAATTTATATGTCTGTGTTATTTGCTAATGTTTCGTAAGATATCACAATAGCAAACTATGAAAAATAGAAAATCAGTGTATTATTCTCTCTGGCTGCAGCCAAATCTTCTCCCCCTTCCTTCTCCCCTCTAATACTAGTGCACATGAGCCAAGACATTTAGGAGGAAGGGTCTGAATTTAGTCTGGATAATTTTCAACTACACAGCGAGCCTGACCATTTTGTTGTAAGGAATCTCTTAGTAATATTACAATATAGATGTAGTAACTGTGCCAGTCATAGTGCCAGTAGTGCTAGCTGTAGAAATTAAATAACACCAGCCACAATATATGCTGCTGAATAGCTAATCTGCCCAGTTACACAGTGATAATTCATTTGCCTTTCAGCAGCTTTAAAAAGCTTGGTAGTATGTGGAGGTATGCTGAAAATGAATCTCAATTAATAGTATATAGTTTTATTGATATTATATTTATGGATGTAGTGCATACAGAATGTATTTACCAATAGTTGCCTCCATCAAATATCTGCAGAGGTTGTTACTCACCTTTCTCAAACTGCTGAATTCCAAATTTGCCAGCTATGTGGTCATAAACCCCATATAGATAGACCAACTTGCTCTTTAAGGTCCTGGAAGATTTAGGTGACAGAGTGTAGAGCTGCATTAGTGACAATAGATTATGTAGCCCTGGTACCATATAATTGATTCACACAATACGAGGGGTGATCAATAAGTTATCTACCCCAGAATGTTCTGTCAGTGATAGAGCTCAGCTTGTCTGTGCAGGCTGAGACATGCAAAAAAAACAGTAGCAGTTCAGTCTGATGAAAGCACTAGAAGAGACATCATGGCAAGTGCAGTACAGTGCAGGTATACAAAGAAAGTGAGGGATTTGGAGTTTCTTTCCATGATTAAATTCCTTACAAAGGAAGAAAAGAGGCCTAAACAAATCCATGAAAGGATGATTGCTGTATATGGTAATGATGCACCTTCCTACTATCAAGTAAGGTTTTGGGCCAAGTAGTTTAAGTGGGGTAGGGAATCAACTGAAGATGACCCCCGTTCAGGGTTACCTGTTGAGACATCTTCAGAGGAAATGTGCTGTAAAGTGGAGGCCATGATTTAGGATGATCATCGGGTCAAAGTCAGTGCTATAGCTCATGAATTAGGCATTTCAGTTGGCACAGTTTCCAGTATAATTTATGACATTTTGTTGATATCAAATGTCAGTTCCTGGAAGGCGCCATGAGTGTTGACTCCTGAGCAAAAAACTTGCCAAGAGAATTTAGACACGCTTAGAGAAAATCCAGGAAACTTCTGTTCTCTAATTGTTATGGGTAATGAAACATGGGTTCACCACCATGATCCTGAGTCCATGCAATGGAAGCACAAGCGGTCACTCCAAAGAAATTTAATGTGCAGCAGACAGCTGGAAAGATCAAACAGTTTTTTGGGATACAGAATGTGTTTTATTACTAGAATTCATGCCACACAAGACAACAATTACTGGAGACACTTATGCTTCAAAAATGAAGGCATTATGTGAGGCAATCAAAGAGAAACACCATGGGAAGTTGTTGGTAGATGTATCACTGCCTCACAGCGGTGCGCCAGCTCACAAGTCTCGTAAATCACAAACTGCTATCAGGGACTGCGGCTTCGTGGAGCTTAAAGAGGACCTTTCACCACTCCTGACATGTCTGTTTTAATATCTTCATGTGTTTCCTTGTAATAACAATTCTGGAACATCTATTATTATGACTCTATTGCTATTAGACTACAGTAAGGGTACAGAGGAGAGGTAACAAGTTGGGAATGTATATACTGTATGCACAATGTTAAAATGGCAGCGCTGATTGGATAGAGTCAGTCTGTCCAGGTACACACCTCCAACTTGTTACCACCCCTCTGTACCCTTACTGCAGACTGCTAGCAATTCATTCATAACTTCTAGTAGAAATAACAAAGGAATGGCACAACATAGAGCCATAAGAATAGAATGATACAGAATTGTTATTACATGGGGAATGCATGAAGCTATTAAAACAGGCATGTCAGGAGTGGTGAAAGATCCTCTTTAAAGCCTATGCACACATTTGGAAGCATTTTTGTTTATGATTACATTTTACTCATTTTTGGCTAAAAATCATATTTTAAGTTGGCCTTTATTAAAAATATTGAGCCGTTCTCTCACAAAAGGTAAACTGTTTTTCTAACTGTGTGACTGGTACTTTCACTTTCACTTTGTGCTGGTCAGCTAATAAATCTGGGAAATCTGGGTTACCACCATTTGCAGCTGTAATACAAACTGCAGTATACTAAATCTACCAAGATATGTTCTCTTGCTCACTCCTAAATAGTGAAGCTGATTTGCCTTTCAGGATCCTGGGAAAGTTGAGTTACTACCATGTACAACTGTAACACATTGCAGAATACCAAAATCTACTAAGATAAATTCCCCTTCCCACTCAAATATATAGAAATACTAGCTGAAAGACCCGGCTTTGCAAAGGTATATTTAATCTATTTAATTTAATGTTTGGGTGTGTCGTTAAAAGATATCAACAGTATCCACTATAACAGTGACATCTACAGTACCCTGCCCCCTTAACAGTGACCTTCACAGGCCTCCACCCTTTATCACAGACTCCCTCATCTCCTTAAAATGGGACCTCCACAGCAGCCCACCCCCTTAATTTTGACCTTCACAGCAGCTTGCCCTTTTAACAATGCGTTCCACAGCACCCCACCCCTTGACAGTGACCTCTACAGCACCCACCCCTTTAACAATGACCACAGTCCCCTTAACTACCAGACACAGAGGTCCCCTTGGAGATATCCTTATATACCCTTTTCCCCTGACGAAGCCGCCATGTGCGGTGAAACATGTCGGGAGGGTGATAGTGTGCTTGTTTTAGCCAGTTGTTGTACTTAGGAGGAATGTGAGAGGTGTGTTTGGGGTAGTAAATAGGGTCACGCCTTGAGTCTCAAGCCTGTTACGGGAGATTAGGATTGTGGAGCATATAAACTTGCGTGTATATGAGCAGCCTACAAGCCACGTGGTTCAGTGCAGCGCCGTGACCGTGTTAGATTAGGGTAGGACTATAACCCTTGTCAGTTTAAGGGACAAGAGGTTAGAGGAAGCATACTAGTCCAGTGCGTACTGGCACAGAGGCATAATGCTGCAGTGCCGATTCACACGGAGGTACGCAAAGTAGAGGAGGGCTGTGTGCATGTCTATTATAGAGAATGATCCTGCATCGGTCAGTGAAACCTTTAACTGACTGATATCTAGCAGGCACCCAATCTTTACTCGAGACAAACAAATCTTGATCGCTCCGGCCTCATTCACGTTATGAATATAAACTAGTAGGCTGAAAAAAGAAACAGTGTGTTCACTCTTGCACGCCATTCTACCATATATAAATAAAAATAACAACTAAAATATTAAAAAAAAAAAAAGAAGAATAAAAATATCAACAAAATAGCCCCAATCAAGACATCACTAGTTGTGTGAGAATCCCACAGGCATTAATGGTCCAAAGTTGGCCCATGAAATTATAAATCTTTAGGATATCCCCATATAATCATCCCCACCACCTCATAACATTCCCCAGATAAGAAATATACCAGTCGGAATCTGGTTGTAAATTAGTGATAGAGATAACAACAACTGATAATTTTAATTATCTTTCTTGTTAGTGTGATGTATATTTAGTATTTCTTAATAAAGGTTAAGTTTTAGTGTTTAAGTTGGAGGATCCCTAAAGGAGTTTTTGTTAATCGAATCGATTAAACAGTTTTTGTACATAGTCCCCTTAACTGGCCTCTACCATTCCTGGACCCCTTAACATAGACCTCCACAGCATCCCACCCCCTTAACAGTGACATCCACAGCAGCCTGCCCCTAAAACAGTGACCTCCACAATGGCCACCCCTTTATTAGTGACCTCCACACTAACTGTCCCCTTAACAGTGATTTACACAAGACCCCACTCCCTTAACAGTGGCCTCTACAGCAATCTGCCCCTTAACATTGACCTCCATAGTGGACCGTCCCCTTAACTGTGACCTCCACAGCAGCTTGCCCCTAGGGTGGCCAGAGGTCCGGTTTTAGGCTGGACAGTCTGGCTTTCAGACTCCCTGTCCTCCGTCCAGCGCAGGGCCTGGACAGACACAGGCATGTCCTTTTGAACAGCTCACTCTCAGACAGCAGCACTGTGCAGGGAGAAAATGACTCTCCCTCCCAACCCTGCAGCTGATAGAAGTAGATTTTTACCTTCATTGTTTTAATCCCCATCGGCTGAAGATTTGGAGCGTGGCCCAACTGGGTCAGGGCATGGTTTAGTGGGACCTTGGGGTGGGGTTTTTAAGTTCTTTTGAGGATAGCCTGAATGGCCACCCTACCTGCCCCCTTAACTGTGATCTGCACAGTACTCAGCTCCCTTAACAGTGTCATCCACAGCGCCCTGCCCTTTTAAATCTGACCTACAGCAATGAAGAAAAATGGCTGGGTTGTTATGGAAACCTGGTGTAAAACTGTGTGTATGGGGAGACTAAGGGCCTGCGAGCTTCTACTGGCTGATAAGAGACATGTGACCGTGTGTATGGCAGGCTTCTATTGGCTAATGCATTTTTTGTGAATATCTCAGGAACGATATGTCCTAGAGAGCTGTGACTCGGTCTAAAACCTTCCTGGACACCTGATGTACCTGTGTGCCAAATTTCGTGATTGTAAATGCGACGGTGCGGATTCCTTTAGCAGACATGCACACATATACATACACTCAGATTTATATATTAGATAACCAAGACAATGTTTTGCAGCGACAGTCAGTGAGAGAAAATGCCTGTTCTGATGGAAACATTCCACATCTGTCAGAAATCTATGATGTCTTCCTCTCTAGTAAGAGATTTTATTAATTAATCCTGTGTTCACATCACTTTTTTGTCCTCCATTTAACGTACACTTGACATATTACCTAAACTGCTGCCTCAGATAGGGATATTAGCGTATACGTTGTTATGCTGGACTCCACTTTTGTATCCCTTTTTTTTTAGCAACTTATATGTTAAACGTGGGACAAAAAGTGATATGAACACCCCCAAGTTTTATGCTAAAGATCCAGTATGGACAGGAGAACAGTGTAACATGGAGACTTTTATGATGTCTATGAGTTCAGTGTTCTCAATGTATTTACACCAGACAAGTGACATAAATACCTTAATACATCTCCCCATATAGCTCTCAATCACTACTTCCCTTCAGATAGTATATTGCTAAACTGGTTGCCTGTAGCCACCACTAGGGGAGCTCAGTGAATTGGAATATATATAGTTACTGTAATAATCTCTAGGGGCAGCTGCATGAAAATGCAGTCCTTTAAAGTCAGGAAGAGAGAAAGTTCAGTGCTGGTCCCCTCCTCTCCTCAAAGCAGTTGTGTGGTTTGCCTCCATTTATAGTACCTTATCCTAATCCAGGGTATACAGATGGTGAGGTCATACATTGCATGTGGGTTTATTTTTAATTAACGAGGCACATTTACAGGTGTAGAAAAATGGTAAATGAGACAGGCTCCCTTCCCCGCCCGTGCCACACCCACTTTTTTTAGACCTGACGTGAGCAGAGAGAAGTCACTGTGTCTCCTAAATGACCTCCAATGTGTTTTTTTCTTGTTTTTGGCTAAGCACGGCCACAAATGAGTACAGCAAAAGCATTGGCCAGACTTGCACAGAGTACAACAAAACTGGTTTCACTAGGGGCTGTTCTAAGGACTAGACCTTGAACAATCTTGAAAGCTGTTCTAAGGATTACACCTTGAACATTTTGAAAAAAAAAAAGACTTGGAACTTTTGGGGAATACCATATATATATATGTAAGTTATCCCTATTTGTAATGTTTGTTTTAAGATTCTCCTGAAGAAGGGGGCTTTAGAAATACCCCTGAAACGCCTTGGGACGAAATAAAAGATCAAATGTTGAAGCCTTTGCTTTGTTGTCATCCCTTCTGACGCTCCATCTGCTGACATTCCATCTGAACATTATTGAGGCACACCTGGCTTGGGGGGGCTCTGTCTAATGGTACCGGTATACCTGTTGGACAAACCCCCCCAGTGAAGTAAGTTCAAATTCTCAAGTTTCAATTGCTTTTAAACTATTGGAATATACCTCTCTGACCATAGATTTCAAATTGAATGCACGGGGCGCCTTTATATGGTGCCTTTTTTTGCTCACTGTGTTCATTCACTGTGTTTTGTAT
This sequence comes from Rhinella marina, assembly GCA_900303285.1. Classification (NCBI taxonomy): domain Eukaryota; kingdom Metazoa; phylum Chordata; class Amphibia; order Anura; family Bufonidae; genus Rhinella; species Rhinella marina. Next base: position 43,071 of record ONZH01013092.1, read on the forward strand.
CCTCACTAGTAGTGTTTGGGGTCTCCTCACACTAGGACCTTTTGTGCGACCTATATGTGCTAGACTGGAAACCTGTCTTCTAATCTAGATAATACTATCCATTATTTCTGTTTCTCTTCACCACCCATTTGGCGCCCTTTACTTATTACCAACTGTCTCGGGTACCTGAGACATTTGTTGTTAATAACCTCCCTTTTTTTAATCTTTTTCCTTTCCTTGTGAATACATAGAGAAACTGACTTTCTGTCCACACATAAGATGCTGTGTTATTTGGCGAGTCAGAGTATTAGGATAATTCACCAGTAAGAAGGTTACCTTTACTACAGTTGACATCAGGCATCTAAGGCTACTTTCACATCTGCGTGGTGCAATCTGGTTTTGAGATCCAGCACAGGGTCTCAAAACTGCAGCACAACCCATCAGTTTTGCCCCCATTACTTTATTTTTGATATAATGCAACCGGATCCATTCTACATGGATGCAGCCGGTTGTATTATTATAATGGATGTGTTTTCTATGGTTTTGAGATCCCATGCCGGATCTCAAAACTAGACAGCAAAAACGCAGATGTGACAGTAGCCATTGATCCTGTTAATGAGATTGAAGAAAATGCACATTGAGATACCAAGACATACATACAGTACAGTACATTTGTGCTGTCGGTATTCTGAATGCACACGGGTACCTCTATGAGTCTCCAACTTTGAGAACAAGAATATGCTTAGAAATGCTGGTAACACATGTTTTTCAGCACTTAGACTTTCTGCCTCCTGACCTAATGTCCTTTCTTTTACTTAATATGATGACAGCAAAAACATACAAATCTCAACTTTTCCAAGGAAGAACCACTTTGTGCTCTAAAAGATCATTGGCCATGCAATCACTAGAAATATGCAGCAGTTTTTTTTAAAGCAGTGATTTATAATGCCTGACTGAAATGTAAACCAAACATTGTGTGTAGTGTTTTAGCAATATAATTATTTGTTTTAGTGAAAACCATAACAAGAAGCAAAATATAATAAATTTTACTGGGATGAGGAAGTTTTGTAATCTCCCCACACTGTCTATAATGGTTAGACCTGGTACAGTACCCCAGACTTGGGGGTATCTGCAAAGTTTGGTTTGTTATATTTGTAAAGTTAATGCTCTGTACTGCACATTGCATGTGCTCCTCTTCTATATACTCCAGCTCCAGGACCTCGAGTCTCAGTCATCTTCTCAAGCTCCAAAAGATGCAAGCAAGCAAGAAGTAAAGGAGGAGGGATTACAAGTCAAGACACCCGATGCACCCCAGAATAATGGACACTACAGCCACACAACAATAGCCTAATGTGTATGAGGGCCTTAAAGGGGTTGTCCGGGTTCAGTGCTGAACACGGACATAAGCTCCCCTTCACTCATTTACCATGTATGAGTGGAGCATCAGAGCATTTCCAACTCCGATGCTCCCCCTTGCATTGCGCTGCATATCACAGGACAAGGGCTGTTTGTTTACTGCTGGTGACGTACCGGTCTTCTCCTCTTTGAATTCACTTCTGGTTCTGGCTACCAAAATTGCATCATGAAACCTGACTATGCGGTTGAACCCTAATCATTTTAGTTTATATAGCTAACTGTAGGGATATGCACCTTATGTTTTGGGTCAAGTCCTTAGCACTCAGATAAAACTATTTTAAAGGTAATGCCACATGGTCAGATTTCTGTATGCAGTTTTAGAAGCCAAGATCAGGATTGGATCATAAAAGGAGAGAAAGTATAAAGGAAAGACACAACTTATCCTTTCTTAATTCACTCCTGATTTTGGCTTCCAAAACTACATGTAGGAACCTGACCAAGTCACCATATCCCTAGTATCATGACCAACATATAATTAAAGAAGCACTCCCATGAAACTTTTTATTATCTGACTTGTTAGAAGGGTACTGTAAGTGAAGGTAATTTTCTTACCAGTGACTGTATTTGTGAGTTATCCCCTCCCTTCTGGTCCTCAGCTGTGTCATGTGACCAACACACTGATCTCCAAATAACACAGCTTATGTGTGGTCAGGAAGCCAGTTTCTCTATGTATTCCTAAGTGAACCTCAATCTCTGTCTCATAGGAATGAATAGACAAATAACTAACTCTCCTGTGACAGTTAAAGACGCAGATGGCTGGTCACATGACAAACCTGAGGATCAGGAAGGAGGTTATAACTCACAAATATAGTCACTGATAAGAAGATTACCTTCACTACAGTTTACATCATGTACAGTATCTTTCTAACAGGGCTAACATTTTTTTATGGGAGTGCTTAATGTAACACTTGCTCAGTATATGGTTAAAATCACTGGATTGGTAGATAACACAATGAATGTGTATTCAGTTCATCCATTTTAAAAGATATTGGGCAATCTTCTAGGACTTCCAAAACCTGCATTTATATGGGTGTTGGATGGTGTCGGGGATCTGTCACCCACACTCATTATATTAATTTTTCACACACATATGTTCAATAATATAAATCAGACCAATCCATGGGTATTAAATAAAATGTAATTTTAATAAACCTTTTACTTGTGGTGTGCAGAATAATAAATGGTTGTGTAAAAATAAGTATATAATTTTTATTTGGCAAAAGAAATCAATGTTTCTCCACTGTGTACTGTGAGTATTGCAGTTACATTATGATGATGAATAATTCACTGCTGTTCAATGGCTATTGTACTTATAGTGGACCTTGATAAAAAAAATAATTATTTAACAAGTCATTATTTAAAGGACGTGTCTGGGTTCAGAGCTGAACCTGGACATACCCACATTTTCACCCAGAAAGCCCCCCTAATATGAGCCTTTTTTGGAGATCTAGCGATGTACCGTGCTCTCCATGGGGACTGCTAGGCAGAAGCTTCGGTCCAGCAGTGAGCACGGTGACGTCACTGGCACTAATGGATGGACTTTAACTGGATGTGCAGTTAAGTCCAGGTGTATGAAAGGGTTAATGTCTGGATTCTCTGTTCTTATGTTTTCCACATTCATGTGTACCGTTTTAATATATGGCCACATATCATGATGCAACACCAACAATAATAATCTGTAAGATTGTGCAAATTGAGGAAAAAGCAGGTTTCTCTAAGACTGGCAGCTGATCAAATCAAATTGTCAAGCACCTAGCTCCAATCTGTGGCTCATGGGAGGGGCATAAAAGCCAAATTGAAAGCAACATTTTTTATCCACATGGAGCAAGTACTATGGGATGATTGTGTGATGCGTCCTGTTCCTCAACATGACAGTTCAGAGATGAACAGAATCCTTAAACTGAGAGACCTTGGTTTATTACTTGGCAGATCGCTATTGGAAGAAAAACGACAAACTGTAATGACAGCAAGTGATGAAAAGAGGTTAACCTCTGCAGAGACAGATCGTCTAATTAGAAGAATGGCATGTAGTGATCCATTCTTTTTTTGAAAGTGAAATAGGACATTAAATCTCAAGCCTAAGGTGACAAACCGTGTCTACTTAAATCATCAGAAGGCATCTGCACCACAATGGGTTATAAGCCAGATGACCAGCTACAAGTAATCTATTGATCTCACTCCACCACTCTTAAAGGCTATCTTGGTACACAGAAAAACGGCATTGGTAGGCTGGATTGGAGGTCTGCACTCTTTAGCGATGAGTCCTGCTTTTGTCTTTGATGCAATGATAGCTTGAGATTGGTCTGGAGCCTGCATGGGCAATGCCATGAAGAAGCCTTCACAAAGGAATGCCACACTGTTTCTACTCCCGAATTTATGGTGTAGGGTGGCATAATGTATGGAAGCCCGACACTTCTAGTCTTCATTTCAGGTAGAGTTATAGCTTGCATTAAATAGATTTGGTTGTGGAACCAGTGGTACAGCCATTTCTCCTCATGTTGCTTGTGCTAGTGTAAACATCCTTCCTAGCCCAGTATGTGCTACCATGGCCTGCAGTGTCTCCAGACTTGTCGCCCATCAGGCACATGTGGAACGTCATTGGTCAGAAAGTGCAAAGGGAGCTGCTAGCAGTGGATTTTTGATGATTTGCATTCCCAAGTGCCTTGAGCATGGCAGAACATTCGTCAGACAACCATTAATAGCCTCACTGATAGTATGCCAAGGCCTCTAAGTGTATGTATTTCTTCAATTGGCACTCATACGTAACATATGGGGTATTCCGCTGTATACAGCCTTCTTCAGGAGTGAACAATCAAGCTCTATTTAGGTTTCATTACTGGTAGTTGACAGCAACGTGAATGAAGACATGAAATAAATGAATCTAAAATAGTGAAATATGTTTCATCTATTGACTTCTGTTCTTTATTAGAGATGAGCGAGCATACTCGTCCGAGCTTGGTGCTCGTTCGAGTATTACGGTACTTGTAAGTGCTCGCTGCTCGGACGAGTATCTCACCATGCTCGAGGAAATGGCAACTTCCGCATTGTGCATTTTTGGCGCCTATAAACTCAGCCAATCACAAGCCAGGAGACTCTGCGGTACACCCAGCATCATGTGGGGCCCTTACATGTCGATAGCAGGGGTTGGCTAGCCTGATCAGGTGACCCTGGAATATACTAGTGACTGCCCGTGGTGCTCGGCTCAGATGCTGTCTGGATGTCGTTAGGGATAGAGCTGCTGCGTTTCAGGGAGAGTGTTAGGGCCTGCATTTAGTTCTTTGTTAGGCAGGAGTGATCTCACAAGAACCCAACAGCCCTTCTAAGGGCTACAAGAAATTTTTTTTTTATCTCCTGGCTTGGCTGGCTGGCACTAGTAGTGCAGCTATCGCCATATATAACCCTTTCTTTTTTATTGTTCTATCTCAGTGATACAAATCCATTTCATACAGCAGTGTGGAACCATTCTGTGTGTCACAGTTCAGCTGTCCACTCACTACAATCCGTATTTTCTGTCCAGGTGACACATTCTGTACGTCACTTAATTAAACCAGGTCTTTTGCTCTCACTGATACAGCTAGATCACAAAAATCTCTGTGCGACATATGTCTGGGTTGCAGTCAAAATAGCCACCGTCAGCCGGGGCTGAGTTAGCTCTCTGATAGTTTCTGCACGTCACGTTAAAAAAAAAAAAAAACTAAAAAAAAAATATAAAAAAAATATATATAAAAAAAATAGTTTTTTTGTTGTTTTAGCTCAGTGATACAAATCCATTTCACACAGCTGCGTGGAACCATTCTGTGTGTCACAGTTCAGCTGTCCACTCACTACAATCTGTATTTTCTGTCCAGGTGACACATTCTGTACATCACTTAATTAAACCAGGTCTTTTGCTCTCACGTATACAGCTAGATCACAAAAATCTCTGTGCGACATTTGTCTGGGTTGCAGTCAAAATAGCTACCGTCAGCAGGGGCTGAGTTAGGTCTCTGATAGTTTCTGCACGTCACTTTAAAAAAAAAAAACAAACTAAAAAAAAAAATATATATAAAAAAAATAGTTTTTTTGTTGTTTTATCTCAGTGATACAAATCCATTTCACACAGCTGCGTGGAACCATTCTGTGTGTCACAGTTCAGCTGTCCACTCACTACAATCCGTATTTTCTGTCCAGTTGACACATTCTGTACGTCACTTAATTAAACCAGATCTTTTGCTCTCACGTATACAGCTAGATCACAAAAATCTCTGTGCGACATTTGTCTGGGTTGCAGTCAAAATAGCCACCGTCAGCCGGAGCTGAGTTAGCTCTCTGATAGTTTCTGCACGTCACGTTAAATAAAAAACAAAACAAAAAAAAATATATAAAAAAAAAAAAGATATAAAAAAAAATAGTTTTTTTGTTGGTTTAGCTCATTGATACAAATCCATTTCACACAGCTGTGTGGAACCATTCTGTGTGTCACAGTTCAGCTGTCCACTCAACACAATCCATATTTTCTGTCCAGGTGACACATTCTGTACGTCACTTAATTAAAGAAGGTTTTTTTGCTCTCACTGATACAGCTAGATTACAAAAATCTCTGTGCGACATTTGTCTGGGTTGCAACTAAGCAGACCAAGTCTGCCTCATCTAATAGTTTCCGTGTAATTGCTCCATACTGCACGGTACGTAATAACATACGTAATTTTGATCTAACTTATCCACCTATATATTCACTTGTTCAGACTGAACAAGTTTGTGGGTTTCAGTACAGCAGGCCCATTTATTTTATTTTTTTTATATAATACACTTATATACAGAAAATGTTGAACCCCAGGGCTAAGGGTCGAGGGCGTGGGCGTGGGCATTCAATTACTGCAGGGGGCAGAGGCCATGGTCCTGGGCAGGGTGAGACAGCACCTGCTGATGAGGGAGCAGGGGAACGCCGCAGAGCTACACTCCCTAGCTTCATGTCTCAACTTACAGGGACACGTGGTAGAGGACTGTTGAAACCACAACAGTGCGAACAGCTGATGTCGTGGATTGCGGACAATGCTTCAAGTAATTTGTCCACCAGTCAGTCTTCCACGCAGTCCACCCACGTTACCCAAGGGAGCACTCCTCTGGCTCCTCCACCTCAACCTCCTTCCCCCCAGTCTGCTCCCTCCCAGGAAAATTTGGAATGCGATCCAGCATACTCTCAGGAACTGTTTTCTGGACCCTTCCCAGAGTCACAAACCACTTTTCAGGTTGCTGCTGACCTCGTTCCCGATGCCCAAGTTTTCCAACTGTCGCAGACTGTGGGTGATGATGATAATGATGACAATGTTGACTTAGTGGAAGAAGTTTGTAAAGAGGTGTCGGACGATGAGGAGACACGGTTGTCAGACAGGGGTGAAGTTGTTGTCAGGGCAGGAAGTCCGAGGGGGGAGCAGACTGAGGAATCAGAGGATGACGAGGTGACTGACCCAAGCTGGGTTGATAAGCCGAGTGAAGACAGTGCTTCTGAGGCGGAGGCGAGTGCTGCACCAGAACAGGTTGGAAGAGGCAGTGGTGTGGCCAGAGGGAGAAGCAGGGCCAGAGCTGGTGCATCAGCAGCAACTGTTTCACGTAGTGAAGCTCCCGTGGCGAGGCCTAGATGTTCGCAAGTCTGGAGGTTCTTTAAAGAAAGTGAGGATGACCGACGGACTGTGGTGTGCAACCTGTGCCACACCAGGATCAGCAGGTGTGCCACCACTACTAGCCTAACCACCACCAGCATGCGCAGGCATATGAGTGCTAAACACCCCACTCAATGGAACCAAGGCTGTTCACCACCTCCTGCGGGTCACACCACTGCTCCTTCCCCTGTGTCACTCGCTGCCTCTGCTAGTCAACCCCCTGCCCAGGACACCGGCACGAGCGCCTCCCGCCGGAAAACCACACCTTCGCCTCCACGATCCTCCACAGTGTCCATCAATGTGTCCCAGCGCAGCTTTCAGCTGTCTTTACAGCAGACGCTGGAGCGCAAGAGGAAATACAGTTCCACCCACCCACATGCCCAAGCCCTCAACGTCCACATCTCCAAATTGCTGAGCCTGGAGATGCTGCCTTATAGGCTGGTAGAGACCGAGGCCTTTCGCAATCTCATGGCGGTGGCTGCCCCTCGGTATTCGGTCCCCAGCCGCCACTATTTTTCCCGATGTGCCGTCCCAGCCCTACACCAGCACGTGTCACAGAACATCATCCGTGCCCTGACCAACGCTGTTTCTGAGAAGGTCCACCTAACCACGGACACGTGGACAAGTTCTGCCGGGCAGGGACACTATATGTCACTGACATTGGGTTAACTTGGTGGAGGCTGGGACTGAGACTGACCCTGGGGCCGCTCATGTACTGCCCACACTGAGGATTGCGGGGCCTACCTCGGTCACGGTCTCTCAGACGTACTATGCCTCCTCCTCCGACCCCCCCTCCTCCTCCTCCATCGAATTACCATCCGTGGGCACGGCGCCTTCAGTCGGTAGCTCTCGGCACAGCAGCAGTGCCGTGGGTAAGCGCCAGCAGGCGGTGCTCAAACTGCTGAGCTTAGGTGACAAAAGGCACACCGCCCAAGAGCCGTTACAGGGCATCACGGCGCAGACCAATATGTGTCTGGCACCTCTGAACCTCAAGCCAGGCATGGTTGTGTGTGACAACGGGCGTAACCTGGTGGCGACTCTGCAACTCGGCTGTCACGCTCTGGTGTGGGGGGAAAAGCCACACCGAGCGTATGAGGGATGGGGACAGACAAAACCAGGGAACCGGTCACCTCCTGCAGAGGACCCTGAGACTAGGCCCTAGGCTGACTACCAGTATGAACAATCCTGGATGGTAGGAATGTTCATACACAGGAACCTAATCTAAATACACCCTAGGAACCCCTGCAGGCTAGTGACACCAGAGAGTACACCCGTTCCTCCAAGCATAAGGAGGAACAGGAGACTCCAACAGGAAAACAACAAATGAAGAAAGAAAACTTAACTTAGGCCGAACTCAGCAACAGGATCTCAGCCGAGATCCACACCACTCTCAACCCAGTAGGTAGAAGATCACACAAACAAAGGGAAAGCCTGTCAAATATGTCACTTCGAAAGCCGTGCAGAACGTCTGATTCCAGACGCAGGCCTACTCGTGACATTACCCCCCCTTTTACGGGTGACCTCCGGACACCCAGGACCAACTTTCTCAGGATGACACCTGTGAAAGGCTTTCACCAAACGACTGGCATTCACGTCAGATGCCGGTACCCATGACCTCTCCTCAGGACCATAACCCTTCCAATGAACCAGATATTGAAGGGTCCCCCGAAGAAGTCGAGAATCAATTATCTTGACAATCTGAAATTCCAAATTACCATCCACCAAGACAGGTACGGGTGGCAAGGGAGATGGCTCCAGAGGTTCAACATACCTCTTCAACAAAGATCTGTGAAACACATTATGGATTTTCAGGGCCTGAGGAAGTTGAAGACGAAATGCTACAGGATTAATAATGGCCGTGATCTTATATGGGCCAATAAATCTTGGACCCCAACTTCCAAGAAGGAACTTTCAACTTAATGTTCCTAGTAGACAGCCACACAGAATCACCCACATTTAGGTCCGGACCATCCATGCGTCTCCTGTCAGCCACACGTTGTACTTGTTACCCATATTTATCAAGTTATTTTGAATTTTTCGCCATATGGAAGACAATGATGACGAAAAACGTTCTTCCTCAGGAATACCAGAAGTATCAGAACCAGAAAATGTGCCAAACTGCGGGTGAAAGCCATATGCACCAAAAAATGGTGACTTACCAGTGGAGTCCTGTCTGCGATTATTTATGGCAAACTCAGCCAGAGACAAAAACGAGGACCACTCCTCCTGGTTCTCAGAGACAAAACATCTCAAGTAAGTCTCTAGATTCTGATTGGTACGCTCAGTCTGTCCATTCGTCTGGGGGTGAAAGGCAGAGGAAAAAGACAGTTGTACCCCGAGCCGAGTACAGAACGCCCTCCAGAATCTGGACACAAACTGAGTCCCACGATCAGAGACCACGTCAGTGGGAATGCCATGAAGTTTCACAATGTTGTCAACAAACACTTGTGCAAGAGTCTTAGCATTGGGGAGACCGGGTAATGCAATAAAGTGCGCCATTTTACTAAAACGATCTACAACCACCAGAATAACTGTCTTACCAGACGACTCAGGCAGATCAGTAATGAAGTCCATGGATAGGTGGGTCCATGGTCTAGACGGAATGGGTAATGGAAGTAGGGGTCCAGAGGGACGAGTATGTGTCACCTTAGAGCGTGCGCAGACACTACAGGCTAACACATATTCCTCAACACACTTACGCAGCCCAGGCCACCAGAATCTACGAGAGATGAGGTCGACAGTGGATTTACTCCCAGGGTGTCCCGCAAGCACCGAAGAATGATGCTCCTCAAACACCTTATGACGCAAATCCGAAGGAACAAACAACTTCCCGGGAGGGCAAGACTCTGGCGCATCTCCCTGGGCCTCAAACACTTTAGCCTCAAGATCAGGGTAAAGAGCGGATATCACCACTCCTTCAGACAATATAGGGCTCGGATCTTCAAAATCACCACCCCCGGGAAAACTACGTGACAAGGCATCTGCCTTCACATTCTTAACCCCAGGACGGTATGTGACAATGAAATTAAATCTGGTAAAGAACAAAGACCATCTGGCCTGCCTCGGATTAAGTCGTCTAGCAGACTCCAGGTAAGCCAGATTTTTGTGATCCGTGAATACCGTGATTGGATGAATCGCCCCTTCCAACCAATGACGCCATTCCTCAAAAGCCAACTTAATGGCCAGTAACTCTCTGCTACCCACATCATAATTTCTCTCCGCCGCAGAGAGTTTTTTCGAAAAAAAAGCACATGGGCGCCATTTACCAGGTGACGGGCCCTGTGATAACACAGCTCCTACCCCACATCGGATGCGTCAACCTCCACAATGAAAGGTTGTGACACATCTGGCTGCACCAATATAGGGGCAGAAGAAAAGCACTCCTTTACAGCGGAGAAGGCTTGCAACGCTGCATCAGACCACACAGAGACATCCGTCCCTTTCTTAGTCATATCAGTTAAGGGTTTAACTATAGTCGAATAGTTCTTAATAAATTTTCGGTAATAGTTGGTGAACCCCAAAAATCGCATAAGAGCCTTCAGATTTTCAGGTCGGTCCCAGTTCAGAACCGCACCGACTTTCTCTGGATCCATACGAAAACCTGAAGATGAAAGCAGGTATCCTAAGAATTGCACCTCATGTACAGCAAAAGCACATTTCTCTAATTTTGCATACAACTTGTTATCTCTTAAGATTTGCAACACCTGCCTCACATGATCCTGATGTGTCACAATATCTGGAGAATAGATTAGTATGTCGTCCAAATACACGACTACAAACCTCCCCACAAGATGATGAAAAATGTCATTAACAAAATGCTGGAAGACAGCAGGAGCATTGGTCAACCCAAAAGGCATGACCAGGTTCTCAAAGTGGCCCTCAGGAGTGTTAAAGGCCATCTTCCATTCATCCCCTTCTTTGATCCTGACCAGATTATATGCCCCCCTTAAGTCCAACTTGGAGAACACCTTGGCATCCACAATCTGGTTGAACAAGTCAGGAATCAAAGGAAGGGGATATGGATCACGGACAGTAATCCTATTGAGTTCACGGAAATCCAGACATGGCCTAAGGGTTCCGTCCTTTTTTTTAACAAAAAAGAACCCTGCTGCCACCGGAGATTTGGAAGACCTAATATGTCCTTTGGCCAAACTCTCAGCAATATATTCCTTCATGGCCGTTCTCTCAGGTCCAGAAAGGTTATATAGTCTAGATTTGGGCAATTTTGCTCCAGGGATAAGATTGATAGGACAATTGTATTCCCGGTGAGGGGGTAAATCCTGACATCCACCTTCAGAAAATACATCAGAAAAATCCGATATAAAAGAAGGAAGAGTCTTAGTGGTTAAAGCAGAAAAAGATGTATTAAGGCAATTGTCAACACAATAATCGCCCCAATCCACAATTTGTCTAGTATGCCAGTCAATGGACGGATTATGTTTGCTTAACCACGGTAAACCCAACACCACAGGAGCAGGAAGACCTTCCAACACAAAACATGAAATAAGCTCCTGATGAAATTCACCCACTCTTAATTTGATATCATGCACCATCTGAGACAAACACTTCTGAGAGAGAGGTGCAGAATCAATGGCGAACACAGAAATCCTCTTATCCAAAGAACTTGGCGACAATCCATGCATACGGACAAACTGAGCATCAATCAAGTTCACCCCTGCCCCGCTGTCAATAAACACCTCAATTTTCACAACTTTTGACTCTAGCGCCACCTCGGCAGTCAGGAGAAAACGGGTACTACAGGATGAAGACAAATGCACATCTTCAGTCTCCCTACCCACCCCCCCAAGAGTGAGATGAAAATTCAACGCTCCCTTTTCCTTTCTCTCTTTTAGAGACAGGAAGCATGGACATACATTGATAAAATGTCCTTTCTGACCACAGAAGAAACACACTCCCTTTTTATTACCAAGATGTTTACGGGTGGATACAGGAGTGGCTCCCCTAATTGCATAGGTTCATCCCCAGACATCAACCTAGGGGAATATTCACCCAAAGTGTCATAGGAAGCCGGTACACTATGAGATAGTACGTCCTGAGAGCGGGGGCCCCTAGATCGCTCTCTCAGGCGCCTATCCATGCGCACAGCAAGAGACATAGCGGCCTCCAAAGACACAGGAGTTTCCTGAAAGGCCAAAGCGTCCTTCAGCCTTTCAGACAAACCTTGACAGAATTGGCTACGTAAAGCCGGATCGTTCCATTCAGTATTGGTCGCCCACCTCCGAAACTCAGAGCAATAAGTCTCAACCGGCCGCTCACCCTGACAAAGGTTACGTATCTGGGTCTCCGCCAGGGAGATACGATCCGGGTCATCATAGATAATCCCTAGGGTCTTGAAAAATTCATCTACCGACCGGAGAGACAGCGATCCGGCCGGTAGAGAAAAGGCCCATGACTGCGCATCCCCTTTAAGCAGCGAGATGACCACACCAACCTTCTGTTCCTCATTACCAGAAGAATGTGGACGCAGTCTGAAATACAATTTGCACGCCTCCCTAAATAGAACAAAATTATCACATTCCCAGAAAATCTATCCGGGAGGGGGACCTTAGGCTCCAAACAGGCCTGACACTCAGCACCCCCAGAACCACCAGCCTGTGGTCTCTGAATCTGGTTGCGGATGTCAGCCACCTCCAAGCTGAGTCCCTGCAGCCGTTCAGCCAGTGTAGCAATAGCATCCATGTCAGCACAAAAATGACATAAATTTTTGTTAGTGGGCGGTTTATAATGTCACGCTCTGGTGTGGGGGGAAAAGCCACACCGAGCGTATGAGGGATGGGGACAGACAAAACCAGGAACCGGTCACCTTCCTGCAGAGGACCCTGAGACTAGGCCCTAGGCTGACTACCAGTATGAACAATCCTGGATGGTAGGAATGTTCATACACAGGAACCTAATCTAAATACACCCTAGGAACCCCTGCAGGCTAGTGACACAAGAGAGTACACCCGTTCCTCCAAGCGTAAGGAGGAACAGGAGACTCCAACAGGAAAACAACAAATGAAGAAAGAAAACATAACTTAGGCCGAACTCAGCAACAGGATCTCAGCCGAGATCCACACCACTCTCAACCCAGTAGGTAGAAGATCACACAAACAAAGGGAAAGCCTGTCAAATATGTCACTTCGAAAGCCGTGCAGAACGTCTGATTCCAGACGCAGGCCTACTCGTGACATCGGCAGACTGACACATGTGCCATGCCTGGCCCACGTGTTCAATCTAATAGTTCAGCGGTTCCTCAAGACATACCCCAATCTGTCTGATTTGCTCACCAAGGTGCGCCTCATCTGTGCGCATTTCCGCAAGTCGACCACAGATGCTGCCACTCTCAGGGCAGCGCAGCGCCGCTTACAACTGCCCACTCAACGACTGCTGTGCGACATGCCCACGAGATGGAATTCAACATTAAACATGTTATCCAGAGTTTACCAGCAGCGCAGAGCGATTGTAGACTGCCAGATGTCAACTTCCACCAGAACTGGTAGTCAGGTCAGTCAGATTCCTCAAGTCTACAATGAGGAGTGGACGTGGATGTCTGATATCTGCCAGGTGTTGAGCAACTTTGAGGAGTCAACACAGATGGTCAGCGGCGATGCCGCCATTATCAGCCTCACCATCCCGCTGCTTTGCCTGTTGAAAAACTCACTGCTCAGCATGAAGTCGGATGCTTTGCGCTTGTCACAAGAGACGGTGGAGGAAGATACGTCGCTTGATAGCCAGAGCACCCTCCGGTCTGTTTCTCAGCGCGTATCGGAGATGGGGGATGAGGATGAGGAGGAAGAGGAGGAGAATGTCTGCGAGACAGAAGAGGGTACCAGTGCTCAGTCCTTCTTAACTCTTGAGAGTGTATGGGCTGAAGAGGAGGACTTGGAGGAGGAGGAGGAGGAGGAGGAAATGGAGAGTCAGGCCAGTGAGGAGAGGGAATTCTTGCGTGTTGGGACTCTGGCGCACATGGCAGACTTCATGTTAGGCTGCCTATCCCGTGACCCTCGTGTTAGAAGCATTTTTTCAAACACCGATTACTGGGTGTTCACTCTCCTGGACCCACGGTACAAGCAGAACCTTTCCACTCTCATCCCTGCAGAGGAAAGGAGTATGAGAATGAATAAATATCAACAGGCCCTGGTGCACAAGCTGAAACAATCCTTCCCATCTGACGCCGCTAGAGGCAGAGGGCATGGTTCTGTGGGCCAAGTAGCGGGGGAGAGGAGGCGAGCAGGCAGCTTGTCCAGCACTGGCAGGGGAACGCTCTCCAAGGCCTTTGCCAGTTTTATGTCACCCCAGCAAGACACTGTCACCTGTCCCCAGTCTAGGCAGAGTAGGGGGGAGCTGTACAGAAAGATGGTGAGGGAGTACCTAGCTGACCATACCAACATCCGTAGCGATCACTCTCTTCCATACAACTACTAGGTTTCAAAGCTGGACACATGGCCTGAACTGGCGCTGTACGCCTTGGAGGTGCTGGCCTGCCCTGCTGCTAGCATGCTGTCAGAGCGGGTACTCAGTGCAGCTGGTGGCGTCATCACCGATAAGTGTACACGCCTGTCAACTGACAGCGCTGACAGGCTGACGCTTATTAAAATGAACAAAGCCTGGATTTCACCGGAATTCAAATCTCTTCCGGGGGAAAGCAGCTAAAGATTTACATTACTTATGTATCCGATTCCTTTTCTCTACTCCTCCTACTCCTCCTCCTCCTCCTCCTTGTCGTCTTTGCCTAACGCTGACCAAAAAAAAGCAATTTTTTAGAGGTCCAACTGGCACTCTTTTACCACAATTTTTCAGGAGGGCCCCCTACAGGCCCTCTCTCCAAACAATTTTTCCGGAGGTCCACCTACAGGCCCTTTCTCCAAACAATTTTTCCGGAGGTCCACCTACAGGCCCTCTCTCTAAATAATTTTTCTGGAGGTCCACCTACAGGCCCTCTCTCCAAACAATTTTTCCGGAGGTCCACCTACAGGCCCTCTCTCCAAACAATTTTTCCAGAGGTCCACCTACAGGCCCTCTCTCCAAACAATTTTTCCAGAGGTCCACCTACAGGCCCTCTCTCCAAACAATTTTTCTGGAGGTCCACCTACAGTGGATAGGTGCCATATACGGTATTAAACTGAGAAGAATACATAGAACACATACCACACTTGATCGAGCTCATAGTTTACAACTGTACCGGTTGATGCTAAATTTTTAAGTTGGGGTCCTGTGTCGTCATTCGAACTCCATCCGGCTGTTGTCACCACCACACACGCTAGCCAAGGGGGCACTCCTCTGGCTTTTCCATCTCAACCTCCTTCCCCCCAGCTACCCTGCCCCCTCTTTCCAAACAATTTACCCGGGTAGGGGACATATTAGATATTGGACAGATTTTTTTTTGGTTCTTCTTTTAATTGCCTCCTGCAATAGACGGGAATCAAACCTGGGTCAACTGCTTGGGAAGCAGCTATGCTCACCACTTTACCACCAACAGCCACAGCGACTGATAAGAACAGATACTAAACTTGATGTAAGCCAACATTTCGACAATCGATAACCCGAAACGGGTCCGCCGTCGAGCCCGGCGTTGGGCCACCCTGAACATTTCACATACTCTGACCGAGTCTGACCCTGGGGCCGCTCATGTACTGCCCACTTGGAGGATTCTTCACCTCCTGCTACCTCAGTCTAACTTGGTCACTCTGTTGTCACCGCCATGCTGCATCTGGCTAAATTTTTGGGTGGCTCACCTGCTACCTCATGTAACTTGGTCACTTGTTGGTGTCACCGCCATGCTGTGTCAGGCTTATGCCTGCATCGTGTGGCTGGGGATAGGAGAGCAGTGCCAGCATGGGCATGGGTGATGGACCTTCGTTGCACCTAGTTGGGTGCTTCCCTATATATTCCCAACCGTGCCAGCCATGGGTTGTACATTAACTAATAACAGGGAAAAAAAAATATTTTACAGGAGGGTCAACCGCAGACACTCCAAAACAATTTTACATGAGGGAGTGTCTCCCCGTCTGCCATCGTGTTCGGTCAGGCTGTCAGTAGGTACACCACCTCTGTAGTCCGCAGAAGCGGCCACTATGAGGAAGGCCACGGCGAGAACATCCTCTTTTCAATTGAGAGCAAGTGTAGAATTGTAGGAGGATGACACTTTTTCTTCCGCAGTGGATTCACCTTACCCTTTATCATTGCCAGACAACAGTTAGTGAAAAAGTAATTGGCAATGATGAAGAAAATGTAACGGTGCAGTGGACCGTCTGTGACGCAAAACCTATATATTCCCACCATGCCAGCCATGGGTTGTACATTAACTAATAACAGGGAAAACAAATAAAATATTTTACAGAAGGGTCAACTACAGACGCTCCTAAACAATTTTACATGAGGGAGTGTCTCCCCGTCTGCCATCGTGTTCGGTCAGGCTGTCAGTAGGTACACCACCTCTGTCGTCCACAGAAGCGGCCACTATGAGGAAGGCCACGGCGAGAACATCCCCTTTTCAATTGAGAGCAAGTGTAGAATTGTAGGAGGATGACACTTTTCTTCCGCAGTGGATTCACCAGACACTCCTAAACAATTTTTTAGGAGGTTCAACTTCGGACACTCCAAAACAAATTTTTTGGAGGCTCGCCTACAGACATTTGACTGCTACCTCAATCTAACTTGGTCACTTGTTGGTGTCACTACGCTGTCACCATGATGTGTCAGGCTTATGCCTGCGTCGTGGGGAGGGGGATAGCACAGCAGTGCCAGCATGAGCAGTGGCGTCACCTGCAGGTGGTGATGGACCTTTGTTGCACCTAGTTGGGTGCTTCCCTAACATGTGATGGGTATTTGCCTCGCCTTTCTTGGTCTGGGTGAGCACAATTGCCATGAGGGTAACCACCAGGCTGTTGCCTGAGAATTTGGGGTAATGGTGGGATTAGGCAGCCTCAGAGGCATCCATGCATGCTGCCCCTGCTGTTTCCTGTCCATTTCCATGGTGTTTCCATCATTTTCTGAGGTTTCCAGGTTTTCACCCAGCCTTCTCTAGGCAGAGCCTTGGTCCCCTGCAAAAATGCTCGAGTCTCCCATTGACTTCAATGGGGTTCGTTATTCGAAACGGGCACCCGAGCATCGGGAAAAGTTCGACTCGAATAACGAGCACCCGAGCATTTTAGTGCTCGCTCATCTCTATTCTTTATCTATTATTTATATAGCACCAAATATATTGAAGCACTGCATGCAGATTGTAATTAATGTGTGTCAATGGAAGAAATATATATACATAGGTATTGCTAAAATGAGGTTTCTACTTGTATTCTTCCAGTTTTTGTAATAAGCTACCTGTCAGATGATCTGACACTATGTGAGGATTTTATGCAGCCCACAGCAATAATATTCTTCAGAACCAGTGCATTTAATTAGTTGCTTACTCCTATACTACTTGCAAGCATCTAATATCATTTCTGCTGTGCACCAATCTATATTTACTTGATTATTTATATGATTTAAGGCAGAGTTTAGAAGCTGCACTGATCGTGATATATATATTTTATAAATCAATACAATGGAATTCAATTTATGCAACATGAATTACTACTGCTAGAGAAGATCCTGCGTACTAAAGGCTATAAAAAGGATATTAAGATGTGTTGGCTGACATTCAGGTTTGGAGACAAGGTTTATACATATGTAAGAGCCAAAAACATTTTACAATTAGACGTCTCATCAAGGCAAATAACTGCACAATATACTGTTTCTATTATAATTATAGTAATAATTATTATACATGTAAACATTATTAGACAGTAGGGCTCAATTTACACCATGCCTATCACAGTGTTTCTCAGAGCAGCTGGAGCAAAGACACTTGCCACAATCTCTTCTTGCCCATTTCTGTCCTCTTGTGCTAGTGTTCAGCTCTTCCAGAAGAAAATGAGATGCTGAGCAGAAAAGTATATCGCTGAGAGGGGATAGCATGCTGAGGCATAGCCCAGGACAGAAAGATAGTAGGGCTCTGCCATCCAGTTTATATGTAAGTTACAGTTTTTATATTCAATTTGTATAAAAAATGTTTGCAGTTGTATAGTGTTTATATGTGTCTGTCACCTGTACAATATAAAAATCCTGTGTTACATACAGTTACTGTTACAATATTATTAATATGTTGTAGGTATTGCTGGCTTTTATCTCTTTGATAAATAGTTTCCCACAAATGTCAGTCTACCTTAGGATATGTTCACATGGGGCAGATTTGTTATAGAAATTTCTACAGCCAAAAATCTGTTCCATACGTCTGGAAGGGGTTGTTTCTGCATCACACACATGGATTCCTACAAACTCCATTCAGAAGTATAAAACAGTTACAGAGCATTCTTCAGTATATTGCATTTGCCATGTGTCAACATTCACTTTTCCCTATGTAGGCGTCAGTTGGCAAGTGTGCAAGGCCACTGGATAACTATATTGAAGCCACCACAGGCAAAACTGAAAAATGTCAGACTCTTCAATAATAATCTGCAATTCAAATCGACATAAAATGTTTGCTTGCTTTGATTACTGTATGATTTCTTTTTATGTGACATTTCATTCCCCCTTCAGATTGAGCCAGGGGAGGACTGACCATGAACCCTACAGGGAAATTTGCCAGTGGGTCAATGCAAAGTCGGCTGCCTTAGCCCATCACATGACTGCTAGCTGGACACCTAACAATCTGATGCTCTTAATAGTAAGTAATGCTAGGAGCATCAGGTACTTATGCCCCTGGCTCGTGGCCACAGGTGCCCTCCTGAATTCAACTTTATCTCTTTCGTCAGATTGGTGATACAGTTGAATACTATAGCGGGGGCAGGCAATATTTTGTGTTGCTCTGTGGTATTACTGGCCCCAACCACTTCTGTTGCACCTGAATACTTTTGTTGCCTCATCAATTTGGACCTGCCTACAAAATGGAGCCTATTTTTTTCCAGGGCCACTTTAAGCTCCCAATCCACCCCTGGGCTTAACGCTAAATTTGGAATTCTGCTGTATTTAGCTGTTATGTGACATATTCCAAAAAAGCTCCAGCAGATTTTTTACTTTGTGAAGAAAACAATATATAGCTCAAAATTTTTCAAGACCAGTGAAATTCCAAAAAGTTTTTAAAGCTATAGCTGGATTGCAGCTGTAAAAAGTTGATGTTAATGTGAGTTTCCATTAAACTGAATAGTAAAAGTGGAATGCTGAATGGAGGAATAAGACAGATCTCCTTGCGGAATAGAATGTCCTTGTATAGGAAGTCACAACTCACAGCTTTCTACTAGATAGCACTTGTTCTCTTTCTGTATTAGACAAAGAATATTTGGGAACAGAATCTGATACAGCAATATATAGAATTGTAATGATACATTTCTGACCAGCATACATTTTGACCCTTGACTCCATTTTTACGTGAGTTGAACCTCCAGTATAAGTTTCAAATTACTGAGAGATTGTTGTAATCTCTATTACTTCCAACTGCCTTGCTTTCCATTCTCATTTATTTCCCCAGACACCTTCAATACTAAAAGTCAACACAGGAAGAATATATACCATGCTGAATCACCTAGAAACTCTGGGATGTAAGAACTTTGTTAAAATCATGTTATTGTGGAGCAGACAATATATCACTTATTCTGGCATTCTGGACTGTTATTATTAACTTTTTTTAGGTTGAATATTGTAATAATGTCTATAGACAAAAACATATTTCTGAGCGACCTATTACCTGTATCTGGTATAAAGTACCTCCTACTATAAATCGTAACAACATTATACAGGTCACAGAACACATGGGTGACTTCTAACATTCTGAATAGTGATAAGTAAATTTCCTGAAATGCTGAATCGATCAGTCCATTCAATTTGGGTCCAAATAAATTCAACCTCAATCAAAAGTTCTCCAGGTGCACTGAAAATTTGTATATGGTATTCTGGGGTCTTCTAAGACTCATTTCAAGCTCTTTAATGCCAAGGCAGCATTAGCAGTGTGAAAGTAACAGAGACATACATTTCAGGATGAACCTAAAATACACTCTAAAATGCACCTATAGGTGAACTTAATGTGACCTTCTCTAAACTTTTGAATGAACATGTCTAACTGTTCAATGTTTCAGTACTTTTTGCACAACTTGTTGTTCTCTAACAAGGAGCTTAATGGCAACATTCACAACAGGTGTTTGATCCATGAATCGTCCAATAAATTTCCTGGTTCAATTAGAATTGGTATTTAAACAGTTCTCCTCATCATGCTATTCACATTTTGACATCATGAGGCCAAGACAACACCTACCAATTGATCAACAGTATCAAGGCTTCAAGCAGAATGTTCTCAAATGGAAGTGGCCACTGAGCTAACAGTGTCATCAGCAGGTTGCAACAGAGAAACAGAGAGACTGGAAGAGTCACAGAAAGGCATAGAAGTGGAAGCATCCCAAACTGATGATCGCTTCATTTTGAACAATGCCCCGTGGAACCAGATGATGAATGCCATACAACTCCAGGCACATTTAAAGGAGGTGAGAGGCACCCAAGCATCACGTCAGACCAATTGAAACTGTTTACATCAGTGTGGTCTGCGTGCTAGATAACCTACAAGGATACCTGACCACACCACCAGGCGCATGCATCATCATCTTGCATGGGTTAGGGAGCATCTACACTGGATGAACCTGTGGGCCTCAGTGCTGTTCACTGATGAAAGTCGATTAACGCTGCGCAGAAATGATGGCCACTAATTATGTTGGAGACATCAAGGAGGGCGCTATGCATAGCCACTGTTGTCACCAGACGAGCCTTTGGTGGTGGTGGTGTTACAGTGTGGGCAGGTGTGTCTGTGAATAGTACAGTGACAAGCCCACTACTTGAATAATATCATTAATCCAGTCATTGTGCCTCTGCATGAACAACACAGGCCTAATTTCATCTTCATGGACGACAGTGCGCCAGCTGATCGAGGTCGCATTATTATGAAATGGCTGCTGGAGACTGGGGTACCTCAAATGGAGTGGTCTGCACTTTCTCCAGACCTGAATGCCATTGAGAACCTATTGGATCAGTTGAGTCGCCATGTAGAGGCTTGTAACTCTGTGCCACAGAACCTCAATGACCTAAGAGCCACCCTTCAAGAACAGTGGGATGCCAAGCTTCAGCAGACAATAAGTCAACTTGTGAACAGCATGAGATGTCGTTGTCAAGCTGTAATTGATGCTCAAGGCCACATGAAAAGTTATTGAGACATTGACATTTTTGTGGGGGTATACCCACCACTGTTCTTGGCTTTTATTTCAATAAACTGTTTGCGATGAGGAAATTACCATTGCATGCCTTTACTTTCATGTTATAATATTACTGTAGCGTGAACTTTTTACGTGAACTTCACTTGAAAGCCAAATATCCCTAACTTTTTGTTTGTAGTGTATGTGGCTATGAGTAAAAACATGGCTGCTGGTGGTAACAAACAGCCTCTTTATTAGCACACTGCACTGTCAGATTTTTTACCTGTTTTTTTAAAAAATAGTCCAAAACTGTTGACTTTTTGTCAGCACAGACACCTTCCTGGATCCTCCTTCTTAACCTTTTCTGTCTTCTGATTTGCAAAATGGTTGATGCCATTTGGAGAAATTCACCAGAATCGAATTGTCAAAACTTTGGCTTTGGTTTCAACCTGAAATTTGAATCTAATTTGACTTGAACCAAATTGATTCACTCATCTTTAACTCTGAAAAATATAGTGTTACTTATACAAGCCTCAGTGTCCCCACTACACTACAGTCACATTTGCCCCATACAATGGTTTGACAGCCAGAATCAAGTGTGAGCAACAAATGCTCTTCCATACAGCACCAATCACAATGCCTCCCATAAACTACCATCCATAGTGCCTATCACAATGCCCCATAATTGTGCCAGCTCCTTTTTTCTTCTGTGCTTAACCTTTGTTGACTCATTTGTTCCCTATTTCACCTATAGCGTAGTTTCTGTAGTTTGAAACATTTAGATATTCAACACTTCACTTTAGACAAAAGGGATTTCTCATTTCAAATCTGCCATGCGGTTCAGATGTCAGCTGCACCAACATTTCAGCCTCATTGATTTGAGAGATTACTCTGTATTATTTCTAGACATGTGTGAGTTATTCTCTGACCAGAATATTTTATGAGAAGGAAAACACACTATACATTTTGCCATTTTCAGCAGTTCTGGTGTTCTCTCTGTCTCTCTGTGTTTAGTCCATTATTCTAGATAATTGTATGTTTCACTTTAGATGGGGCTCCAATTTTTGTGTTTTCCTTATTATCATATAAAATATTTTGAATTTTACTGTTTTTAAATTGTAATGCACTGTGACATATTTACTAATGTGATTGCCCTGTTCATAAAACATGATAGAATTTGATGATATCTGGTGCATTTTCTGGCCCAATTTGGAATGCTATTGACTGAGGAGAACGCCGAGATGCTTCAGGGTGCTGTCAGCAGATGAACTGACAGCACCCTGAAGCATCTCGGCACCCTCCTCAGTCGGATTGACATTGCAGACTTGAAAAAGGAGCTCCAATGCTCCGAAACGTGTTGTCTATGGTCAAAAATAAATAGAAGCTTGATTCAATCTCCGTTTGGTCGTATTGTTGCGCCGTCAAAGTGTCTCCATCAAGTGCGCAGACTCTGATGTGCACTACCCCCTTCTTCACTGTGATAAATTTGGCACATGTTTAGATTGCCTTATCCTTTCTTCAGCCTCATAAAGTGTAACTAGGGGTGGGATCAGGTCGGTTGTCTCCAGTTCCCATGATCTGGTTGTTAAAAAAGTTCTGAGAACCATGGAGATTCAGGATGCTAGCCTAGAACCTAACCTTCAGTTAACTCTACTGAACAAGGTATCAGCATCCTCAGGATTCTGATACAGTTGATATATAGCAGGGCCAGGAGTCATACACTCCATTTGCTGCTATTCTTTAGGCCACAGGCAACTTTAGGCCAAGCAACCTGTGGCCAAGAGGACTGGTGGCACAATGACATCACTGTCTTGCATCTGTATTGTTAGTAAAATATTTTATCATTTGGAGGCTCACTGTTCATTTCGCCCAGGAACACAATTTTTCTAACACTGGCCATGTCAAGCCACAGGAGCTGCAATGGTGATGCCATGGGGGTGGTATGGGGTTATATTAGTTTTGTTGCCTGTGTAGGGAACCTTTTAAAGATTTGAATACCACCAATGCTAAAAATGGATATGGTGTGTATATTTATCACATTCAGATGATAAGTAAAAAAAAAACTCTATAAAGCAACCGGTGCTATTTAACCTTTTTTATGATTGTACTATGAAGTTTGCAGGCATCACTACTTCCAATCAAATACATTATAATAACAGCAAACACCCGGTTATTCTAAAAGTCCCTTACATATCTATTGTAATGTGCAGGCTTTGGTATATTGATAACTACAGGTCTGGGAATAATTGTCTCCAGCAGCTCAGTCAGCAGAAGATTCACCTCTGAATTAGAGTTATAGGAAGAAGATCTGAAACTTTATTTTTAACCGTTAGAAAGTGTCAGAGAAAGCATCTTAAAGAAGAGAAAGAAATGTGACATTCTCAGAAATATTGCTTCCAAGGCAGGCAGAAGAGCTGTAGTGCTAGATTTACTGAATGACTAACAGCTGGCTGGGTCAGCTCTACCTGATCTTTTGGAAGAAGTATGGTACAATTTTATTTCAGCTATGAAACAAATTGAAGACAGATCAAGGGCATTTAAGAGAACAACGAGAGAAAACACTTGATGTCTAAAGGTTCCCCTGATTTTCAGTATCTAGGCAGGAGTGGGAACTAAAAACATGTAACCTTTACTAAAGTTTCCAACTTCTTAAATACATGTCTGTGAATGTCACATAATTAATGATATACATCACTAAAACAAAGTCCTCTTTCACACATCAATGTTTTGGTCACTGATTTCCATCAGTGATTGTGAGACAAAACCAGGGTGAAGTCACCAAAAAGTTAAGTTATATTGGAAAGATTTGCAGTGCACCCATTCTGTGTTTTTGATCTAGGCTCCCGAAAATCTAATTTATCCAGAGCAGTCCACATGAAGCCAAAGTGGACTCGGTCGAACACCTTCTCTGTGTCAAATGAGAGCAACAGAGAAGGCATCCAACTGGCCTCTATAATTTTAATAAGATCCAAACATCTCCTAGTACCATGAGGGGCCTGTCTCTGTGGAAAGAAACCCACCTGGTGCAGAGAGATCAAAGCAGGAAATTTTTTTATAGATGTGATTAAATAACACTTTTGTGTAAAGCTTGACACCTGTGTTCGAAATTGAGATCAGATGAAAATTAGCTGGGTGAGTAGCCTCTTTGTCAGGCTTAGGCAAAGTAACGATAAGAGCCTCTAACATTTCCAAAGGAAAGGAGTCCATTTCCATAGCTTTATTAAACACAGGTGTCAAGTATGGTGCAAGGATCGTCCTGTATTTTCCGTAATATTCATTCGAGAACCCGTCTGAGCCAGGGGACTTGAAAGCCTTCAGATCTAGTATTGCTTGAGATACCTCGTCAGACGACAAAGGGAGGGATAAAGGCTCTAAATGTTTAGAGAACAGATACAGACCCTATCTAGAATGGTAGTGATCTCTGCTTCCTCTGGTTGGGATGTGTTACTATTGGTCTGCTATTTTCTGAGGGTGATGTATTTTGTTCCCTTGTTCATTGATAAGAAAAGGTATCCTTCTTTTAGTTCTATGAACCTTCAGTTGATTAGTTAATAAAGTTCCAGAGTTATTGTCATGTATTTAAAAGTTCATTTGCATTTTGAGACCTAAGAAATTTGAGTGCTGTTTGAGCTCTAGACAGCACAGATGAAACACTGATAGAGAGGGCTGCCTTATTTTTAGCTTCCAAACTCGATTTGCGTTACTAAGGAGCTTAATTCTTCCAGTTCTTGCTTCCTCTTAGTTTGGGAACATGCCTTGATACACACCCACTTCCATAAACACTTTATTTGCAGAATATGGAGAACACATTGGAGACTGAATGAAGATTGGACTTACAGTATAGTTTAACCTCAGCCTCTAAGGTACTCTGATATTCTGGGTGAGACAAAATATATTAATTGAGTCTCCATGGAGATAAGTGAAGGAAAAATGGATCCTGACTTTTGAGCGCCTACCTTCACACTGTCAGTATTTGATCAGTATTGGTAAGACAAAAACAGGAGTGGGTCCAAAACAGACATGATATGTGAAGGAAATATTTGTATGTCTTCTGTGTTGTTGGACCCACTCCTGCTTTTGGCTTCCAAATCATGATCAAATCCTGATGCAAAATACTGACTGTGTGATAGAGGTCTTATAGATGCTCCTAATACATTGTCATGTTCTAGCCAGGGTCCCTCTGACCCCTAGAACATCTCTCAGGCATAACACACCAAGGCAAGCAGACATACAAAGCAAGGACCAAAAACAAATACTTTATTAACAGAATCAGGACATCACAGTGAGCTGGCCCAGCAGGTAAGAGACCAGTGGCAGGTAATACCACTGGACCAAGTGCACCGGTTTGACTGGCCAAACCCAGAGGATAGAGACGCAGAGAGCCCCATTATTCACAGAGGACCTGATGGTGGGGAAGAACTTAGCTGAGGGCTCACTTGTCGGACCACCAGAATAGTCCCGGGGCACTTGGCCACTTACCTGCAGAGACTGATGGTGCAAGCACCAGCGGTCCACATAAACATAAGGACTGGAACCAGGGACATGAATTGGAACCCAAACATAACCACACAGGACACAGTTCAGACAAAACCAATGGGACCCAGAACAAGCAGGCCACAGGCAGAGATGCACACAAGACATAGAACTGGATGAGCAGATGCCTATTCCCCATGCGGAGTTAGTCCATGGGTGAACAGACAGCTGCACCACACAAGCTGAACCAAAGTGACCTTGATGCCTCACTAAGTGACCACACAGACAGGAGGGATGGAAAAACCCCAGGTCAGGTTCATAGCTCCTGCACCCAGCAAAGCTGGAGATAGACTGACCCTGAAATCCCACAGCTTACAAGATATTATAGAAGGTTAACTAGGATATCTGACCACCAAGCAGACACACCCAGGCAGAATATTAACTCCATCAGAACCAAACAGGGAGGGGAGTATGTATCAACAGAGAAGAGTGCACACACAGGCTGTCGTCACCCCTGGCAGCCAGCCTACACGGAATCCACCGTAGCCAGTATGCCAGAGGACTAACGTGAGCAACACGGCAACCTGCGTCACAGTGAACCACACTGTCATAGACAGAATCGGTTGTGTTTTTCATTTTTTGACGGATCAAGAGAAAAGCAAAGAAAACTGTGATGGCAACAAGGCCAAACAGGGATACTTGTGTCCCAGAAGGGACTGGTGACGGTGGCAACAGCATGAGAAGTCAATATAGTGGCCCAGTCACAGAGATGTGAGGGTGGCAACAGCATGAGGAGTCAACACAGTGGCCCAGTCACAGAGTGGTGAGGGTGGCAACAGCATGAGGAGTCAACATAGTGGCCCAGTCACAGAGTACTGAAGGCGGCAACAGCATGAGGAGTCAACATAGGAGCCCAGTCACAGAGTGAGGAGGTGGGGGGCAACAGCAATGAATGAACAGCACAAGATGGTGGCTGTAGGAGAAGATGGTAGTGGAGGCAGCGGGTATATGGAGGGTGGCAGCATCAGAACAATTTGAGTTTGGCTGCCCAGTAGTCCAGGGGATCTTGGATCTGGGGTGACAGGGCGTAGTCCAAATATGCCACCACCTGCTGGCTCAGGTTCTGCTCCATGTCCTGCTGCTGCAGGCTGGTTTCTTCAATAGGCGAGTGAAGAAACGTACTCATCAGAGACTACAGACTTAAGTTACTGCTGAGGGAGCTGGTGCTGCTCCTGCCCTCCCCCCCTCCGGCAGTCATGGCAGTCAAGCGTGAGCGCAGAGGGTCCCCCCAGTCAGACCTCTGTGAGGATGGGCAAGGCACACATAGACAGCAACCAAATTACTACATAGTACACATGTTCTTACAGTAGTTGAGCTTATCATCCCTCTCAGTAGATATAAAAAAGGCCCCCATTTTGGCTTGGTAGCAAGGGTCTAACAATGTAGAAAGCCAATAGTCATCCCTCTGCCGAATGGTGATAATGCAGCTGTCACTATGCAAGCAACTCAGCATGCATCTGGCCATTTGCACATGGGACTCAGAGAGACTCCCTGCCTCCATCTTCACTGCATACTGCCATGGTCTGTCAGAGTTATCTGCCTGATCTTCCTCACCTCCCTTCAACTCTTCCTGCTCCACCTGCTCCTCTACTGTCAATTGTGCAGATACACCACATATTTCTGTATTCATATCCTGGGAGTTAATGTCCTCCTCCTCCTCGTCCTACTCCTCCGCCAGTTCAGCCCCCTCAGGGCTCAGGTGGCCATGAGATGTAGACGCCATGTCTCCTGGCCAGCCAGATTTATCAGCATCTGCTCCAGGATGTGAAGCAGTGGAATAATGTTGTTCATCCCGCAGTCCTGGCAACTGACAAATAAAGTGACCTCATAAAAAGGGCCTGAGCAAACAGCAGGAGTCACGCAAGGGCTGCCACTGGCTAACATCGAAGTTACACAGTGGAGTAACCCTGTCCGCCTGTATCATCAAGAAATTGTTCACAGCCTACCTCTGCTCATATAGTGAGTCCAACATGTAGAGGGTGGATTTCCAACGTGTGGAAACGTCGAATATGAGGCAATGTTGGTGAATACTATTCTGCCTTTGCAGCTCAAAGAGGCCATGTTTTGCAGGGTAAGAGTAGCTGAAGTGCATTCACAGTTTCCTAGCCATTTTCAAGAAATTTTGAAGTCGGGTGGAAGACTTCACGAACTGGGTTACACCCAGATTAAAGATGTGCGCCATGCAGGGTGCATGGCTCAGCCCTCCTTGAACTTTACCAGACATCGACAAGCTCAAGGACTGGCCCACCTTTTGCTCAACATACGTGTGCAGGGCTAGTACAGCTTTTTTAGAGAAATAATGATGACTTGGGACTCTCCACCTTGGCTCGGCTCAAGCCATCAGTTCTCTGAAATGGGCAGACTCAACCACATGGAAAGAGAAGAACTGTAGTACCAGAAACTTGGCCACACGGTGTCACCCTGCAGTTGTCTCACAGGCAAGCTGCCACCCTCACCCCCTGATGATGATAATGATGAAGCCCCCTTTTCACCTGGCTTCCACTTGCGATTGGTTACATCATCATCCTCTACTGTCTGCTCCTCACTTATGTCACCCTCACCAGTCTCATGGCCATGTCCCTGACCGCTCACAACATCTGCTCCCAAGCGACTATCATCATCGCTATTTGCACGTCTACAGGAGTAAGCAGTGGACCTATCCTTCGCATCTGGGCTGGGCAGTAGCTGCTGACTGTCCTCAATAAGCTCGTCCTTGCTGAAAAGCAGAGCCGTCAGCATACAATACTTTCTGAGCAGAAGATGCTGAAAAAGAAAGTGGAAGGTTCAGGAGAGGTGAGGGCACAGAGCTTGTTCCTGGACCATGCTAACTAAGTGTGGTGTCAAAGGAATCCACCTGGCTGTGGGTGTCTGATCTCAGTTGAGATATTGTTGAAGACCGAGTCAACCATTCAAGGACATCTGGATTGCTGGTCAAAACACGACTACTGGCCTGTTGCTCCCCCAGCTGCTTTCACCTCCTTCTTCTGCCAGCTCCAGCAACATTTTTGCCACTGCCCGTTCACTCGGAGGGCCCTGGCATGTCGCTGTTGGATGTGCTATCTAGTATATCCAGTATATGTAAAATAAGTTTTTCATTGTCAATGTGGATACCCCAATAACATTAGTATTAGACAGTTTATGCACCCCAATTTGAGAATCAAGGACTAATGGGATTGCTTACATATTTAACAAGGTAGACACCCCAATAACAGTTAAATTACACAGCTTATTTATCCAAATTTGAGAACCAAGGCCTAATTGAATTACTTATCTATAAAACAAGGTGGAAACAATAGCAGTTAAATTATACTACTTATTCACTCCAATTTGAGAATGAAGACCTAATGGTATTGCTTATCTAAAAAAACAAGGTGGACACCCCAATAACAGTAGAAGTAGACAGCTTATTCACCCAAATTTGAGAATCAAGGCCTAATAGAATTGCTTATCTATTAACCCTTTCTACCCCAGAGGTTTTTTGTTTTTTCATTTTTGTTTTGCGCTCCCTGCCTTCCCAGAGCAATAACTTTTATTTTTCCGTTCATATAGCTAAATTAGGGTTTGTTTTTTGTGGGACAAGTTGTACTTTCCATTGCCACAATTTAATATTACGTATGATGTACTGGAAAACAGTAAAAAAAATTCTAAATGGGGTGGAATTGAAAAAAAAAAAAAAGCCACTTACTTTCATTCTACAAGCCAGTATGAATCCAGTGATATGTTATATGATTAGTTTTTCTTACGTTTTAATATTGATAAAATAATAAAAACCTTGGAAAAAATCGTATTTTTTCGTTGCCGTATTCTGACCCCATAACTATTTTTTAGTTATGTGTATGGAGCTTTGTAAGCGTTCATTTTTTGCGGGGTCATCTTTACTTTTCATTGATACCATTTTGTGGAGTGTAGGACCTTTTGATCACTTTTTTTTTGTGGGAAATGAAGCGACCAAAAATGGCAAATCGGCCATTTTGGTTTTTCACCATTTGCCATATGGGGAAGATATTTTTATATTTTTACAGTATGGGCATTCACGCACATGGCGATACCCCTGATGTGTTTATTTATTTATTTATTTTTTTATTTTGGGGAAAGGAGGGTGATTTGAATTTATGGAACTATAACAAGCAATTATAAGATTGCTATCCTCATAGACTCCAATGCATTAGCACTTCATGTGGAGCCCTGCTACAGACAGGGGCTCAATAGGAAACACTATGCCGCATCCTCCTGTCATTCTCTATGACAGGGGCTGCTGCATACAAGCTCCTCCAATCATCACACGGGGGAGCCGGAGCATACCCGAAAGCATGCACTTCCAGTAATACACGCGCTCAGATGCCGTGGTCAGGTTTGACCATGGCATCTGAAGTGTTAAATGTCCGCATTATCATTGGTGGCAGACACGAGCCACAGGTGTATTCTTGGTGGGCACCCCACTAACAGTTAAATTACACTACTTATTCACCCCAATTTGAGAATCAAAGCGTAATAGATCTGTATATCTATTAAACAAGGTGGGCACCCCAATAACATTTAAATTACACAGCTCATTCACCCTAATTTTAGAATCAAGGGGTAATATATCTGGGTATCTATTAAACAAGGTGGGCACCCCAATAACAGTTCAATTACACAGCTTATTCACCTTAATTTGAGAAGCAAGGAGTAATGTAATTGCTTTTCTATTAAACAAGGAGGACACTGTTCAATTAGATAGCTCCATGCAGGGATTAATGCAAACTGAGCTGTCTCCTATAGATCCCTTCAGCTTTAGATTACACAGCTAATATTCTCCCTATGCTCTCCCTACAGTGTGTAAAAACTCTGCCTATGATCTCCCGACACTTTCCCTGTAGTCTCTCTATCCAAGATTCTACAATTTAAGCTTTGTTATATACTGTCCCTAGCACTTGGCACATCTGTCCCTATGCTTAGTTTAGTGTAAAATGGCGGAGACTGTGCGTGATTAGGATTTTCATAGGGCTGTCACAGGGGATGGCCATCTTATGATTGTCTGGCTGCACTGCATTATGGATGATCTCTTGTTCTTAGTTTTCTTACTTTCACTTTGTAACACATGTAGCTGCCATTTTATGAAAAAAAATGGATTCGTTATCACAAAGCACCAGGAAATTCTGATTCCTTGCAGATCAAATTTTTCCTAAACTTTGCATCGAATTCCATTTCAGATGCTTTGATTCACTCAAAACTATTGATGACCTATCCTGAAGATAGGTCATCAACATTAAGGTCCTGGAAAACCCCTTTAATATTGCAAATGAAAATTATGAAATGGTCAGAAGGATCAATATACTGGGCTGTTAGTGAAAACTCGATATTCTCTTTAATGGGAATAAGCAACCTTTTCTTCTTCTTTGCCCAATCTGGGGACAGAAAGACATATGGCAATTTGTAATGAAAACACCTAGGCTGTTTATTGTGAAGGAAATTAGTTTCTTGAGCATAAATTATGTCACATCAGACTAGAGGCTTATTTCTAAAAAATACTACACTTGAAGAAGGAGTTTATCCCCTTCATATTATGAAAAGCAATAATGATCAACATAATGGATGTTTGGAAAATAGACATCGGGCAGGATGCACAATCCCAAGTAGCTGAAGGACCAACATACCTTGGAGAAAGATATCATTCAAACAATTAGGATAATTAGTAATATCTGTAGACAGCATAAGATAACACACCAGTTAAAAGAGCATAACCTAAACATAAGAAAGTATAGAGAACCATGTGCAGTATGCACTATTTGTGATAAGGAGGGGGAAGAATAGTTCTCAAGACTTAAAGGCAAGCTCCATAGGAAAACATGTGAACGCTGCAAAGTCAGACATTTCAAATGTCCAAATTTTATCTGCTCTCTGACCCACCACAATCCAACCATGGTCAACATGAGACGATGGGGCTCCAGAGGGGTGGGATGTGGCAAGACCAGATGTGAGGTTCCATTTTTTCAGAAGATCAAGACCTTCATCCATTGATTTTATGGTGTAGTGAGCATTTCTGTGTATGAATAGTTTAGTGGGGTAACCCTACTTGTATTTTACATTGGCCTTGGGAAGAGTAAAGGTTAATGGAGTGAATATGCAGCGGAGCTGAACTGTTGTTGGAGAAAGATCTGGAAACAAGAGTACAGATCTCTATGGTTCTGGGAGGGTGTCCTTCTTCCTCCTGGAAGATCTGGAAACAAGAGTACAGATCTGTATGGGTCTGGGAGGGTGTCCTTCTTCCTGCACTCTGCAAGAAATATTTCCATTATATGATAAAAATGCATTTGCCCCAGCATCTTTAAGAGTGTTGTATCTTACCTTAGGGATCCTGTGTGCTCTATCAATGGTGAAATCTAAAGGGGAATGGCAATAATATTTGGACGAGTTGGTTTAAGTAAGAGAACAAATCAGCAGGAAGAACGCTCTCTGGTATGTCCCACCATTTTATGTTCTTCTGCCTGTCTTTCAAGTCAACCCCTTTGTTGTGTAGGTGATAAACCTCTTCCTCTAGTGTGGAATGGGAGTCAATCAACTAATTTTGGGCAACAAAATTGCTGTACATGAGCCCAGGTGGTCATAATTGCATTGCAGCTTTTGGACCACTTTATTCAGACCCTTAGTAACATCCTTATGCATGGATATAAGCATATCTTTCAAGATACTTGTAATGACAGGACCTACAGGGCCTTGGTAAGCATGCAAACTAAAAGGAGCTGCTCTGATGGAAGAGCGCCTGCCCTACAGTCTGATTCCTTCTTGCTGGTATTACCTTTTCCATCAAGAGAAGGTTGTGGTTCTTCCTCTCTGGAGGAAGAACTTGATGTAGGTGTAGACAAGGCTGAGGACCTATCTGACTGCTGGTCAACTAGGAGAAGTGAAAGCGCAGGAGCTGTGCTCTCCTCCATGTGTGGAGTTTCTTCACATGCATCAGCGCCATTTTTGGAGGAGCAGAGTCAGCACTTAAGAAGTCTTTGAGCCTCCGTGAGACTGCCAACTTGGTTTTCTTTCTCGTCATTGGTTGTGCCAAGTGCAAAAGCATTTCAGAAGCCAAAGGTGTGTACTAGAGGCACTGCAGAATAACCGTGATAAGCAAAAGAGCCAAACTCAGAGCAGGATACTAGGAAGAAGCATTCATCTCCGCCCCACTGACATGAAAATATTTATGTATGCAGTACAATGTTAATTAACCTGGAAATGTGATACAAAACAGTAAAATATGCAATATGATGAGTACAACAATAAAGTACACAATTAGAACACTAATACGTAGACAAAATGTAGGTTACGCGATGCATAGGTGAGAGAACCCTACCAAAGCTAACCTATTTAGATGCCCTCAGGAAAAGCTGATGAAATACAAATGATTCTATATATTGTTCCTCGTTTATTCAGTGCAGTTTGATAAAATAACATTAGTAACTCTTGGCTCCCTTAAAAATAATTAATGTTAAGATTCCACCAACTAGAGACTGAAGCCTGTATCCTCGAGCCAGCACTCCAATACACTTATACAATAATTTGGTCCAAAATATCTATTACACAAATTAGAATTTGAAAGGTGCAGCATGTACTTTATCACCATTAGCATAACATGGAAACAATGACAAATATAGAGGAGTATGATAAAGTGGAGTCAAATGAAAAGTGACCTGCTCCATAATTTACTTGGAGAAAAATTCACTGCAAGCCAGAATCTGAAAAAACGCTCAGTACTTAGTTAATTATTTATTTCCTTGCATTTTACATTCTTCAACAGGGGTGTCACTATATAATAATAGCTGCATCTACAGGACCTGCACCAGCAGGGGACCTCTGCTAATGGCTGATAACTGAGAGAACAAGAGAGCTCCAGACACAACAGTAGTAAATACTGACCAGGACCTGCTTTGTACCTGCTACGTATACTGCAAAAGGACCTGTGATGATGGCACTGTCATCAGTGTAGGAGGGGGCAGAGCTCGGCAGTGGAAAGTTGATGTGGTGGTGAAGGACCTGTGATGACATGTCTGTCTGGCAAAAAGTCGAGCTGATGGCATAAAGAAAAATAAAATTTTGTGGATGAAGAGACAATTTTTACAGACGCCTGGCAGACTGAAATTCCAATAGAAGGGGAATGGTTTGCACTCCACGCCAGTGGTAGTGCCCTGTTGCTCAGTGGTGGTATCCCAGAATAATATTGTAAAGTACAGTACCTTGGCACTCAGTGAAAGATTAACTTGCACTAGAATTTTTTATTCCATCCACAAAGTTATAATGACACGGACACATTTTCAGTCATGCCCGGACCTTGTTCAAGGCCAATCAATCTGGTATCAGTGATAGAGGTGGATGGCAAAAATTCCACTGGCAGAAGAATTAAATTTGGTTGAAGTCTAACAGATGGTATATGGCATAAACAGTAGCTGATGGAGTACAAAAGAATTACATGGTACAGCAGTAACTGCACCCACAGCAACTTGGCCAGGTTAGGGTTCAGCTTTTTCATAACCAGATTGCTGAACATGTAGAGTTGTTTTCTGGTTACACGTTCAATTATCAATGATTGACGAAAGAGCAGAGGAGGAGTCTGATCAGGAGAGCAAATAACTGATAAGGACGATAAAAAGAACATTGCATTGGTTGTGGATGTGGCCTGGCTGCCACAAAGAAGACTAGAAGAAAGAGACCAGACTTGTTCCAATTGCTGTCCAGTAGAGATGAGCGAATCATTCAAAATCTGACAAGATTTGTATTCGCATGCACTTATTCGTCGAATCTAAGTAAAAAAAAAATCGTTGTTTTGCGAACATTCCTGCGTAAATTATGTACTTACTGTCAGCATAGTTAAAAGTACGCAATATGTAAGCATTAGCGTACAAAAGTGCGTACGAATCCTTAACGTAAAATTGACGCGTGAATGTGTCATACGCACGAGGCTAAGCCACTGCCTACAGTCTTTAGAGGAAGACTATATGAACTAGAAAAATAAGGTGCTCACTGCTGCTAGCTTTCAATAAGTTAATAATTTACTAAACACACCGTACAATAAGTGCATTAATAAGACACATTGAAGTACCAGAAAAATAATACACACAATGGGCTAAAGTGCTGAACCATTAAAAACAGTGTAGCTAAAATACAGCAAATTATTGAAACATTACAGTGCAATCAATTTCACATTTGCAAGCATAAAAGGCTCAGATATACGTGTGAGTCTCTCCTTATGGCTCCTAGTTGGCTTGGCAATGATAAAACAGTCTGTCTGGAACACCTATTCCAAAATTCAATTGTAATCCACGTGAGGTAAAATTGTAATCCAAACAGGTAATGTGTAATCCACATGAATAATAGAGAATAGCAGCAAATAGAGAACCCTTTTTGCAAAAAGGGCTCCCAAATAAACTGAGAAGGGGGGAAAAAGGAAAATAGGCACACTTCGGCGCAACAGGGAATTTTCTGCAGAATGGGGGGAGTCCTGACAGCCATGTCCATCTGGGTGAGAGTCAAATGGGGGCAATACAAACAAACAAAGATAAAAAGTGCCAACTAGCTCTCACCCGTCAGGTGCAGTCCATAGTTTGGCTCCCATAGGTCTTCCTGCAGTCCTTGATGTTGGGTTCCTCAGATGAGGGACCTGAAATCCTCCTCGCTCGAGCTGCTGCTGAAGGTCATAAGAGGACGCTCCTGCCTCTTGTAGGCCATGCTTGCTGTGGTGGTGGAGCTCCAGTGCCCTCTTGTTCCGGAATTCGGACTTGACCAGGTCCGGGTGGTGGTCACGCTGCAGCCACTTGAGCTTTTCCAGATCCTCCTGCCAGGACAGCTGGGGTAAGAACTTCCGGCTGCATCGGTTCCAGAAAGGTTGCATCCAGGGCAGAAGACCCAGCTTCCCTGGCTGCTGCTGGCTTCACCTTCCACGGCAGCTGGTACTGGTGGATCACCATAGATTCGAAGGTGAATGAAGACGTAGTCAGCTGACCCACCTGTAAGGACTGTGGTGGTGGTGGTGCTGGCAGTCCTGGAATCAGAGGCTCCGGCTGAGGCTGTGGCTTTTCACTGAACCGGAGGACGCCATCTGGGAACTCCTGCAGGCAGCGCAAGCATCCTGGACCTGGTGGTTCATCCGGCCACACTTCTGGTTCCCTTGTAGGCACCAGAGGCTGCGAAAGGAGGGTAACCCCAGTTGCAAATGGGCCTTTCAGAAACGCCATGGGGGTGTACTCCACCTGATCCCCCACGTACAGGCTATGACGATGTTGTGGCAGGTATGGCCGTTTCACCGACCGGCGGCCCACGAAATACTCCTTCCCATCCTCGTCATCCTGCAGGAAGCCAGACCCTCGCCCAACTGAAAACCAAACCACAGTTCCCTTCCTGCGTTCCAGTGAAGGATCTCCCGGCTTAGGGTGGTCAAGTACCTGTATGACCCTGTCCTCCACTGTGGTTTTATACTCC
Organism: Rhinella marina; assembly: GCA_900303285.1. Lineage (NCBI taxonomy): Eukaryota > Metazoa > Chordata > Amphibia > Anura > Bufonidae > Rhinella > Rhinella marina. Next base: position 79,291 of record ONZH01013092.1, read on the forward strand.
CAGAGTCTTCACTCCCTATACGTGCAAATAGTTAGTTCCCGGTGGGCTGGGCTGGTTTTTTCAAGTTCTGAGGGGGGCGTATCTTCACTTTCCCGCTCTTGCGTGGGTGTATTGTCATTGTCCCGTTCACGCATAATGCGTACGTTTCGTACGGTTCATACGCATCGTATGTATAGTTAGCGTGTAAAATTTTGCGTACGTTTATGAATAATACGAAGCGAATCACCTAATATTCGGATTCGTTTCGCAGTTGAAAATTTCCAAGATTCGATACGAATCAACGAATCGCTTCGCTCATCTCTACTGTCCAGTTCTATTTTCCCACTGGATCTAGTAATGTCACACAACATTTTAAAAACAAGACAATTTTCATGGATAGCTGGCCAGAAGTAGTAATACTATTGAACAGAATTAAATTTGGGTTTAGGCGTGGAACTGCCCAACATTTACCACAACTAAATGTTTTGGCAGAAGTTACACTGGCAGCAAGGTGGGACTATAGCTTGCACACAAGCTAATTGCTGTTCATAGGAGGACACCTACACCAACACAGCTATACATGGGGTTCCCCGTCCTTTCCCTGAACCTCATCCTCATGGCAGTCCAAATACTGATGCTTCTTACATGTCTTTAACAGGAAGACTATCTTGAATATCTTCCATGGCATCTGGGATTTTGTTGCATATTCTTAGGTAAAAAGGAGGCACTCTACCAGGAGGAAGTAGTGAAGGCAGAGATAATGCAAAAGAAAAGCTTTTCTGGAACATCAAGGAGGAGAAGCAGGAGTAATGCTGTGACCCCTGGCTCTGAGGCATGGTGTCAAACTCAGAATTGACCTCAACATAATCCTGCTTTGACTGAGATGAGGAGTGAGTCATCCAGTCCATGGTGTCATCCTTTTTGTTCTCAATAATAATCTGTCACCTATCGGAAGTGAAAGAAAACTGTGGCCGACTATTACTACCACTATTATTGGCCAGGTGGATGGTGCTGCTACTGCTGTTTACACTACTACCCACATTCTTACTCTCAGATGATAAGACATGGTTCTGTCATTTTGCAGTTTTCTGTTTAGCAGACATTTTATTATGAGGCGTATATAAATGTAAAGTCACAGGTTTGGTACACAGGTTATTAAACTATAGCAACAATACAAGTGTTTTATTCTGTAATTTAAAGAGTGCAAATAAATATCCATTCCCTTCTACAAACACACTGCACACTGGTATTGACAATGTGCAATGGTAAGAATGCTGTTTTTGCAGTAAAACACATTTACTAACATGGGTGTAGTAATGCAGTTTTTGCAGTAAAATGTGTTTGCTATGACTACACAGCGTGTTGAAGTAAACAAAACACTCACTAAAATGGGTATAGTAAATGCAGTTTTTGCAGTAAAATAAATTTGCTGTGACTGCAAGGTGTCTTGAAGTAATACAACATGCTCACTAAAACAGGTATAGTAAATGCAGTTTTTGCAGTACATGTTCACTATAATGGGTATACTGATGCCTTTATTGCAGTAAAATGCCTTTGCAACTTTGCTGTAACTGAACGCTATCATGAAGTCATACAGTGCCTTCAGTAATACGGGTATATTGATGCAAGGAAATGTGCTGGAAATGACCAATTACAAACGATAAATTGAAACTTTTTTTGGTAGGTTAGCGTTAGGTCCCGTGCCACTCTGAGATACCTTGACGCGGTGCTTGGGCTCCGGTATGTTCTATAAGAATATATTGGCGAAAGTCTCATTTTAACATCAGTGTGAGGGTTTAGCCATATATTATCAATTACATTTACCGTTGTAGTGCACCTTTTTCCGTGATTTGTTTGATTAGTTTGTCACATCCGCACTATTGGTTATCTTATGTAGGATGTTTTTGTGGTACATGTGGTCCGCTGCAGGCATCCTCCATTGTATGCATTTTTGCTGGGGATTGCTGTTAGCAACGCATCACATGTGCAGGATTTATTCCCCCGGTTTGATATGCGCTATAGTACTTCTCTGCCATTTTAGACCACCGTTTTTCTGTGATTGTGTTTGTACATTTACACCTGGAGGTGTGGCAACTCCAGGTTTGAATGTGCCTAGACTTAGATCTTATGGTAACTTTCTGGTGCACCTCTTCAGCCAGGTCACATGAGTCATTGGTAGGTGGGACTCACAGCCTCCACCCCCTCCCATTGTATGTGTGATCTCACGCTGGAGGTAACTGGGAGCTGGTCGCTGTGTGTCGGCCTGTATGCTCCTCCAGTAATTGCCCATACAGCATAGATAGATTAGCGTTAGGTCCTGTGCCACTCTGAGATACCTTGACGCGGTGCTCGGGCTCCGGTATGTTCTTGATATAAGAATATATTGGCGAAAGTCTCATTTTAACATCAGCGTGAGGGTTTAGCCATATATTATCAATTACATTTACCGTTGTAGTGTACCTTTTTCCATGATTTGTTTTCCCTGAGAAAACCCTAAAATATTGCCAATTATATCTTCCCATTCTCTCCTGATACTCTCCCTATAGTGTCCCTAGTAGCTAGATTAATGCCTTGTGTCTCGGCAAATGCTTCTTGTCAGACACATCGACAACACTTGCTATCACATCCTTAGGTGCAGACAGAATGGCATTTCTTCTTTCTGAGCAGAAGTACATGGTTGAATACTGCCCCCTGATTGGCTGGTCAGGCTGTGAGTCTTTTATCTAATCAGAGCCTGCCCTTTCATCCTCCCTCCAAGGGTCTTGTTATTATCTATCTTTATCTTTCCTGTCATTTCCCCTCCAGTTTTCACAACAAAGGACGCCGGGTTTCCATGATTCATCCAAAGCCAAAACTTTGGATTTCTTTGGCAGAAGAGTTGTTGTGAAATTCATAACAAATTCTATTTACTCATTATAAATATGTTTGTGTGTGAATGTGTGTGTCTTATGGAACAAGTTGCCTTTGTAAGTAAATAGACAGGTGTTAAATCCTGTAAAGATCCTTTAAATGACATCAGTATCAGTGTATTTAAAGTGAACTAAAATTAGGCTGGTACTGTATATGCCAAGCAGAAGATATTGGAAGGTGTGCCAAGTAAGGGAGTGATGCCAAATTGTTCTAATTACTTTTATGGCCACAATATTTTATTAATATTCTGACAGGTTCTGTTCTACAAATTGAATATAATTTTAAGTTGTTTAAGTCATTGAAGAAAGTTATTGTAAATGGACTAAAGGATTTTTGTTCCCCTAGAGAAATAGCAAGTAGTGCCCTGTCTCTTCAGCTAGACCAGTCCCTCACTTTTTAACCATATTTTGGAGTAAGATGCCTTTTCATGGATGTTTCAAGTGCAACAATTCTAGATGATTATGTGCAATCATTGATTTGCTAGACAGGGGTGCAGAATCTAAAAGATCTCTTCATTCTTAACCTTTAACCACTGCAAGAAAGTGTAGACTTTGCCAGGTTTCCATTGGGTGCACTAAGGAAACTTTAATATAGAAACATGGTCAAGGGACATCACCCTGAGAGTGGTCAGAATGCAACAGGCAGGAGCAGTGTCATACTGCAGTATCTAGGGCCCAGCAGTAAAATTTATTTTGGGGGCCCACCGTACGGATACATTCAAATATTACCTGCTCACACAGCAGCAAGACGCTACCAAATGATTGAATATGGGGGTCCCTGCAGCAACTTTGAGAAGGTAGGTCCTGGGGAAAAGAGGACACTGGCTGGCTTTCCTCTATACCTAGAAGTCATCTCAGCTCTGAACTGGGGAGTTTCATTAATAATCTATCAAGTTCTTTATATGATCATAGGCTGGTTGAGGTCCTGTAGGGGCACCCCTGGCTCAGGGTCCCACCAGGGGATTCACCTGTACCCCTGTGGGCCGGTCCAAGCCTGGACAGGAGACAAGTAGTGGATGTACAGCTCAGAGGTTAAACCATGGTAGATAGCCAAGAGAAGCATTTGGCTATCTCTGGCAGTCCCATAGATTTTAATAGAGCAGCAGTGGGAATTTGGCATCACAGCTATGCATGGCGGTAGGCCCACTTACATAACATTTATCCTCTATCCTTTGGATAGCAAATAAGTATTGTCATGGAACAATGTATCCTATGTATTCTTATTAGGTCCAGAATTTCTTTGACTTTAAACTCAGCAATAGATTCAAGTGCAGAAGCAGGAGGAGTTGACTATTGATAACCAAGGACAAAAAGAGGAATACGGGAACTTACTCCTGCTCCAGCTCAATTATGTAAACTTGTGTTAGGAACCTCATCACAGTCTCTTAAGTCACAAAAGTGGTGTTTAAAAGTCACGATACCTGCGCCATAGTTTGTTACTTTTGGTATTTAATAGCCTGGTATTAGTGGGAGGAGTGAAGCTTCCCACAGCATGCTGAATTTACTAAAATTTACATCAGAAACCAGTGTAAATTATAGCTCAATTCTACGACAAATGCTAGCTGGCATAGATTTGAGTTTCTGGCACACAGAGGGCCAAGGACGAGCCTAATTTATTAAACGGCTGTATCCTTTAATCAATTGGGTGCATCTCTGATTCACAGTGAACAGGAAATCAAACCTGGCATACGAACTGCAAGTCTTGATATGTCTCCTCCTAAGCCATGTAATCCTGAAAAAGTAAATGCAGGTGTACTGTCTGTAATTCACAAACAACTACCATGTCAAACGGTAATCCACAAATGGAAAGTACAGTCTTTAGTTTTAATCTACAGTTGTAATCACCTCTTGGAGCTCCAATCACGTGGCCCATACCACAGCCAATTTGTATGGGTTGTAAGAAAGAACACCAGGGAGAACTTGTCTACTGCTGAATGTTGTCTTGGAGTTCCATGCATGTGTGAGTAAATGGATCAACCCATAAACACTTGCTTATTTGTGTGACCTCTTGGTATTCTGGTCTTCCTACTTTTGCGCCCATAACTTTAGGTAAATTATAACCACGACTGTATCTGTTGTTTCAAGCAACATCTTACTCTGATGGTTTCAGTCACAAGTTTTCCCAACAATTAAAACTGGAGTCAGCAGAGTACTACAGTCATGGCCAAAAGTTTTGAGAATGATACAAATATTAATTTTTACAAAGTCTACTGCTTCAGTTTTTATAATGGCAATTTGCATATACTCCAGAATGTTATAAAGAGTGATCAGCTTAACAGCAATTACTTGCAAAGTCAATATTTGCCTAGAAAATGAACTTTATCCCCCAAAACACAACATCATTGCAGCCCTGCCTTAAAAGGACCAGCTAACATTGTTTCAGTGATTGCTCCATTAACACAGGTGTGGGTGTTGATGAGGACAGGGCTGGAGATCAATCTGTCATGATTAAGTAAGAATGACACCACTGGACACTTTAAAAGGAGGCTGGTGTTTGGCATCATTGTTTCTCTTCTGTTAACCATGGTTATCTCTAAAGAAACACGTGCAGTCATCATTGCACTGCACAAAAATGGCCTAACAGGGAAGAGTATCGCAGCTAGAAAGATTGCACCTCAGTCAACAATCTATCGCATCATCAAGAACTTCAAGGAGAGAGGTTCCATTGTTGCCAAAAAGGCTCCAGGGCGCCCAAGAAAGACCAGCAAGCGCCAGGACCGTCTCTTAAAAGTGTTTCAGCTGCGGGATCGGGCTACCAGCAGTGCAGAGCTTGCTCAGGAATGGCAGCAGGCAGGTGTGAGTGCATCTGCACGCACTGCGGAGACTCTTGGAGCAAGGCCTGGTCTCAAGGAGGGCAGCAAAGAAGCCACTTCTCTCCAGAAAAAACATCAAGGACAGACTGATATTCTGCAAAAGGTACAGGGAGTGGACTGCTGAGGACTGGGGTAAAGTCATTTTCTCTGATGAATCCCCTTTTCGATTGTTTGGGACATCTGGAAAACAGCTTATTCAGAGAAGACGAGGTGAGCGCTACCACCAGTCTTGTCTCATGCCAACTGTAAAGCATCCTGAAACCATTCATGTGTGGGGTTGCTTCTCAGCCAAGGGAATCGGCTCTCTCACAGTCTTGCCTAAAAACACAGCCATGAATAAAGAATGGTACCAGAATGTCCTCCGAGAGCAACTTCTCCCAACCGTCCAAGAGCAGTTTGGCGATCAACAATGCCTTTTCCAGCATGATGGAGCACCTTGCCATAAAGCAAAGGTGATAACTAAATGGCTTAGGGAACAAAACATAGAGATTTTGGGTCCATGGCCTGGAAACTCCCCAGATCTTAATCCCATTGAGAACTTGTGGTCAATCATCAAGAGACGGGTGGACAAACAAAAACCTACAAATTCTGACAAAATGCAAGCATGGATTGTGCAAGAATGGACTGCTATCAGTCGGGATTTGGTCCAGAGGTTGATTGAGAGCATGCCAGGGAGAATTGCAGAGGTCCTGAAGAAGCAGGGTCAACACTGCAAATATTGACTTGCTGCATTAACTCATTCTAACTGTCAATATAAGCTTTTGTTACTCATAATATGATTGCAATTATATTTCTGTATGTGATAAAAACATCTGTCAAACACACATAAAAACCAGAGGGCAGCAGATCATGTGAAAATATAATATTTGTGTCATTCTCAAAACTTTTGTCCATGACTGTACTTTACTGGAAAAGGGGTCCTGTAGGGCATATGTTTATGTAACAGCATTGAGCTCTCCCATGTTCCTCTTCAACTTACTGGTATTCTACTACAATCCAATGTGCATGGAGTTAGACTAGTAAGTAGATGCAACAGCTGTAAAATATGATACAGAACGTATTACAGTTGTTCCTAGATTGCACAACTAGAGAAGGTAAGTATAACTGAGTGATTAAACTGCCCTATAAAACTACACACTTAATTGGTCACTAACTTTTCACACAACTTTGCATAAATTAATAGTGCAGCTGAATTTAACACACGTTGTGACATACGTATCAGAGAACAATGTCTTGTTCTCATCCGCTGTCTCTCTCTGTTTCCAAACATCTTTTCTCTATAATTTCTACTGAATCCTGGGAGGTGGCAAGTGAGCAGGAGCTGAGACAGAAGAGACTACACAAACAAAAAGACTTTGCAAGCTAAATAGACAGTTTATATCTCTAGTACTTCATTTACTTCAATAAAAAAGTCAGTACTTCTCTGTAATGTCCTCTATGATCCTGGAGCTGCTTCTGAGTAAGAGAAGGATAGGAAGCAGATTCTCCTCTACTTTATTTGTGCAGTGGATAGGAGCTAGTTTTCACCCACCATGTCTGAGAGAACTGAAAACTAGACACTCAATATGCACATAAGAAAACTGCTAAAAAATGCCAAATACAAGTCATATAGTGGCCAATAGTTTATTCTTCATGTACACACGCTGTACTATTGATTAATGCAAAAGTTTTTTTAAGGTTAGGTATGCTTTAATTACTTTGTTTCTATGAAATTGATATGGTGCAGCCAAAAACCACACCAACATTGGTTTTTACAGCTTATCAACACTGTTTTCAAATTAATTGTTAATTGCAGACTTTCCTATTAACAGTCAATATAAAGATCACATCGATTTGTGATAAAACCACTTGTCAGCAGGGTTTCTGGCTGCATTAAGGCCACATCTTCATTGCTATGTGTGACTTCACCCTAAAGGCTCATGCACACGAACATATGTATTTTGCAGTCAGCAAAAAACATCCGCAAAAAATACGGATGATGTCCGTGTGCATTCCGTATTTTGTGGAACGGAACAGCTGGCCCCTAATAGAACAGTATTATCCTTGTCCATAATGTGGACAATAAAAGGACATGTTCTATTTTTTTGCGGAATGGAAATATGGACCTATGGAAACAGAATGCACATGCAGCTGCACAGTAACTTCCATTGTTTTTTTTGCGGACCCTTTGAAATGAATGGTTCTACATACAATCCGCAAAAAAAACATAACGGACACGGAAAGAAAATACGTTCATGTGCATAAGCCCTAGGAGTTTAGCTCCTCTGACATTCTCTGACATCTCTGACATTAAGTCCCTAATAATCTGAACTTGTCTTTTTGCAAGTAGTAATGAATTGTGTTGGTGACTGGGATTTTGGGCCAGCATTAAGCCATAGTTCCTTGTGTTGCACTGTTCATTGATTGCAGGGACGATATTGAATGAGATTTTTAGAAATATTCACATATCAATACTTTTTGCAGTAGTATATAAAATGAGGAAGCTGTCATGGTTGTTATTGTTATGGTGCTGTGGCTAATATGATTTGCTTTCTGTAATACCAGAGCAACACAGTTTACAAACTTTTCTGATAATGTATCATTTCTCATGGATGTAATGGGATGCAATGGGAGTAGGTGTTAAATGTGCTGTTAATCTACTGTGCACTTAATAACATTATCAAATTTTCTATGGTTCATCTTATAAGCTCCGGGCCAAAATGTAATAATTGCCGGTAGTAGTAATCATTTAATGGATTGTTTGTCCTTTCTACTTACCAATGAAGTAGCTCATGCTGTGAAATCATGGTTTTAGTAAATACAGTAGCAGTATGAGTCTCTGCAACTGTAATGTTTTAATGTAAAATTATGTATTTAATTTTATAGGGGAAATATAAAGATTATTTAGACGCTAATTTTACACCTTGGAAAATCAATTCTTTAATTTTCAAGAATGTATAGCTAACCACAGATTCATTGAGACACATTTAGTAAATGGCCATTTGCTGGCATTCTTCTGTCTTCTGTCTGTTGATGCACATTTATTGCATGTATGCCATATTCACAGGGATGCAAGACATGTCACAGCTTACTGGTACACAAGGAACTCTTGAGTATAGAAAATATTGTCTTGTTGCAAGCTGAATAAAGGTTTTGGGGAACCTAGTCCCCTTTGTCAGGTACAGATAAAAGCAAGCATAATCTGTACCTGACAAAAGGAAATAGGTTCCCTGAAATGTGGTGTGTTCAGCAAGAGTTTCTTGAGTACCAGTAAGCTGTGACATATCTTGCACTTCTGGATTCTTACTCCTCCTGGAAAGCAGGCACTCACTGGAGCGAGACTGACAGTGTCAGCAGAGGAACTCCATCATCATCATTATATGTGGTTCCTAGAGTGGTGTCTACGTTTGTACAACTGTTCAATGTAGGCCTCCAATTGGCTATATATACATTTTTTGTCCTTATGTACTCACCTTATGGTGTGCCTGCTCCTTTGTGTTCTTTTACACATTTAGTCCAAACAATATTTACAGAAATGAAGTTTTGATGTGAAGGAGTTTAGTAGAATTTATAAATTATCTTTGAAGCAGCGGCGTCCATAGAAGGCACAGTGTCCCATAACAAAGATGGGCTCTTTATTATGGTACTGGGAAGGCCTAGTATTTTTACTTCCCCATGCCCTATTACCCCAACCCCTTTCTTTTTCTTGTTAACCATTCAATTCGTCTATAGATGTTAATATCTTAACTGGTGTTCAAAACCCAACAGCAAAGAAGATGGCATCAACCAGAGGTAATATAAGGAATCTATGTTTCAGCAAGCATGACAGCTATGTGCATGACATGTGCCGTATGATAGCTACTAACATGACACTGCCATCACAACACCTATTACAAGATACAACTAGAATAGGTGTTAAGCACATGACAAGAGGTTGCAAACTAAAAAAAAAATGACCTTGCAATGGCAAATATTTTAGGTCATTTTATTATTAAGAAATTATTCTTATACAATTTATGACAGGTCTGACCTGTCATAGCTTGGTTAACAATACTATATCTGGCAGTAGTATCAGCAACCATAGCGTTTCCCTTAAGACGTTGTTGGATATCCTTTGAAAAAAAAAGTCATATACATGAAACTGGACACATATATATATATATATATATATATATATATATATATATATACATACACCGTATATACAGCTGTTTTCTTGTTAAAGGGGTTATCACATGAAAAATATTCTAGAGTTTTCAAACCAGCATCTGGATCTGAATATTTTTGTAATTGCGTGTAATTAAACATTTAGAATAGCCACTGAGTTATTTAATAAAATGTATCTGTATAGCGCCACCTGCAGTTTGTTTTTTTCTTATTTCTTTGTCCTGCTCACTGAGATGGCCGCACATGCTCAGTTTCATCCTTCAACTGCCTCCTGAGCTGTGATAGGAAGAGCATGGACATGCCCCCCTTAGCTGCAGCAGAAAAGACACTCCCCTTGAGCTGTCTGCATGATATAAATCAAGGAGAGCAATTAAGAGGGAGCTCTCTGGATCCATGTGAGGTACAGGGCTGGTTCTAGCTTTGTTAGAAAGAGGTTGTCATGTACTATATGATGTCTGGGATAACCCCTTTAATGTCCAAAACATAATGCAAAATCAACAAAACATTGTGATACATTATAGGCTGATAAATATTTGCCATTGACAAGTATAAAACATTTATCATTTATTTTTATTTCTTTTTTAAATTACTGCATGAAAGTGTAAGGAACTTTGTGATATATTCTATCACCTTCCAGGAGTTTATAGTTCTCCTTTTACTGCTTACTGACTCATAAATGTGTATAATCTTTCTCAGTCTCCATAAATCTACCTACCTTGAATATCCGACCATTTGGTATATGGTGAAACAGTACCTCCAGAACAGCAGGTCTTGTGGGATGCTCCTACCATATAGTGTTTAGTACTGTAGTGGTCCAAGAATGAAGAACTGTGAACCTGCAATAGGGTCATTGGTGCCCAAGGCTCATTGATGCACCTGGGGAGCAAAGGCTAGCATATCTGTGTCCTGCACCTACAGAAGAGCCTTCTATGGATTTATATGGTATCTTCCATTAGCTTTTATCGCTTACATTTTGTGAGGATTTGTGCGAAAATCAACTGTGACCTGCAGCAACACATGCCCCAAGAGGCACTGCTGTAAAGCATGGGTCCATACTTCAGACATGAAGCTGTCCTGACTAGGTCCACAATTGTATAAATCCATGGACTATGCACATGGAATTGCCATAGTCTATGCAGACATTTCATTCATCGCTTGTTTGCCTGTCGGTTTTAAAATAGTCAACAAGCAGCAAAGGAAAGAATTAAACATACTATGTGTTGAATATTAAAATCTTGACTATTTTAGCATGAAAGAGATCAGTTGGAAATAGAAAGTCTCCAAAGTATTTGGTTTCCATAGGAACATTACAAGTATCAAGAACAGTATTTATAAATAATATGCATTAATTACCCTCAAACCATTTGATCTTCAATATTTGCTGTACCAAACCACAAGAACTGGCCTCAGTAAATTAAATATTTCATGTCATAGATGAAGATTTTTTTTTACTACCAAAGTCTTTTCATGTATGTTTGTTTCATGTGACTGGCATATACAGCATACTTATCATACTGATATGTCACATATTTATTGCAAATTATATATAACAAATAAATTGAATAATTGGCGGCTCACACTACAATACAATGGCTAATCGAGGGTGCACTATCCGTTGGGTCACGCAAACCCTATAAAGAAAAATAATATAAAAAACTCATACAATAGGTACTACCTCTTTCTGATGTTGGTAGACAAACCTTTAATACAGATAAAAAATGTGCAATTTAAAACCAATGATTACATAAAAAATAAAATTGATGACATAATTTATATACGACCTAATATAGCAAAAAGAAACTACCCAACCAAAAAATGTCCAAAATAAATTCCAAAATATAGGCTCCCTTAATTGTGCTGCATAGAATGATGAAAACATGATAGTCTCCGGATACTATTATAGTGATCACTAAATAATGGGTTAATAAAGGTGCATGTTCCGGAATCCCAATACTTGATACAACATAATACAGTTCCATATCCAATACAATGTATTGCAATTATGTATTAAGTAGTTTTGTATAACATAGACACTTTGATAGCGTCACTCAATTGAGGGTCAAGCCAATTCAAGATCGGGTAAGTTATTATAATATGTCCTCATTCAGCATACATGAAAACAATGATACCACAGCAGCTTTCACCAAATTGAAGTGGGAAGGTAAGTACAGGAAGGTACCTGCTGAGCAGAGTTTATGTAGAGTCGATAGTGACATGTTAGATGAGGATTATATAGGCTGTATCGCAAAATCACCTAACTCACTGCAGTAAACATCATGGACCCCCCAAAAAAAGAAAAAAATAAAAAAATTGAAAAAAAGTTAAAAAAAAAAGTTTTGGGGGTGGATTTTTTTGGGGATAAATGTTTTGGCTATAATCAATGTAATCATTGGTTTTAAATGCAACATTTTATCTGTATTAAAGGTTTGTCTACCAACATCAGAAAGAAGTAGTGCCTATCATATGAATTTTTCAAATTATATATATATATATATATATATATATACATATGGCATATGGAAAAAGGCACACCTCAAATGGCTATTTCTTATGTATGTAAGATATTGTCCTATTAAATTTCCATTACTTCATGTAGTGCATATTTCCCCTGGCAATAATAATATATTTTATGTAATGCCCGCATCCTGCCTCCTGAAAAAGAAGATTCATACCTGCTGCTCTCCGCTCCTGTCCTCCACTGTCTCCATCCTTACATTAGGTTGGCCATGGTCATGGTCACAAGCACTGCTCCAGCCAATGTCTCTTCAGCAGTGATGTGGCCACAAGCAGCATGTCAAAACTAAAGCCAGTCATTGGCTGGAGAGGTGACCATGCCTATGGCCAGTTGGATACAGGTAAGAGAGTGCAGTAGGTAAGTATGAATCGTCTTTGTCAGGAGGAAGGCTGTGGGCATAACATAAAATTAATTCATGCCGGCAATCCCCTTTAAAAGTGATATTGTGTCCCATTACATACTTGTTATATCTCCACATAAGAACGTCCACCTCAAGTGTCCAATATCGGTGGTCACACATGCCCAATATCTCAACTCCAATGCCATATTGTCTTGTACATGTAAGGCAGAGTAATTCCTGTTATGGTGCTGACCAGCCAATAAGAATCACTACGTTTAAGCTGACATCACCAGCACTAGGAATCAAGTGACTTATCACCAGCAAGGGAATTAAAAGCACACCATGGAGCTCCATAACAAGAATGTAACAGCAATATCTGAACACAAGATCATTTTTTTTAATGATTTCAGTTGCAAAACGTCTCTGTTTTATGTAATCTTGAAATGTTCTATTATGTTTTATCATGCAACAACCCCTGAGTATTATTAATGTGTATGTACACTGCTAGAAGACAATTCTCTGGGTTTACTATCAATAATCTATCTGTTAACAAATTTCACCATTACTAAAATGCACTTGCATAACAAATGCAAATGGTCTTATTCAAAGAGTGATCACTTTTTGAAAATGTGTAGAAGAAGTAATTATGATTATTTTTTAATTATCCATTATAAGATGATTTTTTTTACTAAATGGGACTGAATGAAACATCTGAATTCAGTGATTAAAAGGTATGTCTCAATACTTTTATCCATGCAGTGTACATAAATACATCCCCTTCTTACCTTCACATAGTATATTATAGAACTGTCTGTCTAGCCACCACTAGGGGGAGCTCAGTGCATAATCATTTATGGCTGCAAGAAATTCATTGATTCTATGTCAGAAACAGAAGTAGTTCAGAGCTGGGACCACTTTTTACTTTCAAAGTTGACAGCACATAGCTCATGAAGGAAAACACTACAGTGGAGCAACTCCTGGCCAAAATGATCCAGAGGGCTACCAGATGTGTGTCTAGAACAGCAGTTAAGCGAACCCTACTGCGTAAGGAGCTCAGAAGCAGGAATATGGTCACTCTACCTCTGCTAACAGAGTTGCATTGTCTGGAAAGGCTCCAATTTTCACAGCAGTGTAGGGATTGTACCTCTGCTTGGCAAAGGGTTGTCTTCTCTGATGAGTCACGTTTTCTGCTTCATCAGACAAATGGACGTTGACGTGATAGGTGAGAAACATCACAGAACAAACACCCTGCAACCATTGTTGGAAGAACATAAGCTGGTGGTGGCAGCGTTATGGTCTGGGAATGTTTTTGTGGCATTATCTGGGCCCATTAATGTATTTGGAAGGCACTCTGAACCCATTTGGGGATAAATCCATCCTTGCAGACCACATAGCAAGACAAGCAAGACAATGTAACATGCTTCTCGACTAGAAATGTCTCACATTGTTTGGAAGAGTATGACTAAGATTTCCAAGTACTACCCTGGCCCCCTAATTCCCCAGACTTGAACCCGACCGATGATTTGTGGAACCATCTCGATCGTCAGTTTTCTCTATGGATCCTCTCTCACCTACCCACCAATGGGTTGTGGCATATGCACTGCAGTCAGCATGGTGCTAGATACCTGTGACAACCTATCAGGACCTTAATGAGTCACTCCCAGCCCATTTAGCTGCTGTCTAAGCTGCACATAGCGGTTACTCTAGATATTAGCTGGTGGTCATGATAATGTAACTCTAGTGTGTAGTTGTAAAGAGGCAGCACTTATGTAAAGTCATAACTAGGATTCCTTCACCCAACACAAAGATAATTTATGCCTCCCAATCATACGTCTTCCACTCCTCCATGTCACTTTAATGGAGCTAGGTTGTAATTCCAGTAGAGGAGGTGGCCATGTGCAAGGAAAGGCTGTGACAGGATCACAGTGCCGCAGCCACTTCATTCTCAAGATCATTATTGCTGTGGAGGACACAGACTGCAGAGGACCTTTGTGCAACAGCAGTATATGGGCCTTTGCTCAGCGACAATTATAGAGCTACTCCCTTATATTTTCTAAGTGTATAACTACATGGTCAGGTTTCTGGTAGTTTAGTCATTTACAGTTTACCAGAAATAAGCTGTTGCTATAGAGGACCTGTCAACTCTTTTGAGATGTGTGTCTTTATAACTATTTGCGTTCCCCATGTAATAACAATTCTGGAGCATCTATTCTTATGTCTGTATGTTGTGCCATTCCTTTATTATTTCTACTAGAAGTTATGAATGAATTGTCATCAGCTTGAAGGAAAGGTACAGATGGGTGTTATCAGTTTGAGGGTGTCCCTGCACAGTCCAACACCAGCAGCACTGATTGGACAGATTCAGACACACCCGCTACTATTAAAACCCAGCAGTACCTTTACTGCAGACTGCTGGCAATTTATTTGTAAACTTTTATGAGGAATAAGACAGGAATGGCACAGCATGGAGACATAAGAATAGATGCTCCAGAATTGTTATTACATGGGGAATGCAAATAAAACTGATATACCAAGAATGGTGACAGGCCTTCTTTAAGACTTAAGTGGATCCATTGTAAATTGAGGGCCTCTGTGCCACCTATGGTATGTTTTCCCCTGGTTGGAGGTCTCAGCAGTCCGGCCTCCAGAATAATAAGACATTACCTTCTGTGGTGGGAATACATCATTTTATAATACACTGTTTAATGCAGTGTCCTGGGCTACCTGCCTGAAAGCAGTTAGGTAGAAACTCCAGTACACTGCACCTAGCAGACAGGTGGACAGACATGACATGACTGCATCTAAGAGGGCACAAAGGCTACGACACAGATGTGAGGTGGAATAATTTGTTCGGCCATGTGCGTTACGCATTTTTCCCCGTGATAGAAATGCCTATTCTTGTCTGCAATCAGACAAGAATAGGACATGCTCTATTTTTTTTGGAAGGTCACAGAACAGAACTACAGATGTGGACAGCCCACAGTGTGCTGTCCGCATCTTTTGCGACCCCGTTGAAATGAATGGGTCCGCACCTGTTCCGCAAAATTGGTATATACGGTGGTCTGAATGCACCCTAAATTAGGCACATCCTCCTGCTGTGTGCACCTGTCGTGAAAAACTAGTTTTTCTTTTACTGCTTTTCTGCCTAAAACTGGATTAAATATAAGTCCCTCACCCTCTGCCACTCCCTTTCCACTGCCAAGTGGCAAGGATGGCGCAAAAATGCCATTTAAAAAGTAACACAATGAAGTGGGGTGTCACCTTTAGTAATTAAGGCTACTTTAACACTATCGTTTCTACATTCTAGTATTGAGATCCGTCATAGAGTCTCAATAATGGAGACAAATGCTTCTGTTTTGTCCCCATTCATTGTCAATGGGGACAAAACGTAACTGAACAGAACAGAGTGCTCCAAAATACATTCCGTACCGTTTGGTTTCATTCTCATACAGGAGAGCAAACTGCAGCAAGGTGCAGTTTTGTTTCTGTCATGGGATGTGGAACAAAACAGATCCGGCATGACCCAAAATGCAAGTCAACAGAAAACTGAACCATCCCCCATTGACTTTCAATGGAGTTCATGACAGATCTGTTTTGGCTATGCTAAAGATAATACAACCAGATCCGTTCTTAAAGGATGCAGACAGTTGTATTATCAGTATATTTTTAGTGCTGAAAATCTCTGCGCAACAGTGAATAGGTATGGGATGCTACGGATTCTGAAAATTGTAGAAATCCAAGTTCACTTACTCTATACAGGTTACCTCGGTAGACTACCTTTTGGTTGTCTTTCTGCTTTACAGGCAAAAAGACATCAATAGCAATATAAAAACTGTTAGAATGGCAACAGTAGTGTGAATCCAGCCAAAGCGTGATTATATCATGTGTGCAGTTTCTCCAGCTGCAAAACATTCTCAAAAGTAGCAAAAAGGGTTAAAACTACAGATAATGTCATTCAATTTTATTGGTGGACTTACTATTGCAGAAGAAACCCTTTTATTCTTTTCACCGCTACCACCGTTACCTTGCAAAGATGTAGCATTTGTAGCATCCCTTTGCAGGCAGCAAAGGGTTAATGCATGAAGCAGGTTACTGAGTGTGCAGGGAAGGATGTGTGAAAGATGAGGCAATATGTAACTGCTGCCGGTACCTCCCCAGGAAAATCAATGGGAGTTATAGCCTGCAAGCAGGAGGAACACTTCAAAAAGTGAATAGTAAATGCTGCAGCCATTGACAGCTGCTGAATGAGGGGTGTGAGGTGTGCTCCTCCTAAAGATCACTGCAAAATGGCAGGGTGAAATCAGGTATTAAACAATGTTGCTCTGCCTCAGGGATGCCCAGCTCTGCCCAGACACTCCTGTTAGTGCCCACCCCCTGTCAATCACTAGAGGACACAACCTGTAAGCACCCTGCCAGTATGCAGTGTGCTCTGACCAGCTGCTGCAAGGACCAATTGTTCATACCCTGAGAGAAAAGGGACACATCATTCTGTCCCTGCTCCCCTCCTCCAAATCCCTGGAGTAGCAATTAGAGTGCCCTGCTTCATATGGAATGATCCATTGTCTGTAACAGGTTCAGGCTGACACCAGTGCCTGCTGCTGCTTATTCTGCACTGGTCCCGCTCTGGAGGAAAGTCTGGCTGTGTGGGTGCAGGGCACTTATTGGGTTAAGCCAGTGTTCCTCCTCTCTGCTGGGTCTGCCTGCTCAGGAATGATGCGAGCTTTGGGGAATCCAAGTTGCTTGCTCATCTGCTGGCTCCTTGTCTTATGTTAGGAGGGAGCATCTTCATTGAGATCACAGGCAGAAGACAGAAAGGGAGACTATGGACTGATTGTATGCCCATCACCATGGAGTTTCTAGTGGGCATAATCTGCATTATTGTCTGCCTCAAGTCAGGTAAGAAGAGGAGCATTTTCTCTGATTCTGGTGTGACAGGGAAGTGTTAGGTGCTGGATACATCTCTATATATAGTACAGTGGTGGATTATGTCAGGAGATGGTGGGAAGAAGGGAATCACAAGTTTTCAACCCCAGTTAAAGTAGGTCTGTGTGTTTTTTCTTTATTTTTCCTATAAAAAGCCTCAGCTTTTAGCAGGTACTGTGAGATTACATAGCACTTGGGGTTATTTATATACAATGTATCTCAATATACAATGTATCAGTCAGTTTCCTGTGTAATATCTGGCTTTTGTTTTCTTGGGTCAGTTGCAGGGTTTGGTGTGGACCCCTCCCTACAGATTGACATCCTAGAGGAGCTCCAGTTGGGGGAGGCCACTCCTGGAGTACAGCAGGTTCAAGGACTTCACAACAGAAGCAAAGCCTTCCTTTTCCAAGGTATTTCCTAATGTATTGTATTCAATCAGCATCCACAAATGGGGGTCTTCATGTCCTTGTGTGTGCTCATTGCTTGGACTGTCCTTTGTCTGTCCCTTCAGCACATACTAATGCAATGCTTTATTAATGATCATTTAGCAGCAGGAGGCAGGGACCTGCTTTTTCTCAGGGTTCTTCTTTCCTCTGAGCCCCAGGCTAAATGCAATACAACTTGTACTGTATGTTTAATATACAATGTGCTGCTCAGGCAGAAATGGACATGCAACATATGTTCTCATATCAGAAGCTTATTAAACCTGTTCCATCAGAGTTTGGGTAACTCTTGGAAAATAAATTGCTTGTGTCTTAGGGCTCATGCACACGAGTATTTTATGTCCATTTCGTTTTTTTCCAATGGGTCCGCAAAAAAACAAAAAACAAAAGGAATTTACTCCGTGTGCATTACATTTCCGTATGTCCACATGTCCATTACGCAAAACAATAGAACATTATTGTCTGTCCTATTAGGGGACAGTTGTTCTGTTCCGCAAAATCTGAAATACAAACGGACGTCATACGAATTTTTCCCGGATTCATGTTTTGCGGGCTGCATACGGTCATGTGCATGAGCCCTTAAACATGAGAGTATAGATGTGGTTAGGATTTAACCATTAGTGCGCCTTAATTGTGATGATTTTTCTATATAACCAGTACTGAGAAATTTCTGTGATAACTGACAAGTCAAATATGAATTGACTGAAAATATGGATATGGTTTAAACATTTTTTAGACATTTTTATACAATCTTATGATATGTGAACTGTAATTTACTTGGGATTTTAAATTCAAGACTTATATCAATCAGAGTCATTCATTTGTTTATGGGGCACTTGGTTAATTTGATGAAAGATATATGGAATAGTTTATCATATCTTACAAATATATTGAATGGTTTATCATATCTTATACAGTTCAACACCTCTATGTACAGCTTAAATCATAGTAATATTTCATGACATATTAAATTGTCCAGTAATGACAGCTTTATATTCTCCAACAACTGATTTCTACCAACTTTCCAATTAGACGAGATGTGATTCTCTGCTGAGCTGTGCTGTACAGATCATCAGCCTTAACTACAAGCTTTTCCCACTCAAGTGTCAGTGCTCTTTTGCAACTGCTCGCTTTTTTACTGATTGATGGCCCCTTAATTAATGTACAGCAGGACCGGGGCTGGCAGATGGTTGATTTGAGTCTAGGGAGGCAATGAATAATAAGGCACACTAGCCTGATCAGGGAGATTAATGCTGCTGGGAACCTGTGACTTATGGTAAAAACAAAATTGGTTTGTGAAAGTTGGATGGCTCTATTTTATGTGCATGAGAGATGGGGCGCCCAGGGAACACTGCAGCTCCAGCCTGAGGTTGGTTGAAGACTCATGTTGCAGGATAGAAAGAATATAGCAATGTGCAAGTACCCCAATGTAATGTATTATTTGTTTCATTTGTCCAAAAACAGATTTTGTTTTCACTTTTCGCAAAGATCCATTTTTACAGATATTGCCCATCTCCACCTGACAGTGCCTATTTATTATATTGGCTTTAATGTCTCCTACATGACAGCTATATGTCAGACGCTGTTAATGTGGAAGGCTGAATATATTACACCTCTCTAGATTATTGGTATAGCAATTAAAAACATGTCAGTGTTATACCCATAGTCAGCATCCATGTAATTCATTGGTTTGGCTTCAAGTTAAATTAAAACAAGAAGCACAGTATATAGCTTTGCAGGAACTGGTTAAAACATGACATTTGCTGTTACTATCCTGTCCCCGTTGACGGATTAGGAAGGCATGGGGCTTGAATGAATTTATGTGTACTCAGTATAAAATTCCAGAATCGCATTTAGAGTCTAGACTATGAGGCATATTTACTAATCCTGTCTAATATTTAGACAGTGTATACTAGACTAGACAGCCTAAAGAGTTAGCACAATGGCTGATGCTTTGTGATAAGGTTGGTACTTCTTTCATCTAAGTTTATACCATTTATCAGTCGGCTTACCGAATTTTGCATCAGAATTTTGATGCAATTTTGGCTCACAGTGTTGCATTTTAAACCACACCCTTTCCTAAGCCATATCCCCTTGTCGAGCAAGGTAAAAAAAATTGTGTCTTAAACATTTAATAAATGTCTTGTAATGCAGGTACACCAATTATCTCGTGCAAATGGTGCTGGGATTTGGGCATGTGTAGTAAGTAAATCACTGCTGCATAAAGTATAAAAGGGGTTATCCAAGTTATATTAATTGATGACCTATCCTCAGGATAGGTCATCAATATCAGATCGGCGGGGGTCCGACACCCGGCACCCCGCCGATCAGCTGTTTGAAGAGGAGGCGCGCCACGCCAGCGCTGCTTGCTCTTTATTGTTTACCTGCTCGCCGTAACATCAGTAGCGGTGAGCAGGTGTAATTACACCTAACCATCACATTCATTTCAATGGGAGGGCTCAGGCCTAAACACTTGTATAGGAGCGATCCTTCCCATTGAAATGAATGGGGTGGCTTGAGTGTAATTACACCTGCGCACCGCTACTGATGTTATGGCGAGCAGGTAAACAATGAAGAGGAGGCAGAGCTGGCACGGCACGCACCTCCTCTTGAAACAGCTGATAGGCAGGGGTGCCAGGTGTCGGACCCCCGCCAATCTGATAATGATGACCTATCCTGAGGATAGGTCATCAATAAATATAACTTGGATAACCCCTTTAATCGTGAGACCTATTACAAAGTACACTTGAGGGTAACGCATCTATGGATACTTCATTTTCACATGAGAGATCAAAAGGTAGTACAAATTAAAAGTAGCTGTGGTTATAGAAGTTTCCCAGCAAGTTTTGGCACCTTTAGTTCATTCAACTTTTGTAGCTGCAAAATTGAGATAGTAAAGGATGGATTGATGTGTGACATTACTTCTGTACTGTTTCTTATATGGCAGGTGTTGGTGCAGGAAAAATCACAGAAAATAATGCACTAGTACAATAGATGCAAGCATTATATGTAGATTAAGGCCTTATTCTGATATGATAAAATCTGAGACTCTCAGCCAAGATATTTTGATCGAAACATCCGTGATTTTCGACTAGGTGTTGGTGCAAGGGCTAATGGTCTTGGAAATGGAAGAACCAGTTTAATATTTGGCATATTCAGGATTTGCGTTATATGGATTATGAATAGCGCCATAGAAATCTATGGACCCATACTATACATCTGAGTTCTTCGGATTTTACATTGCCATGAAAAATGTTTATTCTCTGTCCCATTAGAAAGGTACATAATATAATTTTTGTATTGAATATATTGAAGGTAATCTTCACACTGGGATTCTCCACCTGACACAGCATCTTATGTGTAGACAGGAAGTCAATTTCTCTATTCATTCCTGTGAAATTCACAACAAGGCTCACATAGGCATATATAGAGAAACCAATTTTCTGTCCACACATAAAACTATGTGCCAGTTGGAGAATCAGGATGTTGGTCACATGACACAGCTGAGGACTAGAACGGAGTAGATAAATCACAACTACAACCACTGGTATAAAGATTACCTTCACTACAATTTACATCATATACCTTTCTAAAGCCAGAAAAAAAATTATTTTGGGAACGCTTCTTTAAATATTCCATGAGAATTTGTAACAAAAAAAATATCTTTCAAGGCCTGTTCTATTACAAAGGTGTTCAAGGGAAAGTAAATTCATGTTGTTGGAATACTGTATGAGTGACATGCTATATTCATCAACTCTGTGAATGAATAATATATGAAATGAAACAATAGTAAATTGGACTTGAACTTAAAAAGGGTAATCCAAGACTTTAAGGGGTTTTCCGGGAGTTAACTACTGATGACCTATCCTCAGGATAGGTCATCAGTATCTGATCCGTGGGGGTCTGACACCCGGGACCCCCACCGATCAGCTGTTTGAGAAGGCACCTGTGCACCCATGAGTGCCGAGGCCTTCTCTTAGCTTTTCCTAGGCCAGTGACATCACATTCATCGGTCACGTGGCCTAGGAGTGGCTCAGCCCCATTCAAGAGAAGGCCTCGGCGCTCACAGGAGCTTCGGTGCCTTCTCAAACAGCTGATCGGCGGGGGTCCCGGGTGTCGGACCCCCACGGATCAGATACTGATGACCTATCCTGAGGATAGGATGATCAAGTATATAAAGAAAAAATTGGGAGGAGACAGCACATCCTTCATGGAAATTTATTCCAGATGCTACGTTTCGGCCTAGAAGGCTTTTATCAAGCATGCATACACCAACAGTGTTGGGGTTTAAATAGCCCCATAGTGACATCACACAATTGTATAAGCCCCTCCCACATTGAAATCATGTGGTCGGTAGGCGTAACTACAATAGATAAACAAAGTCCAACAACAAGGAAAATGAAATAATAACAAGATTACTGGGTGACCAGTAGTGGAAAACAATGTAAATAATACTGTATTAGTGAGCCCTTTACTAAGGTCGTTTGTATATAATGTATCAAGACCCTGCCCCAGGCAATCAGTAGCAAAGCAATGCGGTCAACTGTCTCAAATAAAGGTATAAATTACCTTTGTCTGGTTCCTTGTGATGGCTTCCCATAGCAAAACTCAGGAGTGCAAATGGAGGCAGTACGTGGGGGACGCTGTGAGAGCAGAGCGAGCGGCCACATCACTAGAGGCGGCGCATGCATTAAACCATCTGTAGACTCCAAATGGGAGACGCTGTGAGGCCAGAGCGCGCTGCCACATCACTAAAGGCGGCGCATCTCTGTAGATAGCGCGTTGAGAGGATACAAAAGCCATGCCAGGCGTCAATGATGGCACATGCGCCCTATAGGGAGAGGGATCATTACTATCAATATCAACTGCCTGCATTATAAGAGACAACAATAAATACATGTAACAGTATAAAGCTACAGGTGGCAGGCAAGGGCCAAATAAGATAGCAAATCATAGCTAAGGGGGTACAAAACAGTCAATTGAATAATACATTTAAAGTTGAAAAACCCAACAGAAACCATTATTAGTGTCTTACCCCCACCCAGGTGATAAGAAAAAGTCCACAAATTCAATAAAGTCCCATTAGAGATCCAAGAGTAATCTGAAAAAAAGAAAAATATTAAAAACAAGCATAATAGTCAACTGACGACACACCAGAATGCAAGAAGCAATGTCATAGGAATACATCATGCGGCCTCAATATACAGTGCCTTGCGAAAGTATTCGGCCCCGTGGAACTTTTTAACCTTTTGCCACATTTCAGGCTTCAAACAAAAATATATAACATTTTAAATTTTTGGTGAAGAATCAACAACAAGTGGGTCACAATTGTGAAGTGGAACGAAATTTAATGCATCATTTAAACTTTTTTGTAATAATAAAACTGAAAAGTGGGGCGTGCAAAATTATTGGGCCCCCTTGCATTAATACTTTGCTGCGCCACCTTTTGCTGCGATTACAGCTGCAAGTCGCTTGGGGTATGTCTCTATCAGTTTTGCACATATAGAGACTGAAATTCTTGCCCATTCTTCCTTGCAAAACAGGCTCTTTGAGGTTGGATGGAGAGCATTTGTGAACAGCAGTTTTCAACTCTTTCCACATATTCTCAATTAGATTCAGGTCTGGACTTTGACTTGGCCATTCTAAGACCTGGATACATTTATTTTTGAACCATTCCATTGTAGATTTTGCTTTGTGTTTGGGATCATTGTCTTGTTGGAAGTCTCAGGTCCTAGTCTCAGGTCTTTTGCAGACTCCAACAGGTTTTCATCCAGAATGGTCCTGTATTTGGATCCATCCATCTTCCCAGCAATTTTAACCATCTTCCTTGTCCCTTTCCCTACCACGATGCTGCCACCACCATGTTTGACAGTGGGGATGGTGTGTTCAGGGTGATGAGCTGTGTTGCTTTTACGCCAAACATATAGTCTTCCATTGTTTCCAAAAAGTTTGATTTTGGTTTCATCTGACCAGAGCACCTTCTTCCACATGTTTGGTGTGTCTCCCAGGTGGCTTGTGGCAAACTGTAAACAAGAATTTTTATGGATATCTTTGAGACATGGCTTTCTTCTTGCCACTCTTCCATAAAGGCCAGATTTGTGAAGTGTTTCACTGATTGTTGTCCTATGGACAGACTCTCCCACCTCAGCTGTAGCTCTCTGCAGTTCATCCAGAGTGATCATGGGCCTCTTGGCTGCATCTCTGATCAGTCTTCTCCTTGTTTGAGATGAAAGTTTAGAGGGACGGCCAGGTCTTGGTAGATTTGCAGTGGTCTGATATTCCTTCCATTTCAATATGATCGCTTGCAAAGTGCTCCTTGGGATGTTTAAAGCTTGGGAAATCTTTTGGTATCCAAATCCGGCTTTAAACTTCTCCATAGTATCACGGACCTGCCTGGTGTGTTCCTTGGTCTTCATGATGCTTTCTGTGCTTTAAACAGAACCCTAAGACTATCACAGAGCAGGTGCATTTATACGGAGACTTGATTACACACAGGTGGATTCTATTTATCTTCATCAGTCATTTAGGACAACATTGGATCATTCAGAGATCCTCATGAACTTCTGGAGTGAGTTTTCTGAACTGAAAGTAAATGGGCCGAATAATTTTGCACGCCCAACTTTTTAGTTTTATTATTACAAAAAAAGTTTAAACGATCCAATAAATTTCGTTCCACTTCACAATTGTGACCCACTTGTTGTTGATTCTTCACCAAAAATTTAAAATGTTATATCTTTTTGTTTGAAGCCTGAAATGTGGCAAGGTTGAAAAGTTCCAGGGGGCCAAATACTTTCGCAAGGCACTGTATATAAAAAATACTTATAGAAATGGTTGTGACAAACAATGGCCCAGAAATGTTCAAAGACATATCCAGAGGGGGGGGGTCATGGGGTTATGGCTCTTAGGAACTACAAATGGACATAATATTCACTGAAAAATGGAGTAAGTGAGAAGTCAACGTTAAGACCCTTAGGAGTGAGGGCATCCAGTTCAAAGATCCATTTGAACTCCTTTTGTTTGAGCAGTTTCTCTCTATCGCCACCTCTCCTCTATTTGGGTATATGGTCAATTATCCGGAATTGAAGTTGGCTGATTCTGTGCTTAGCATCTAAAAAATGTTTTGAAACTGGTAAATCCGTTCTCTGTGTCCTGATTGTTGTCTTAGTGCTTAGTGATCCTCTCTTTACATTCCATCGTGGTCTCACCCACATAGACAAGTCCACAGGGGCACTGTAATGTATAAATCACAAAGGAGGATTGGCATGTTAATAGCCATACCAATATTATTACTAATAGAATGTAATTACATAAAATGTACCGTTTAAAAGATTTGCCTATTTGTATATCCATTGTCCCACACACATCAGTCAGGCCGTTGCCCTAATTACGGCCACTGTGGCCATGTAGTAGTGGTGGCCGGCTTGCTCTTGTTCAAACCCGCTCTGAGGTAACTGCTGTCTCATGAACGCACATGGCATGAGCATGTGGAAACACATCTTGGGGTACTTTCACATCTGCGTTTTGGATGCTACAAGTTCAAAACACAATGGTCAGGATCCGTCCAAAACGCAGACTTTATAAACAGATCCTGCTCCATAGAGATGCATTGACCTTGGAACAGGATCCATTTCTCTGCGTTTTGGAAGAGCAGACAAAAATGCTGTAACCCTAAGATGTGTCTGCGCATGCTCATGCAATGTGCGTTCTCAATACAGCAGTTACTTCAGAGCGGGTTTGAACAATAGCAAGCCGGCCACCACTACTACATGCCACAGTGGCCGTAACTAGGGGCAACGGCCTGACTGATGTGTGTGGGACAATGCCTATAAAAAATCTTCTAAACTTTACATTTTATAAAAATACATTCTATTAGTAATAATATTGGTATGGCTATATATAACTATACAAACTACATTTGTGAGATGGGAATACCCCTTTAAGTCTTGGATAACCCCTTTAATTTCCATCACTTTTCTAAACAAAAAGGTTAGGCAAAAGTGTGATAAATAAAGCCTTGCCATCTGGCAGTAACACATCAATAAATCTCGCCCACAGTACCTTACAGAGATACCAGAGGGTTTTATGATCCCATGGAGCAGCCTGTTCTCTACTGTATGAGTCCATGAACATATTACAGCTGTGTGCAGAAACCCGAAGAGATGTTTTAGACAAAAGCATTTTCTTTTATTTACTAATCCTTTAACATCAGATAAGCTCACTGCACACAAAGATCAGTAATAAAAGTTCATATAAAAGAAAGAGTAAAGGAATGACAAACTGGGTCAGGTATGTGGAAGTAATGAAGCGGAGGAAGAGCCAGAAAAATGATAGATCTCTAGCCAGGCAGAGGGATAATAGAGATATCGAAGACCAGTAGAGGCCGGATCATGTGCTTACAGTGAGAACAACCAGCATCACAAAGAGAGCATCACAACCCAAAGCTGAAATGTTAGACTGAATATATATATATTAGAGATGAGCAAATCTATTCGCCGCTTTGTAGATTCGTATCGAATCTTGGAAATTTTCAGCTGCGAAGAGAATCCGAATTTCGTTGGATCCGCTTCATATTATTCATAAATCTATGCAAAGTTTTACACGCTAACTATACGTACGATACGTATGAACCATAC
Organism: Rhinella marina; assembly: GCA_900303285.1. Classification (NCBI taxonomy): domain Eukaryota; kingdom Metazoa; phylum Chordata; class Amphibia; order Anura; family Bufonidae; genus Rhinella; species Rhinella marina. The sequence goes on from ONZH01013092.1 coordinate 105,992, forward strand.
GAAACGTACGCATAATGCGTGAGGCGGGACAATGATGATACACACACGTAAGAGCGGGAAAGTGAGGATACGCCCCCTCAGAACTGAAAAAAACAGCCCAGTCCACCGGGAACTAACTATTTGCACGTATAGGGAGTGAAGACTCCTCCCTCAGTACTCCACCCTCCTCTGAGTCACTCTGAACCAGTTGAGACCAGTGCTGACTGCTGACCTGAGAGCAAGTATTTACTGCAAGTGCAAGCATGGCTCAAAAAAATCTGCGTGACCTGCGTCCCAACTGGAACGAGATGGTCTTTGGGGATGAGTTACCAGAACCACCCCCCGCTTCAGACATCAAGAAGTCACAAGTCAAGATCAAGAGAAACCCAGCTTCGGTGCCTGGGTCATCCTATTCCTTACCAACTGCTGCTGCGACTCGTGAGGTGGCTGGAGCATCTGCTTTGTCTTCTGCAGCTGGTGTGTCCGCTATGGCTCGTTCGGCGGAGGTGGCTGGAGCGTCCACTTTGCCACCCAGGAGGAGATCCACCCCTTCCATACACCAGAACCCCATTGTTCCAGCATCTGTGACGGCCCATGCACAGACCCTCTGGGAGTATAAAACCGCAGTGGAGGACTGGGTCATACAGGTACTCGACCACCCTAGGCTGGGAGATCCTTCACTGGAATGCAGGAAGGGAACTGTTGTTTGGTTTTCGGTTGGGAGAGGGTCTGGCTTCCTGCAGGATGACGAGGATGGGAAGGAATATTTCGTGGGCCGCAGGTCGGTGAAACGGCTGTACCTACCACAAGATCATCATAGCCTGTACATGGGGGATCAGGTGGAGTACACCCCCATGGGGTCCCTGAAAGGCCCATTTGCGACCAGAGTTACCCTCCTTTCGCAGCCTCTGGTGCCTACAAGGGAACCAGAAGTGTGGCCAGATGAACCACCAGGTCTAGGACGCTTGCGCTGCCTGCAGGAGTTCCCAGATGGTGTCCTCCGGTTCAGTGAAAAGCCACAGCCTCAGCCGGAGCCTCTAATTCCTGGACTGCCAGCACCACCACCACCACAGTCCTTACAGCTGGGTCAGCTGACTACGTCTTCATTCACCTTTCATCCACCAGTACCAGCTGCCATGGAAGATGAAGCCAGCAGCAACCGGGGAAGCTGGGTCTTTTTCCCTGGATGCAACCTTTCCGGAACCGCTGCAGCTGGAAGTTCTTACTCCAGCTGTCCCAGCAGGAGGATCTGGAAAAGCTCAAGTGGCTGCAGCGCTCACCAGCGTGACCACCACCCGGACCCGGTCAAGTCCGAATTCAGGAACAAGAGGGCACTGGAGCTCCATCACCGGAGCGAGCGTGGCCTACAAGAGGCAGGCGTGTCCTCTGATGACCTTCAGCAGCAGCTCGAGTGAGGAGGATTTCAGGTCCCTCATCTGAGGATCCTACTACTGGCTGTCAAGGACACTGCAGGAGGACCTATGGGAGCCACATCATGGACTGCACCTGACGGGTGAGAGCTAGTTGGCACTTTTTATCTTAGTTTGTTTGTGTTGCCCCCATTTGACTCTCACCCAGATGGACATGGCTGTCAGGACTCCCCACATTCTGCAGAAAATTCCCTGTTGCGCCGAAGTGCGCCTATTCTCCTTTTTCCCCCCTTCTCAGGTTATTTGGGAGCCCCTTTTGCAAAAAGGGTTCTCTATTTGCTGCTATTCTCTATTATCCATGTGGATTACACATTACATGTTTGGATTACAATTTTACCTCACGTGGATTACAATTGAATTTTGGAATATGTGTTCCGGACAGACTGTTTTATCATTGCCAACTAGGAGCCATAAGGAGAGACTCAAACATATATCTGAGCCTTTTATGCTTGCAAATGTGAAATTGATTGCACTAAAATGTTTGCATAATTATGTCTTTGCTGTATTTTAGCTACACTGTTTTTAATGGTTCAGCACTTTAGCCCATTGTGTGTATTCTTATTCTGGTACTGCAATGTGTCCTATTATGCACTTATTGTACAGTGTTTTTTGTAAATTATTAACTTATTGAAAGCTAGCAGCAGTGAGCACCTTATTTTTCTAGTTCATATAGTCTTCCTCTAAAGACTGTAGGCCGCAGCCTAGCCTGTGCGTATTATGCATTCGCGCATGTACATTAAGTACTCGTACGCACTTTTGTACGCTAATGCTTACGTATTGCGTTCTTTTAACTACGCTGACTGTACGTACGTAATTTACGCAGGAATGTTTGCAAAACAACGATTGATATTTTTTTTACGTATATTCGACTAATAAGTTCGTGTAAATACAAATCTTGTCAGATATTCGGCGAATATCCGAATAAAATTTTGAATGATTCGCACATCTCTCATTCAAAGAGTTTTCTGTATTTTCATGATTATGAAAATTGTGGATTCACACTGAAGGCATCAAAACTATGAATTAACACATGTGGAATTATATACTTAACAAAAAAGTGTGAAACAACTTAAAATATGTCTTATATTCTAGGTTCTTCAAAGTAGCCACCTTTTGCTTTGATTACTGCTTTGTACACTTTTGGCATTCTCTTGATGAGCTTCAAGAGGTTGTCACCTGAAATGGTATTCCAACAGTCTTGAAGGAGTTCCCAGAGATGCTTAGCACTTGTTGGCACTTTTGCCTTCACTCTGCGGTCCAGCTCACCCCAAACCATCTCGATTGGGTTCAGATCTGGTGACTGTGGAGGCCAGGTCATCTGGCGTAGCACCCATCACTCTCCTTCTTGGTCAAATAGCCCTTACACAGCCTGGAGGTGTGTTTAGGGTCATTGTCCTGTTGATGAATAAATTATGGTCCAACTAAACGCAAACCGGATGGAATAGCATGCCGCTGCAAGATGCTGTGGTAGCCATGCTGGTTCAGTATGCCTTCAATTTTGAATAAATCTCCAACAGTGTCGCAAGCAAAGCACCCCCACACCATCACACCTCCTCCTCCATGCTTCACGGTGGGAACCAGGCATGTAGAGTCCATCCGTTCACCTTTTCTGCGTCGCACAAAGACACAGTGGTTGGAACCAAAGATCTCAAATTTGGACTCATCAGACCAAAGCACATATTTCCACTGGTCTAATGTCCATTCCTTGTGTTCTTAAGCCCAAACAAGTCTCTTCTGCTTGTTGCCTGTCCTTAACAGTGGTTTCCTTGCAGCTTTTTTACCATGAAGGCCGGCTGCACACAGTCTCCTATTAACAGTTGTTGTAGATATGTGTCTGCTGCTAGAACTCTGTGTGGCATTGACCTGGTCTCTAATCTGAGCTGCTGTTAACCTGCGATTTCTGAGGCTGGTGACTCGGATGAACTTATCCTCCACAGCAGAGGTGACTCTTGGTCTTCCTTTCCTGGGGCGGTCCTCATGTCAGCCAGTTTCTTTGTAGCGCTTGATGGTTTTTGCGACTGCACTTGGGGACACTTTCAAAGTTTTCCCAATTTTTCGGACTGACTGACCTTCATTTCTTAAAGTAATGATGGCCACTCGTTTTTCTTTACTTAGCTGCTTTTTTCTTGCCATAATACAAATTCTAACAGTCTATTCAGTAGGACTATCAGCTGTGTATCCACCTGACTTCTGCCCAACACAACTCATGGTCCCAACCCCAATTACAAGGCAAGAAATCCCACTTATTAAACCTGACAGGGCACACCTGTGAAGTGAAAACCATTTTAGGTGACTACCTCTTGAAGCTCATCAAGAGAATGCCAAGAGTGTGCAAAGCAGTAATCAAAGCAAAAGGTGGCTACTTTGAAGAACCTAGAATATAAGACATATTTTCAGTTGTTTCACACTTTTTTGTTAAGTATATAATTCCACATGTGTTAATTCATAGTTTTGATTCCTTCAGTGTGAATCTACAATTTTCATAGTCATGAAAATACAGAAAACTCTTTGAATCAGAAGGTGTGTCCAAACTTTTGGTCTGTACTGTATATAATCTGGCAATATGTCAGACCTACTAAGAAACCTGACAACAAAAGAATATATGGGGTCATTTATCAAACTGGAAAATTTGGAAATGAACTGAGTAATCTGTTCGGTTTCTATGGTCAACTAAGCCATTTCTACTTTACACCAGTCTGATAAATGACCCCCATAATGTTTATGAGGACTGCCAGACAGTCTAACAATATCTGCGAGATCTGACAGGTTGGACTTAACTCATCTTAAATCCCTCCCTCCATTGAAGTGACATGCACATTTATTTAGGTTGGACCTGCATTTTAATAGGGGACTCAAAGATGTTAATTGGGAGAACAATCTGTGTCTATGGGCAGTATTGATAACATTTTTATTGATTAATACCATGGATGGATACGAAAAAAAGACAATTGTTTCTCTCGTATAATATTTTAGTGGCTACCAGTACGCCTTTTTACAGAGCTCACTAAGGGGACTTAGGCTACGTCGTCACCATTTAGTCTAAGCGCTGCATGTCTAATCACTCACTCGATAGCTGGGCTCCTGCTCTAACAACCCCGATTGGCTAAAGCGCAGATCAGGGCCATTTAACCCCTTAGATGCTGTGGTCAATAGCGACCATGGCATCTAAGTTGTTTAGAGGGAGGTGCTCCCTCTGTCTGCCATCAGCACCCTGCAAATGAGATATATACGTATTCACATGGCAGCCTTGTTTCTAATGAAGGTCCCAGGACTGCCTACAGTGTAGGCCTAGAAGTCTGTGTCTTTCTGGCATGCTGGTGACTGTCAGTATAATGACAGTATAATAACTCTCTACTGCATAAGAAGTAGAATCAATCAAAAAATATGTTAAAGTCCCCTTGTGGGACTGGTAAACAGTTAAAAAAAATAAAGGTTGTTTTAAATAAAATTCCCTGTAAAATCAAATAGAAAGCAATCAAAAAGAGGTATGTACCTCAAAATTTATACAGGTGAAAACTACAAGTTGTTCTGCTACAATCAAGCCACAGAGCTCATTAGAAAGAAAAATAAAAAAGTTATGGGTCTTGGGATTCGGCGATGCAAAAACATTTTCTTTTTTTTTTAAAAAGAGGGTTTTAATTGTGCAAAAGTAGCAAAGCAGAAAAAATATAGGGATGTGTTATTGCATTTATGGTCATCTTTTGAAGTGACTGTCAACCTGTTGTGATTGACCAAGAGGTTTTATTAGATGACCTCCTTGGAAACAAGCCAGCAGATAATTAAGATGCGGTGAAGATCTAACATACTCCAGTCTGAGAGTTGAAAGGAGAAAATGTGCTATATGTGACAACGCTGATTACCCATGAAGGTTGACATGGCCACATGCATGACACTTCAGAAAGGTGAAGTGCTTTTATCCATGTCATCTGTTTGATAAACCATATTAACTGACGTACATACTGTAGTTGTGATTTCTTACGAAGAATTGGAGTTCACCAACTGTTGAAAGATCTATTGGATTATTCAAAAACTATGTACACTTTCGGGGGCAATTTTTTAATGATTCCATTTCACTCATTGTGGGCTTAAAATAATATTTTCAAATTTTTTTTATTAAAAATATCCAGCAGTCATAAAAGAATCAGACTTTCACTTTCATCTTGTGCTGGTCAGTTAATAACTCATCTCTAAAATACTAATAGCTCACAACAGGTCAGAGAATAGAGATAAGGAGCAGTCAGCTGGACGGTCTGATGTAACACAGTAAAAACAATTAGCCTTCTACTAGAGAATCTCAAGGCTGTACAGAAAAAAGGGGCTCAAAATCTTTAGTATAGACCAATTTTAAAAATGATTTTGAGCTCAAAATGAGTACAGTGCAGTAATTTAAAAAAATGCCCCAAAGGTGTCCATAGCCTTTAGATTTAGACAGCTAACAGATTTAAGGGGGTATGTTGTGTAAGATATGATGTGAGAGATCTTATCTAAATGAGTATTCCAACTATATAAAGTGATGGTATATTACAAGCATATCTGTGCCAGGTCCACCAGCAAAATTTAGAAATATAGAGTTAGGGTTGTAATGCTATTTAAGAGCTGTGGCTCCTTCTTATATTATTCTGACATGACAATGCTCCAGATAATTTGGTTTGAAGGGAATTACAACAATGCCCTATTCACTTAAATTGAGCCTTGATGAAGGGGTGCACCACTGTGCAGGAGAAATACTGAAATAATCTAAAGTAATGTACAAAAGTTGTAGACAGGAGTGGGAAAATGTTGCAAATAGAAGTGTTAATAGTTTATTTTATCAGTTTACAAAATGCAAAGTAAATAAACAGAAGAAATCAGATCAATATTTGGTGTGACCACCCTTTGCCTTCAAAACAACATCAGTTCTTCTAGGTACACTTGAGACAGATAGTTTTTGAAAGAACTTGGCTGGGAACTTGGTGGGAACTAACCACCGATCTGCTGTGGATATAGGCTTGCTCAAGTCCATCTCTCTCTTCATGTAATCCTACACAGACTGATTGATATTGAGACCAGACCTCTGTGAGGGCTATATCATCACTTCCAGGACTCCTTGTTCTTCTTTACACTGAAGATAATTCTTAGTGACATTGGCTGTATGTTTGGGGTTGATGTCCTGATGCAGAATTAATTTAAATTTAAACTATTAACACTTCTAATTTTAAGCATTCTTACTTTACAGCATTCTTCAACACCTGTCTAAAACCTTTGCACACTACTGTATTCTATTCTAGTAATATGTCATAACATTTTTAGACTAAATACCCTTTTAAGGCTTCAATGTAGAATAATTCTAATTATTTGCCTATTACAAAATTTGATTCCAATAGGCATGGATAATAATACATTAGCTAGACATGCGATACCAAAATTTGTACCAGAAAAATGGTAGACTGGAGATTTCATGAATAAATACATTTGATAATTCTAGGTATGGACACCATGGAGGATGAGACTTATTAGAGCAGTGTTCAGGTATAGTTCGCTTGGTCCCAACAATGCCATATATCTAAAAAGAAATTGGATTTGTATCTTGTATTGCTGATTCAGTTCACTAAAAGCTTGGGAAGCAGCCAGTGCTTGATTTTTTTTATAGCAGGGATGTACGGTATTTCTTTCATTTTGTGCCCTGGTGATATTGTACAGCATAATGTAAAAGAAATACTACAAAACAGCCATTAGCCGCATAAATCAAAATTGTATAAAATACTGCTCTGTGAAACTTATTGAACAAGGTGACATCAGAGTTTATCGGCTAATTTACTTGTTTTGCTTAGGAAAGAATGATAACCAGTTGGATCACCTAGTGAACATCATGCCTTGTATATAAAAACCGTGTCTTAAAGAGAGCCTGTCACAATGAAATACTGAGCAATCTGAGGCAGCATGTTATAGAGAAGAAGGAGAATAAGATGTTGATACATAGTTTTGTGGGAAAAGATTCAGTAAAACTTATTTATACATTTAAAGGGGTTGTGTCGCTTAGGTAAATGGCATTTATCATGCAAAAAAGTTAATACAAGGCACTTACTAATGTATTCCGATTGTCCATATTGCTTCCTTTGCTGGCTAGATTCATTTTTCCATCACATTATACACTGCTCGTTCCCAGGGGTTACGACCACCTTGGAATCCAGCAGTGGTGGCCGTGCTTGCACACTACAGGCAAAAAAAGTGCCGGGACCTTTTCGTAAAGTGTACAGTCATGGCCATCACTGCTGGATTGCAGGGTGGTCATAACCTCTGGAAACGAGCAGTGTATAATGTGATGAGAAAATGAACCAAGCCACCAAAGGAGGCAATATGGACAATCACAATATATTAGTAAGTGCCTTGTATTAAAGGGGTTGTCCGAGTAATATTTATTGATGACCTATCCTCAGGATAGGTCATCATTATGAGATCAGTGGGGGTCCGACACCAGGCACCGACCCGATCAGCTGTTTGAAGAGGAGGCGCGCGCCGTTCATTGTTTACCTGCTCGCCGTAACATCAGTAGCGGTGAGCAGGTGTAATGACACTCAAGCCGCTCTATTCATTTCAATGGGGCGGCTCTTTCTTATACAAGTCTATGGGAATGAGCCACCCCATTGACATGAATGGGGCGGCTTGGCTGTAATTTACACCTGCTCACCCTTACTCATGTTACAGCGAGCAGGTAAACAATGAAGAGGAGGCAGCGCTGGCACGGCGCGCCTCCTCTTCAAACAGCTGATCATATTGATGACCTATCCTGAGGATAGATCATCAATAAGTATAACTCGGACAACCCCTTTTACTTTCTCTACATGATAAATGCCATTTTCTGAAGTGAGACAAACCCTTTAAGTCTCTGCTTTTTCTGACAGTTGTACATGGGGGAGGCGTTCTGAGTGATTGATATTCCCTGTGTAAGTGTGTATACGTAGATAGCTGTCAGTCACTGATAGTTGTACACAGGTAGGTGTTTTCAGTGATTGATAGCATTCTCTGTGTAAGTGTGTATATAGAGATAGCTGTCAGCCACTGATAGTTGTACATAAGGGAGGTGTTATCAGTGATTGACAGCATTCGCTGTGTAAGTCTGTATACAGAGATAGCTGTTAGTCACTGATGGTTGTACACGGGGGAGGTGTTATCCGTGATTGATAACATTCTCTGTGTAAGTGTGTATACATAGATATCTGTCAGTCACAGATAGCTGTGCATGGGGTAGGTGTTAGTGATTGATAGCATTCTCTGTGTAAGTGTATATGGATAGATAGCTGTCAGTCACTGATAGTATTACATGGGTGGCATGTTACCGGTGATGGATACCATTCTCTGTGTAATTCTGTATACATAGAGAGCTGTCAGCCCCTGATAGTTGTACATTGGGGAGGTGTTATCAGTGATTGGTATCATTCTCTGTGTGTATATATAGATAGCTGTCAGTCACTGATAGCTGCACACAGAGGATGTGTTATCAGTGATTGATAGCATTTTCTATGTAAGTGTCTATACATAGTTGCTATTTTCCAGCACTTCTTTAATTCTCTTGGTGATGGAGTTCACTAGAGCTTTACAGGATTACCACTGAAATCCTCTTCCATTCCTCCATGACAATATCACGGAACTGGTGAATGTTAGAAAGCTTGCGCTTCTCCACCTTCCATTTGAGGATGCCTCAGAGATGCTCAATAGGATTTAGGTCTGGAGACATGGTTGGCCAGTCCAGCACCTTTACTCTCAGTTTCTTTAGCAAGGCAGTAATTGCCGTGGAGGTGTGTTTGGGGTTGTTATAATGTTGGAATACTGCCCTGCGGCCAAGTTTCTGAAGGGAGGGGAACATGTTAGGCTTCAGTATGTCACAGTACATGTTGGCATTCATGGTTCCCTCAATGAACCTTAGCTCCCTACAGCCGACAGCACTCATTCAGCCTCAAACCATGACACTCCCACCACCATGCTTGACTGTAGGCAGGACACACTTGTCTTTGTACCCCTTATCTGGTTGTCACCATACACGCTTAACGCCATCTGAACCAAATAAGTTTATCTTGATCTCATCAGACCACAGGACATGGTTCCAGTAATCCATGTCTTTAGTCTGCTTGTCTTCAGCAAACTGTTAGCAGCCTTTCTTGTGCATCATCTTTAGAAGAGGCTTCCTTCAGGGATGACAGCCATGCAGATCAATTTAATGCCATGTGCAGCGTATGGTCTGAGCACTGACAGGCTGAACCCCCACCCACTTAACCTCTGCAGCATTACTGGCAGCAGTCATAGGTCTATTTTGAAAAGACAACCTCTGATATGACGCTGTGCACGTGCACTCATTTTCATTGGTCGACTATGGCGAGGCCTGTTCTGAGTGGAACCTGTCTTGTTAAAGGCGCTGTATGGTCTTGGCCATTGTGCTGCATCTCAGTTACAGGGTGTTAGCAATCTTCTTATAGCCTAGGCTATCTTTATGTAGAGCAACAATTCTTTTTCTCAGATCCTCAGAGAGTTCTTTCCCATGAGGTGCTATCAGTGTAGGATTGGGCTGCCTAGGGCCCACCAGTAAAATTTATTTTGGGGGCCCACCATACATATACTTCCAAATATTACCTTGTAAATCAGCAGCTGACAGCAGCAAGATGCCACAAGTTGATTGATTATGGGGTCCCCGCAGCAACTTTGAGAAGACTGGTCACTGGGAAAGGAGGATACCGGTTGTCCTGCTTCTGTATCTATAAGCCAGCTCAGCCACATGAATGTGTCTATAATAATAAACTGGGTGTTTCTTAAGGTACTGTACACTGCCTATCAATATACAGTGCAGTAAGTCTACTGTGTTATGTGCCACTAGGAGTTGGATTACAAGAGGCCCCTTCCTCTGGGGCTCACCGGGGGAAATAACAATGGACTTTTGTGTCTTTTTAATAGAAGTACTAGCCTTGCCTAGCTAAATCCTATCCCTACACTATAGGTCCCTCCTTGTGTAAATGTTATACAGCGAGACACAAATGAGGAACTGCGGCCTAAATTAACGGTAGAAAAAATAGCAACGGATGTCAGGTATATAGACTTTTGAAAGGTTTTAATACACACGCTGTGCACGTGCTGGTAGTGTCAGGCACACTTGAGTTCTTTTTGCTCCAAAATAAAAAAAAATGCAGCCAGATATAACAATGGACTTTTGTGTCTTTTGAACAGAAATACTAGCCCTGCCTAGCCAAATCCTATTCCTACACTATAAGTCCCTCCTTGCGCAAATGTTATACAGCGAGACGCAAAAGAGGTACTGCGGGCTTAACAGCAGAAATAATAGCAAAGGATGTCAGGTATATAGTATACAGAGAGCATCATACAGCATGCAGCAGCTGCAGAGGTGGCGTTAATGGCAGGCCAACTAGCGCTATTTTTAACACCCCCAAAATAAAAAAAATGTTTGCCAGCAAGATAAAATAGCCCTTAAAAGGGCTTTTGGGTCTTTTCTGAGCAAATTCTATCCCTGCCTAGCGTTCTTCTGTCCCTACTCTATGTGTCCCTGCTTGCAGCAGCTCTCCCTGGTTCGGTATGAGCCGGTCACATTTTCACCAGGTGCTTTATAGCACCGATGACGTGTTCCCGGCCAGCCAATCACTGTAATGCCAGTAGCTAACATGGCTAATGGCATTACAGTGAATGCCAGTACCTTCCCGCACGCTAATTGAACACCGCATGCTAAAAGAACACCGCATGGTCACGAGCGCCGCCATGTTCAGCCTAATAGTGTATTTGGCTGAACATGTTCATTCATCACTAGTTACTAACCATCTGTACCTTTACTGCAGACTGCTAGCAATTTATTTATACTTCTAGTAGAAATAGTAAAGGAAATGGCCACAACATAGAGACATAATAATAGATGATCCAAAATTATTATTACATGGGTAATAAATGAACCTATTAAAACAGGAATGTCAGGAGTGGTGAAAGGTCCTCTTTAAATCTTGCCATTTATGCTTGCTTACTTCTGGTATAATGTTTTAGTCTCTGTTATTGTTAGTGGCCTGTTGATGTGTAAAGACTCTTGGCCTTGAACATACCATATGTGTTTGAAGCAGAGAAAAAATACGTAGCTCAGGTACTCATTGTTATAGCTACTAGGCGGCGGATTTCATTATGAAGAAGCAGGCCTTTCTGCTCTGAAATCCATTAAATTTGTAAAAGACTTTTTGAAATTCTATGAATATTATTTAGTAGTGTGCTTTAGTTCGCGGTTTGCATGGTCCACATTATTAAGATTTTCTAACTTATTTATTTGACTACTTCAGAATTGCCTGTCTTAGGCCAAATGCGCTAATACGTATGTCACCATCCTATGTTCTGTGCAATAGTTTATGCTGTTACACTCTGAAAGAGCTCTTGCGCGAACTTAAAAAATAAATGAACCCTGAGATTATATCTTAGTTCCTGACTTTTTCCAGAGGCTTTTATTCTTAACTTTTTATTTCAGAGCTGTGCAACAAACCGCATTGCTCTTTGTTAAAGGAACGCTTTGTTAAAGGAACGCATGTAAATGACAAAGAATATGAAAAAAATATGCTAATACTTCCTACCTTAATCTGCTCATTTACATTGATTCAGTTTTGTATCATATAACAATTAAAACTGATAATATATATAGAAGTCTTCTCTGTATCTCTCATGTGATCAACCATGTCACCCTCTCCTTCCCCACCGTTTCTGGCTGTAAGCCACCTCTAAACTGTCTGCCATAGGACAAAAAGATAGTCAGACATGCTCCAGCCAAAAATGGAATGGGTCCTTAGTAGAATAACTCTTGTGTTCTGTGCAAGTTTTTAGGAAAATACAGACTACAGACTGACAAGCAGTGAGGGCAAGATTATATCATGTTCTCATTTTTATCTCTTCCTTTAAATCACAGCTTTGTTTGAAAAATTGAAAGCTCTAGCATAGCGATAAGCTTAAAATTCGTTTTGTCTCTAATTCTTCTACACGATTCTACACAAATCAAATATGCATCAATTGGCCTGAAAATTGGTATATGACACTGTGAGGTCTCCTATATGTTTTATATCTTTTCGTTATCTCTTTTTTTTTTAATTTTTTTTTTTTTACAAATTTTTGTTCTCTCTTTCCTCTCTTTCAAGCTGTTTAATGCAATGACAGCAATAACAAATAATGTTGGAGTGACACTGACATCTATAGCCATGGCTGATGGGGGCAAAATGCCTGCCCATATGTATAAACACACAGGTGTTAATTGTCAGAAGAAACCGTGGCATGTTCTGAAGTTTAATAAGCCTGGAAAAATTCTCAATTTTATTTGGGAGCAAGAGCAGCACAGTGTGGATAGGGTAAGGTGTGTAGGGATAATAGTGGCAACAAGAGTAGTGCCAGCAGTAGCAGCAGAGCATAGAACGGATAAAGTCGACTAAGTAGATGAGTACTGGCTGTGTTTGGGTAGTAGTAGTAGTAATGGTGGCTGTGTAGGGGTAGGTAGTGGCAGCATGGGTAATGGAAGTGGCAGTAGGGGATTTAGCAGCAGGGAGTAGCAGCTGCGGCAGCATCAGCCATACAGTACAGAACATGATGGTAGGCAGCATGATGGGGCACCGGCAGCAATGACAGATCTATTCTTTGGCCTCAGCAAGAGGTATGTGAAAATCCTCACAAATCCATGCCTCAAATCCATTCATTTTGACAAAAGTGATGCTTTGTACACTGGTGGAGGACAACTAGTTCAAAGAGAACTATTGTGGATCTATAATATTGGTGCATTATGACCAAAAGGCTTAAATGTAGATTTTGACATAAATGCATGTCTGGATTAAGAAATTATATATTTGTGGCATTAAGGTGTGATGTTTGGTATAAGGGGTAATCAAATGTATATGAGGTTTTTTTTTAATTTATCTGTGGTATTAAGGTGTGATGTTTATTTATTAGTGGCGATCAGATGTTTTATGAGTTTTTTTTATATGTTTTATTAATATTGAGATGAATGAAATATGTGAAATATATGTGTTTTAATAGTATGGTTTTTCTATAATGGAATTTACATTAGTTGTATACACCTGGGTGAGGTACTATACATGTATGACCCTGGAAACAATTAGCATGTCTGGAAGAAGCTAAAGTGAAACTCAAGTCGGCAGTTTACCTTATACATATGTGATGTGTGTGATGTCATTTTTAATCTTGTGAGTATAATAAATAATTATAAATAACTTGTGTGAAGTGCGTTTCCTGGTGGTATTTCACTATATCCACCATCTGTGTCGTGTATTCTTTTGGATAGAGTGGACTAAAAGTGGACTGTTTGTCGACTGTTGTGAAATCCTGTGGATTCAGCTGCACATACACACATTCGGCACACTGGAGAGATTGTGTGAAAATGTGTTTGCTGTCACATTCAATGGTATATTACAGTTAGAGATGAGCAAAGTTATGGAAAATTTATTTTGGCTGCTTCGACCAATTTCTCATAGAAATTTGCCTCATGACGAATCACTTCGTCACAAAGCGCATTTATTTGTATATACTGGGTACAATGACGAGGAATTGTGATCGTGACGCCCCCATCATTGAACCCCTCAGATGCTGCGTTCATTGGCTACCTCTCAGCGGTTAATCAGGGTAAAGTAATATACAAATCATTCAATAACACAGGTATAATAACTGTGTTATTTCAGTATAATGCTTTTGCTATAGCACGGAACAATATCTTGCACTAATATACAATGTGTTTAGTAACACGGGTATAATGAGCTGAAATGCCCAATTACGAACAATATATTAAAGTAGTTTTTTTTTTTTTTTTTTAGTTTGTAGCAGAATGTATACTATTTGGGGTGCTGTCAATAAGTCTATGAACTGTAGAAACTTTTTTACAAAAAACCTGGGTCATTGTTCATGCAGAAAAATGAGTTGTATGAAACAACTGGGACAGTGGCCAGTCCCTCAGCCACTTTCTATGCTAAGCTTTCCCTGATAAAACCCCAAAATCTCCCCAATTATATCTTTTTTTTCCCTCCATAGTGCCTCTATAGTGTCTCTATTACTTCTAGATTACTGGCTTGTGTCTGCAATTGTTTATTGGAATACCCAGCCACAAGACATCTTTTCACAAACCTAGCTGGTAATAAAATGGTGTTTCTTCCTTCTGAGCATAAGGACCTGCCTGCATACTGGCCCCTGATTGGCCGATCAGGCTGTCTGTCAGTCTCTGAGCCGATCAGGGCAAGCCCCCCACTTCCTCTCACTGTCATGTAATCCTTCATCTTCTTCCTCCCTAATGTGTTCTTGCCAACTTTCACAGTAAAATGCCGCTGGGCATCATTTTTATGCGATTCCTCCAAAACAAATATATTGAATTCTTTTGGAATGTTTTGGGAAATTCATAACTAGTTTACAATTGATTCACTCATCTCTACTCTAAAACAATCCATAAGTATTCCATTTGTTTTTAAACGGTATCTCCAGCTCTAGAAAAATTATGACTAAGGCCTCTTTCACATTAGCGGCAGCACGGATCCGGCGGGTGAAGGGTGCTGCCGGATCCGTGCTGCCGCAAGTACATGTGAGGAGCCGGAGCAGTGCTCCGGCCCCACACGTGTCACATACACATACACACACACATAGACATACACACAGACATATACATACACAGACATACTTACATGCTCCCAGCATGCTCCGCACAGCACAGGAGGACGGCGCGCACATAGGAAGATTCCCCACAGTGCTCTCTGCTGGAGGGAGAATCTTCCTATGTGCGCGCTGTCCTCCTCCTCCTGCGATGTGCGGAGCTGCTGGGAGCATGTAAGTATGTCTGTGTATATGTCTATGTGTATGTCTGTGTGTATGTCATCCTCTACCGTAGGGATGGGCTGCACCTCAATGGGGAAGGGGCAGCTGTTTTGGGGGAGAAGATGGCTAGAAGGCTGGAGGAGTGTTTAAACTAGGGACTGGGGGGGAGGGTAACTACATAATAGGAGGGGAAGATAGTGCAGATAGAGACCTGGGGCAAGGTAATGGAACTGGGGGAGGAATGGAAGGAGGAATAGATCAGAAGGAAAGGTGTAGGGTAAGAAATATACACCAACCTCTTAATTGTTTGTACACTAATGCCAGAAGCCTAGCTAATAAAACTGGTGAACTGGAATTAGTGATGTGTGAGGAGGACTATGACATAGTGGGAGTAACTGAGACATGGCTGGATGATAGCTATGACTGGGCAGTTAACGTACAGGGTTACAATCTTTTTAGAAAGGATCGTCAAAACCGGAGAGGGGGAGGGGTCTGCCTTTATGTAAAGTCATGCCTAAAGCCCACACTCCGGGAAGATATAAATGAGGGACATGAAGATGTGGAGTCACTGTGGGTAGAAATAAATGGAGCCAAAAACAATAATAAAATACTACTAGGGGTTTATTATAAACCACCCAATATATCAGAGACCACAGAAAATCTACTTCTAAATGAAATAGACGAGGCGGCAAATCATAATGAGGTCGTTATTATGGGGGACTTCAACTACCCAAATATAGACTGGGAAACTGAAACCTGTACATCTCATAAAGGAAACAGGTTCTTGGCAATAACCAAAGACAATTACCTTTCCCAACTGGTTCAGGACCCGACTAGAGGGACGGCCATACTGGACTTAGTATTAACCAATAGACCTGACAGAACAACAGATGTGCAGGTCGGGGGACACCTGGGAAACAGTGACCATAATATAATAACCTTCCAATTGTCATTCAAAAGAGCGTTTCTTCAGGGAGGAACAAAAATACCAAACTTCAAAAAAGCAAAACTTAGCCAACTAAGAGAGGCCATAGGCCTAACTAACTGGGACAAAGTCCTCAAAAATAAAAATACAGCCACAAAATGGGATATTTTTAAAAGCATCCTAATATCTAATTGTGAGAGGTACATACCATATAGGAATAAAATAATAAGAAACAAGAAAAAACCAATGTGGATAAATAGAACTGTAAAGAAAGCAATAAATGACAAAAAGAAAGCATTTAAATCACTAAAACAGGAGGGGAGTGAGGAAGCATTGAAAAACTATAAGGAAAAAAATAGAATATGTAAAAGACACATAAAAACAGCCAAACTAGAGACCGAGAGATTAATCGCCAAAGAGAGTAAAACTAACCCTAAAATGTTCTTCAATTATATAAATACTAAAAAGTATAAACCTGAAGGTGTGGGCCCCTTACAGAGTAATGAGGGGGGAGTAGCAGAGAGCGATGAGGAGAAAGCGAAGCTGCTAAATAACTTTTTCTCCACTGTATTCACTGAGGAAAATAAAATGTCAGATGAAATGCAGAGTATAAAAGTAAATTCCCCTTTAAAAGTGCCCTCTCTGACCCAGGAAGAGGTGCAGAAACGTCTTAAAAATATTAAAATAGACAAATCACCAGGACCGGATGGCATACACCCCCGTATCCTAAGAGAATTAAGTAATGTAATCGACAGACCCTTATTTCTGATATTTAAGGACTCTATACTGACGGGGAGTGTTCCACAGGATTGGCGCATAGCAAATGTGGTGCCAATATTCAAAAAGGGTCCAAAAACAGAGCCTGGAAACTATAGGCCGGTAAGTTTAACGTCTGTTGTGGGTAAACTGTTTGAAGGTTTTCTGAGAGATGCTATCTTGGAGTACCTCAATGAAAATAAGCAAATAACTCCATATCAGCATGGCTTCATGAGGGATCGGTCATGTCAAACCAATTTAATCAGTTTCTATGAGGAGGTAAGTTCTAGACTTGACCGCGGCGACTCAATGGATGTCGTATATTTGGACTTCTCCAAAGCGTTTGACACTGTACCACATAAAAGGTTAGTATACAAAATGAGAATGCTTGGCCTGGGAGAAAATGTCTGTATGTGGGTAAGTAACTGGCTTAGTGATAGAAAACAGAGGGTGGTTATTAACGGTACATACTCAGATTGGGTCACTGTCACTAGTGGGGTACCACAGGGGTCTGTATTGGGTCCTATTCTCTTCAATATATTTATTAATGATCTTGTAGAAAGCTTGCACAGTAAAATATCAATTTTTGCAGATGACACTAAACTGTGTAAAGTAATTAACACAGAAGAGGACAGTGCACTGCTACAGCAGGATCTGGATAGACTGGAGGCTTGGGCAGAAAAGTGGCAGATGAGGTTTAACACTGACAAATGTAAGGTTATGCATATGGGAAGGAATAATGCAAGTCACCAGTACATACTAAATGGTAAAGCATTGGGTAACTCTGACATGGAAAAGGACCTAGGAATTTTAGTGAACAGCAAACTAAGCTGCAGAAACCAGTGTCAGACAGCTGCTGCCAAGGCCAATAAGATAATGGGTTGCATCAAAAGAGGCATAGATGCCCGTGATGAGAACATAGTCCTGCCACTTTACAAATCACTAGTCAGACCACATATGGAGTACTGTGTACAGTTCTGGGCTCCTGTGAACAAGGCAGACATAGCAGAGCTGGAGAGGGTTCAGAGGAGGGCAACTAAAGTAATAACTGGAATGGGTGGACTACAGTACCCTGAAAGATTATCAAAATTAGGGTTATTCACTTTAGAAAAAAGACGACTGAGGGGAGATCTAATAACTATGTATAAATATATCAGAGGTCAGTACAGAGATCTCTCCCATCATCTATTTATCCCGAGGACAGTGACCATGACGAGGGGACATCCTCTGCGTCTGGAGGAAAGAAGGTTTGTACATAAACATAGAAGAGGATTCTTTACGGTAAGAGCAGTGAGACTATGGAACTCTCTGCCTGAGGAGGTGGTGATGGTAAGTTCACTAAGAGAGTTCAAGAAGGGCCTGGATGTATTTCTGGAGGGTAATAATATTACAGGTTATAGTTGCTAGAGAGGGGTCGTTGATCCAGGGAGTTATTCTGATTGCCTGACTGGAGTCGGGAAGGAATTTTTCCCCCTAAAGTGAGGAAAATTGGCTTCTACCTCACAGGGTTTTTTGCCTTCCCCTGGATCAACTTGTAGGAAAACAGGCTGAACTGGATGGACAGATGTCTTTTTTCGGCCTTACAAACTATGTTACTATGTTACTATGTTACTATGTATGTGTCTGTCATGTGTGGTGTACTGTGGACGGATCTGTCATGAACTCTATTGAAAGTCAATGGAGGACGGATCCGTTTACTGAGTGTGTCACACTGAACGGATCCGTCCCCACTGACTTGCATTGGGGGTCATGACAGATCCGTCTTGGTGCAGATGCCCAGGACGGAGAGCAAACCGCAGCATGTTGAGGTTTTCTCTCTGTTCTGGAGAAAGCATTCCGTTGTCTTCAGCTCAGTTTTGTCCCCATTGACAATGAATGGGGGCAAAACTGAAACGTTTTTTTTTTCGGTATTGAGCCCCTATGAAGGAACTCAATATTGGAAAAAGAAAACGCTAGTGTGAAAGTAGCCGTATCAGAAGGTCATGTCACAAGTTCTTATAGGTGGGGTCGAGACATAGAGGTCTCCAAAGTCACTAGAATCAAGGGGCTCTTGGCCTTTTAGTCACTATTGGCTTTTCTCTCACACAGTCTATGCTTCATCTTCATATCTCCTTAATTAAGCTATAGGGGCACAGCACTGAGGAGTAACTTGTCCCATTCATACTAAATGAAGTGGGGCTGTCAGTACCTAAACCCCCAAAATGTTTGATATGGCTCTATAGCAATGTTTGGCTGTATTTACAGAGTTCTTTCATTCTTTCACAGCATTAATTGTAATTCTGACATTGTGAGTCAAGTCATGTTTTTATGGTGCAGCCACTATAATAGGATTTATCTGGAGACACAAAATTTAGCATGTCAGATTCATTTCATTTACAATGGGAGGAATTTTTGGCCACTGAAAATGATTGCTTTCGATCACTTATACACTGTAATTATCGCTAGACAAGATCAGAATTAAAGAATGCACTTAAAATCACAGTGTGTAGAAGAAATAAATACATTCTTTTAGAGGTTTTATGTAGTAAATACAGTGGAGGAAATAAGTATTTGATCCCCCACTGACTTTTAAAGTTTTAATACTAAAAAATAAATGAAACGTCTCATAATTTTATGCCCGCTTTATTTTAACAGTGCCACATAGAATATCAAAAGAAAAACGGAGAAAATTACATGAAATGAGAAATAAAAAATAATTTGCATTTCTTTGAGGGAAATAAGTATTTGATCCCCTAGGAAAACATCATTTAATACTTGGTGGCAAAACCCTTGTTGGCAAGCACAGCAGTCAGACGTTTCTTATAGTTTTTTATAAGGTTTGCACACACTTCAGGAGTAATTTTGGCCCACTCCTCTCTGCAAATCATCTCCATATCCTTAAGGTTTTTAGGCATGCATTTGGAAACGCAAAGCTTCAGCTCTCCATAGATTTTCGATGGGATTGAGGTCAGGAGACTGGCTAGGCCATTTAAAGTCAGTGGGGGATCAAATACTTATTTCCTCCACTGTACTTTTATCTGGTCTTGTTTTTATAGTGTGCAATTTTTTAAAATAAATCAGTTTGAAAAAGGCTGTTTAACTGAAACGCGTCACATCTGCCTGTACTTTGTTTATGGCAATAAAGTGAACATTTATTAGCATCAAAAAGCGAGTGCTAATCCACTTCTTCTACTTGGATGTATGGGCCTGCAACCCAGTATATGAGCACCACCTTCTTCCAGATTGTCGACTGATTATTTCTACAAATTGTTAAATCACAACATTATAGTTCAGCAGTCACCATAATTTTTAAAGGCAGCATTATGTAGTGACAAGTCCCCTGTTCAGCAAATCACAACATTATAGTTCAGGAGTCACCATAATTTTTAAAGGCAGCATTATGTAGTGACAAGTCCCCTGAGCTACAATATTAGACCAATTGTACCATTTAGATAATAGTAGTTAGGAATACACTGGTGCCTAAGTCATGAGGAAAGCATTCCCCACCCTTCTCCTTGCCTTCTCCCACTCCTATACCATTCTCCAAAGACCACTGTGGGCCTGTCACTATACTATGTTAAGTAATACATTTTAGAATGAGAGATGAGAATTCTCTGTCTCCTCATGCTTGCTGGTTTAATAGCATTGCATCTGAGTCTGGTTTAGGTTGTAGCCAAACTTTACAAAAATCACAGAAAAAGATAAAAAACATCCTGCATGATGTAATAAATAAATATGCGGATGTGCATGGCTACATTTATAAAAGAAAAATCACAGAAAATAATGCACTCATACAATAGATGCAAACATCATATATGGACTAAGCCCTCACTCTGATATGATAAAATCTGAGACTCTCAGCCAATATATTTTGATCAAAACACATCTGTGCCCGCCTTCCAGCTCCAAGGTGGTCTCAGTCAGACAGGTCCTGCTCTAAACCTTAACTACAGTATGCCGTTGGGCATCTACATTCAGGAGAGTAGGCCCTGCACATATAGTGTACTGCTCCTAGTTACCTCTATGTGAATCAGCAACCGATGAGAGGAGGAGCACGCAGAACTATATGTACCACCTAATCAAGGTCACCTGTGGGCTAGTCAGGGCAAAAGTGCACAAAAATGTTACTCCCAAGATAAAGTAGAAGCGCTTTCACACTTAAAGGTGCCACTCCTTCATCTGCATAATACAGACTGAAAAAAATCACAGAAAAGGATAAAAAAAAAAACATGCATGATGTAATAAATAAATGTAGCCTAACTTTAGCTATTGATTACTTTTGTGCCATTATTGTATGTCCAGACCACTTCTCTGGTTGCTCGGCATAGCATATGTGTTGTGAATTTGTTCCCCGATTCAGTACCTTGTTTTTATGTATGTTTTCAGTGTACCCTGGGACCTGTGGTCGTTTGGCCTTTGCTTTCAGCATTGAAGGTTGTCTGCTTGCTGAGTTTATTTTTGCTTGTCTTGCTAGGTTGTATTTCAGAGCATGGTCAGTTCAATATATCTTTATTTCTCTTCTTTGCCTGTCATATTGGAAAAGGCAACTGCTATAGGTGCAGTCCAGTTCTGAGGTCTTGTGAACAGGAATCATTACAGGTTAATTGCTGTCCACCCACTGTGATTTTAATTAGCGTGCAAAACCATTACTAAGGGAGATAGCATAAAACACTACTAAGGGGTTGTTCACATATCAGTTATTTGATCAGTTATTTCCATCAGTTATTGTGAGCCAAAACCAGGTGTGGGTCAAAAACACAGAACATGTGCAGATCTTTTCATTATACCTGATCTCTATTTAGTGTCCACTCCTGGTTTTGGCTAACAATAACTGATGGAAATAACTGATCAAATAACTGATATGTGAACAACCCCTAAAAGAGAACAACCCCTAAAAGAGTTTTAGAATATTATATACATATTATATACAATCGTTTATAAATTTTCAAGATGAAAGGTTCACTATAGAGACACAATGGACTTGCTTCACCGCCACAATCTAAGGCACTCTAGGGTAAATGCTGGTGCAGCAATTCAATCATTTTGATGCTCCACCACTAAGCATGCTGAGTTTACATCCTGATGAGCTGACATCCATCACTCTGCTCAAGATTGCAAATTGTAGGCAGGGATAAAACATTGCAAACAACGTCAATGAAACATTAATGTCTTCTGTGTATGTGGCTGATTAATTGGTGTCCCGGCCATGTCAGAAAGTACTCAGTGTTAATGGCTTACATTTGATTTTTATTAAACAAAGCTTAAACCAAAAATAGACTACAAAGTGAGAATATGAAATACCCCTGCACATAGGGTTGAGAATACTAAGCTATTTATTCTAATTACACTCTAAACAGGATCCTTTTTTTATTGTGTAACATGAACTTACAGAAATACATTTCCATTGTTCAATATCAAATCTAGATATGATTGTGTTATCATTGCTAGTGCATTGTATGCCAGCTTTTACATTCATACCATAGTTTCTTTAAAATGGTTCCATGACTTCTGTGCTATATCTGTCTTGAGAATCTGAGACAGCTCACTAAAGGATCAGATTACATGCCTTCTATGAAGAAGGGAGATGAGAAGTAACGAGCTCCTAGAGGGAGAATGAGGCATTTTATTCTGACAAGATATACTACAAAGTTTCTTTTATTTTGTGTTACTATTGATTTGTACAAAAGTTATTGAAAAGTTGGTGATCATTTAGTATAACCATCCCTTAAACCTATGTATGGAGAAGAGTGTAGCCAAACATTTCTCCCTAGCCCAAATGCTACTTTTTGACACAAACACTACATATCCCCCATTAGTTCAGCGACTTTAACCCCTTGAGGACAGAGCCCATTTTGGCCTTAATGTCTGGGCCAAATTTTTGAATTCTGACATGTGTCACTTTATGTGGTAATAACTTTGGAACGCTTTTACTTATCCAGGCCATTCTGAGATTGTTTTCTCGTGACACATTGTACTTCATGACAGTCATAAATTTGAGTCAATATATTTCACCCTTATTTATGAAAAAATCCCAAATTTACCAAAAATTCTGAAAAATTTCCAAATTTCCAAATTTCAATTTCTCTACTTTCAAAATACACCGTAATACCTCCAAAAATAGTTATTATTTTACATTCCCCATATGTCTACTTTATGTTGGCATCATTTTGTAAACGTCATTTTACTTTTTTAGGACGTTAGGAGGCTTAGAAGTTTAAAAGCCATTTTTCAAATTTTCACCAAATTTTCCAAAACCATTTTTTTTTAGCACCAATGCAGATATAAAGTGATTTTGAGGGGCTTACATAATGAAACCCACCATAAATGACCCCATTTTAGAAACTACACCCCTCAAATTATAAAAAACTGCTGTTACAAACTTTGTTAACCCTTGAGGTGTTCCACAAGAATTAATGGAAAATGGAGGTGAAATTTCAAAATTTCACTTTTTTCGTAGATTATTCATGTTAATATTTTTTTTCTTGCAACATAGCAAGGGTTAACAGCAAACTAAACCTCAATTTACATTGCTCTGATTCTGCAGTTTACAGAAATACCCCATATGTGGTGGTAAACGTCTCTATGGGTTTGTGGCAGTGGTCAGAAGGAAAGGAGCGCCATGCGGATTTTGGAGGCAAAATTTGCTAGAATAGTTTTTAGGCACCATTTTGTAATTGAGAGACCCTGACGTACCCCTACAGTGGAAACCCTCATAAAGTGACCCAATTTTGAAACTACACCCTTCAAAGAATATATTAAGGGGGGTACTGACCACTTTGACCCCCTAAGCATTTTACGGAATTTGGAAACACTTGGCTGTGAAATTGAAATTTTTTTTTCTTCCAATAAAATGTTGCTTTAGCCCCAATTTTTTTTATTTGCATAAGGGGTAACAGGAGAAAAGCCCCCCCATAATTTGTTACCCATTTTCTCCTGAATACGGCAACACCCCATATGTGGTGGTAAAGTGCTGTGGGGGCACATGGCAGGACTCAGAACAGAAGGAGCGCCATATGGATTTTACAACACAGATTTTGATGGAGTGGTTTGCGGGAGCCATTGATTTTTATTTTTTTGAGCTATTGTCTTATGTGGGGGCTCATTTTTTGCAGGATGAGGTGAGGTTTTCATTGGTACCATTTTGGGGTAAATACGCCTTTTTGATCGCCTGCTATTACACTTTTTGTGAGGGAAGAGAGAAAAAAATGGCTATTTTGGCATAGTTTTTTTAAAAAAAATTTTTACAGCATTCGCCTGGGGGGCCATCTCATGTAATATTTTTATAGAGCAGGTTGTTACGGACGCGACGATACCCAATATGTCCAACTTTTTTATTGTTGGAAGGTTTTACACATTAGATGCATTTTTGAACAGAATAAAATCTTTTTTTTGTGTTGCCATTTTCAGAGAGCCATATTTTTTTCAGTTTTCAGGCGATTGTCTCAGGTAGGGTACCGTTTTTGCGGGACAAGATGGCGGTTTGATTGATACCATTTTGGGGTAAATACGCCTTTTTGATCGCCTGCTATTACACTTTTTGTGAGGGAAGAGGGGAAAAAAATGGCTATTTTGGCATAGTTTTTTTTAAAAATTTTTTATAGCATTCGCCTGGGGGGCCATCTCATGTAATATTTTTATAGAGCGGGTTGTTACGGACGTGGCGATACCTAACATGTTTATATATAGTGTTTTCTTTATTTTTAATGAATTAAAATGGGGAAAAAAATTGATTTTTTTAAACTTTTTGTTTTACTTTTTTTTTACCACTTTTTTTTTTACACTTTTTTTTTTTTTACACTTTTTTCACTCAGACCCACTTGGTTCTTGAAGAACCAGTGGGTCTGAGGGCTGTATAATACACTGCAGTACACTGTATAGTGTACTGCAGTGCATTTTCATTCATTGTAAGACTGATCAAGCTCCTGCCTTTAGCAGGAGCTTGAACAGGCTTACCTCTACCATGGCAAGCCATGGCAAGCGTCTGGTTGCCATGGTAACCATCGGGACGCTGCCACAGCAGAGCAGCGTCCCGATGGGAGGGAGGGAGCTCTCTCCCTCTCACTGGCCACACCATCGGAGCGCTGCTGCAGCTCCCGATGGGGGAGGGAGGGAGCGCCCTCCCTGTTAACCCTTCCATGCCGTGGTCCTTATGGACCGCGGCATGGAAGGGGTTAAACGGCCGACATCGCTGCCAGCAGCGATGCCGGCCATTTGAAGCAGACTGTCAGCTGTATGCTGACACTCTGCTTCCACCGCTCGGCCATCCTGAAAATTGGGGGGGGCACCCGGGGCAAATTAAAAATCATAATATGGGAAAGGAGGGGGGGGAAGGATCGGGGGCACCCGGGGCATAATTACCTTCATTAGCAGGATCTGATCCCCTGCAGTCTCGGACTGCGGGGAATCAGATCCTTACAGCCAGCCCCTGCATCGCCATGATTGGCTAGTCTGCACAGACTAGCCAATCACAGCAATCGCCTTTATGGGGGGGGAACGGCTCCCCCCGAGGGCTTTACTGTGGATGGCTGGCTGTGTTTAACAGCCGCCATCACAGCATGTAAACCCCCCTGCACTGCGCAGGGGGGGATTACATTCAGGACGTACCGGTACGGCCTGTTGCGCGAACTACCTCGTGCTCAGGACGTACCGGTACGTCCTATGTCGCCAAGGGGTTAAAGCAACATTGCTATTGAAAACATTTTTTAATCACATATTAATATCCTATATGTAATTATTCTATGTATTCTATATGTGATTATTCTATGTAATTTTTATTTATTTCTTGCAAAAAAAAATATGGATGGATGGTTTTCTGGATGGAATTTTTTGAAGTCACTATGTATTCTCTTTCCTGCCCTGGCCCTTTACTTCCTCCTTTGTTTAGACTTTTTAGCCAGCAAATACTCTCACTTGACTTTCTCGCTCAAACCATTCACTTCGACAAGAGCGAGGGAGTAAATGACTCTATTAGAACATCAGACATTATACTGATAAGTACAATGCTCTTCTGTGGACACCTTTATCTAGGCTTATCAAGAGAGCAATAGAGCTGTCATACTGTTATCCTAAATCTATTGATCTGCTGTTATACTAACAGATAACATCTTTCCGTTACAGCAGTAGTAAACTAACAATAGGTTACCTGTCTACATAGGGGTTTTATCTCTCTAATTTTCAATGGTATAGCACTGCCAAACTGAAAAGGAAAACAGCCTAAAATTCTCAAAAAAAATGTTTTCTATGAATATTGAGTTTTAAAAAACCTGATGGAAGTGTCAGTTTAAGTGAAAACATACAACTTGTTTGAGACAATACTATACGAATGAGTATTTAGTTATACAAAAGGGATAATGGTTACATCCAAAAACATCCCTAGCTATTAAATATTATTGGAATTATTTACTATGTCATTTTCACTAATCAGTGATAAGAACTGGAAGATTGCACTACAAGATGTTGCCAGCCGCACACGCTATTATAGTTCCCTGGGACAGTGGACCTGCTCATTAAATAAAAAATATTAATGGTAACAAAGAAGAAGACTGCTGGAAAGAAGCAAGATAATCTAATTGTCTTAGATATGTAAATAATAATGTAATAATATCATGGGCAGGAGGAGTAATGACACACTGCATCACCCATCTTATACAACCTCTATAATTATTCTGATTATTATTATTCTTAAATATACCTAGAGCTTTACATTTTCATATTCATTACTATGACAATGTAGAAGTAAATTCATTGCCTGTGGGACATCCAGTAGCACCAGACACTGATGCTTTAGAAAATGTTACATTTCGCATAATGCATTGATTATCTTTACTGATTCTGACTTAATTGGCGGGTGGGTGGAAAAACTATTCCTTGTAATATTTCTGGATGCATTTTTTTCCAACCTGCTGTTGTTACATATGGTTGTATGAAAGAGCCAAGTATGAACCTTATATTTTTAATATGATTCCTTAAAGGCTGTGGAAGGTGTTGGACTGGGGTTTCTTAGGCCCACCAGAGGAAATTATTCTTTGGGCCCAACACCTATAGCATCAATAAAGTCTAATAGGTTTTTATTCAAAGAAATAGACCCTGGTGCCAAGTTATTGGCTCCAAAGACAGCGCTGAATGTTTTTTTTCTCCTCTGCCTTTGGGGCTCAATATGGTATGAGAGCCTGGGAACACCAGAGCATTTTCGGGTATTCTGGTGGGCAAATTCTGGATTGCTTTTAGGGGGATTTTTTTCTGGTATTGCATTCTACTCAGTTTGCTCTAAAAATCACTTTTTCAGTTGGCCTGTTTTAAACATTTTCAACAGTTTTTCCTCTGCAGCTCTACGGACACCTTCTGTAGCCATTATGTCTTAACTCCCAACAGCTCCTGAATACTCACTATTGCTAAATTCAACCAAACTGATAAGAATCTAGTTGTAATGAGCGTTTATGAGCTGTTAGGGAAGTACAGATAAGGGTTTCAGAGCAACTCCATCATGGATTCACTGAAAAGGAGGAAGCAATAGCTAGCACATGACCTGAAAAAGAAACCTATAGAGGAAAAACCATAAACAAATTTTAAGAGAGACCTACTGGAAATATGATTTTAGCCCAAATTAGTAAAATGCAATAATAAAAAAAAATACTCTCAAAGATGCCCATAGACTTTAATCATTCACATGATACATAAAAGCCAATGTGTTCAAGGAATATAATGGTACATGATAAAGCTAGAGAATAACAAAAATGGGACTTTAATGGGTAGTATGGCCTTCTTGCATGATATTGAGGTTAGTACTCCCTTCCTTCCATGTTAGCCCTGCATAGCTGGGTCCCCCACCCACAAAGTTGTCTCTGTTGCATGCCCTTATACCCTTGCATGCCATCAACTATAATGAATGCTGACAGCTTGCATAGAAATTGCAATGTAGGCTATATAAGGATGTGATCATGGCAGATGTCATAAACCAACTGCATTTACAGGAGTCATATCATGTTAAATGACCCACAGAAGCAATATACTGTATATCCCAATGTAATATTTATACATATATTCAAATTACTGCCTATGATACAGCAGTTAAACTTGGCAGGAAAGCACTTCACAAATGTCAGTAATCCCAGAAACAAAATTGTGGCAGGTGCACCAATTACTACAGCAAAATGATGGATTAGATGTCCCTTGAGCACCGAATGAAAAGTGAAGATTTTACTGTAGACAGCAGTGGCAAAGCTTAGGGGAAGATCTAATGCAAAAAAAAAAAATTCTGGCAATCAAACATCAGGCCTGATGCAGAACAACGACTTTTCACTCATTCTTATATAAACCATTAATTAAACCACATGAGCTGCCATACTAGTGTATGGTTCACTGATAAGACTACGCTGATATAATGTATGTACACTCATATAGGTGAAAAATCAATAGAGTCCTCTTTAGTTTAAAGCAGAACCCAAACACACATCAAGAAAGATTTTCTTCATTCAGCAGGATAGAAGTACATGGTGTGAAATGATCAAAATGTATCCTCCTCATTATAATGTCTCCTGCAGGGAAATGAAGTTATTAAGCAGCACCCCTACAATCTAAGAATTATTACTAGCAATTGGCTCATCATATTAGATAAATACATGCACATTTTAGATGGCTGGAAGACGGTCTGTGTTTCCTCTCTCATTTTAGACGGTCAATTACCTTTAAAATGTAAACTTGTGCAGGGTGTAACATGGTCTTTGTAATGTTATTCATGAATGGAAGTCACATTAAAAGTTCATTCTGATCTGCAGGCAGAAATCTAATAGAGGAGGAGGAGCTAAGCAGATTCTTATACAGTTTATTTTTGAGAAAGTGTGAATGTGTCCTTTATTCTTTTAAATTTCTGCCCTTTTTATGCTTAAAAGGGTTTTCCAGGTTTTCCGGCTGTTCGCAGCAGCCATAGCTACCATAGCTAACACACAGAACAGAGCTAGAAGCACAGCTTCATCTGTGTAGAAGCTGTGCTGCTACACTTCGAAAGTTGAGTAGCTATAGCTCCATTAGAGCACCTCTCCTTTTCAACTACATTTAGTATTTTTATAACTACTTAGAGTTTTTGTGAGGAAGAGAATACTTTTTAAAAACCTGAAAGAGTTAAAAAATAATAAAAATGAAGCATATCACTTTCCAATACTGCTCCAATCCCAGCTGCTCTCCACTTCCAGGTTCCAGCTCGACACACAGAAAGTGGATGAACATGCTCACCTTAGCCACCAAATGGCTGAGTGGGCATCTCCAGCCATTTCCTGAATGCTGAGCCATTATCAGGAAAAGGAGAGCAGTAGAGACTGTGAAAATAAAAATGATAGTTTTCCAGCAAAATGTTGCTTCTAGCCCACATTTTTCATTTCACAAGTGAAATGAAGAGCCTAAAAATTGGTTACTCATTTTCAACTGAATACGGCAACAACCCATACAGTACGTGGTCATAAAGTGCTTTATGGGCCAAATGGAACTTGCGTCATTTTGCTTTTGATGGATTTGTTAAAAAACTTTGTAATGCTGTTTCTGTACAGCATTAAAATGTACACTGTGTGCAGAATTATTAGGCAAGTTGTATTGTTTGAGAGGATTCTTTTTATTATTGAACAACAACTATGTTCTCAATCAACCCAAAAGACTCATAAATATCAAAGCTTAATATTTTTGGAAGTTGGAGTGTTTTTTTTTTTTAGATTTAGCTATCTTAGGAGGATATCTGTTTGTGCAGGTAACTATTACTGTGCAGAATTATTAGGCAACTTAATAAAAACAAATATATACCCATCTCACTTGTTTATTTTCACCAGGTAAACCAACAACACAAAATTTAGAAATAAACATTTCTGTCATTAAAAAACAAAAACAAAAAAAATCAGTGACTAATATAGCCACCTTTCTTTACGATGACACTCAAAAGCCTTCCATCCATAGATTCTGTCAGTTGCTTGATCTGTTTATGATCAACATTGCGTGCAGCAGCCACCACAGCCTCCCAGACACTGTTCCGAGAGGTGTACTGTTTTCCCTCCCTGTAGATCTCACATTTTATGAGGGACCACAGGTTCTCTATGGGGTTCAGATCAGGTGAACAAGGGGGCCATGTCATTTTTTTCCCTTCTTTTAGAACTTTACTGGCCAGCCACGCTGTGGAGTATTTGGATGCATGTGATGGAGCACTGTCCTGCATGAAAATCATGTTTTTCTTGAACGATACCGACTTCTTCCTGTACCACTGCTTGAAGAAGGTGTCTTCCAGAAACTGGCAGTAGGTCTGGGAGTTGAGCTTCACTCCATCTTCAACCCGAAAAGGTCCCACAAGTTCATCTTTGATTATACCAGCCCATACCAGTACCCCACCTCCACCTTGCTGGCGTCTGAGTCGGAGTGGAGCTCTCTGCCCTTAACTGATCCAGCCTCAGGCCCATCCATCTGGCCCATCAAGAGTCGCTCTCATTTCATCAGTCCATAAAACCTTAGAAAAATCAGTCTTAAGATATTTCTTGGCCCAGTCTTGACATTTTATCTTATGTTTCTTGTTCAAAGGTGGTCGTTTTTCAGCCTTCCTTACCTTGGCCATGTCCCTGAGTATCGCACATCTTGTGCTTTTTGATACTCCAGTAACGTTGCAGCTTTGAAATATGACAAAACTGGTGGCAAATGGCATCTTGGCAGCTTCACGCTTGATTTTCCTCAATTCATGGGCAGTTATTTTGCGCCTTTTTTTTTCAACACGCTTCTTGCGACCCTGTTGGCTATTTGCCATGAAACGCTTGATTATTCGGTGATCACGCTTCAAAAGTTTGGCAATTTCAAGACTGCTGCATCCCTCTGCAAGACATCTCACAATTTTTGACTTTTCAGAGTCCGTCAAATCTCTCTTCTGACCCATTTTGCCAAAAGAAAAGGAAGTTGCCTAATAATTAAGCACACCTTATATAGGGTGTTGATGTCATTAGACCACACCCCTCCTCATTACAGAGATGCACATCACCTGATTTACTTAATTGGTAATTGGCTTTTAAGCCTATATAGCATGGAGTAGGACAACATGTATAAAAAGGATGATGTGATCAAAATACTCATTTGCCTAATAATTCTGCACACGGTGTATGTGCTCAGTGTAGGAAAATTTTGTCTCGGCCGAAGTTGCGCAAGACTTTGGTAAATGACTTCAGTATTCCTATCTGTTTATTTAAAAATATCTTAAAATAGGAATCTGGTATTGGTGGTTACCTCGGTGCCAAAGCCTACTTTGGATTCCTATTTTAAAATGTTTTTAAATATGCATATAGTAATACCGAAGTCGTTTAACAAAGTCATTTACCGAAGTCTTGCGCAACTTCAGCTGAGACAAAGTTTTCTTACATGGAGCATAAACTTTTTTAATGCTGGACATGGAAACCGCATTACACAAAAAAGTTTTATTTTTAAAAAATCCACTTTGGATCTATGATCCAAAGCTCGATTCACTCAACCCTGAGTACAGCTTAAAGTCCCAAAAATGTACTCTAGTTTGCAAAATTCACCTAGTGATTGGTTTTACCTCAAAGGTTCTTCAATAAAAATTACATTTTATTTCAGTTATATGTAATTTTAGCACTTATGAAAGTTTCATTTTCATAAGTGCTAATAGGAGAAAAAGCACCCCAGTTTTTGTTACATGAGTAAGAGTAGGACAACACCGGAGTAGGAGTAGGACAACACCCCGGAGTAGAACAACACCCCCTATGTGGTTGTAAGCTGCTGTTTGGGCACACTGCAGGGTTCAGAAGAGAAAGAGCAACATAGGCATTTCAGGCCTAGTTTGGTGATTTATGCAACACTGACTGACAACTGCAGAAGCTCTGAGGTGAAATTAAATTAAAAAAACTTCCAAGAAGTGACCCCATTTAAAAACCAAACCCCTCAGAGAACTTACCAAGAGATTCTATGAGTATTTTGACCCCCTAGGCTTTTTCAAAGACTTACTGCACAGCAGTGTGAAAATTTTAATTTGTGCACAGATATGCCATTTTGTTGTCCAATATTTTGTGTCTAGTGTGTGCCAGTATGAAAAGTAAGGCATCTTATTATTATGCTGTGTTTCCTGGTTTTAGAATCACCATGTGCAGTTTGAGGCCGAAGGTGGTGATTTACACCGCTTGTGCTGACAACTGTAAAGGCTTTAGAGTGAAGTAATAAATGAAACCCCTGTTCAACCCCGAAGTGACCCCATTTTGGAAACTCTTCCCTTAAGGTATTATGGGGTGGAGTAAGAATTTTGCTACTATTGATATTTTGCACAAAACTAATGCACAACTGACTGTGAAAAATGAAAATTGTATTTTTTTCCACAGATATGGCATTACTCACACCACACTACTTGGATTCATAGGCAGGTTCTACCAAGTACAGAAATGCCATAAATATGTACATAAGCTGCTGTATGGACACATTATAGAGCTCAGATGGGAAAGAGCACTATTTGGCTTTTGGAGCACAGGTTTTGCTGGAATTGTTTTTTAGTGCTGCATCACAATTGAAAAGACCTTGAGGTACCTGTTCAGTGAAAAATCCCAATAAGTGACCTCCTTTTGGAAACTACACCCCCTCATTATTTATCAAGGGGGCAAAGTGAGAATATTGACCCCACAAGTATTTTACAGAAATTAATGCACAGCAGACAGTACAAAATGAAAATTTCACTAATGTTGTGTTAAGCTGGTGCCATCTGAGACACACCACACCCCTTAAATTATAAGGTGGGTCGACTGGGTACTGAAATACCATAATTGTGGACGTAAACTGATGTTTGGGTAGGCTGCAGGGTTTAGAAAGAAAACACCACCTTTAGCATATGGGTGCCATGTTGCTTTCAAACAGCCTCTAAGGTACCGCTATTTTTTGACAACCATACATTTACTAGAAAAGGCATGTCAGAAGAGATGAAAGGTCCCTTTTAAAGAAAACCTGATGAATAATGTCGGTAGCACCTCCAAACCGCACAATGAACAGTTATAGGCATTCAAGGAGTCCTGAATGTAAAAATTAGAAGGTGATTATTTGGATCACTAGTAGGCATATTCATCAAGGTGATCAATAGTGATGGACATGGTTTAAAGTTATGTGTTCATTTTATAGCTAGATTTTATGTTGCTATCATACCTCTGCTAAACTGATATTTTAATGAGGTTCTGGCTAAGGAAAATGAACCAGTATTCAAGATAAGGAAAAAAAAGATCAGTTCTAGTGTTACAGAAACTGCTTTTAACTAGATATCTTTTATAACTTGAAATACTTGGTCATTATTTATCATCTTTTACTTTGCACAAAAATATGCTTTTTTGTTTCATACTTATAATGGCTTATAATGGCTTTTGACCCAGAACATTTCTTTACAGTATCTCGCTTCCTTTTATTTCTGCTTTTATACCTTAAAAAAATATTATATAATTTCATAATCCTTGTCCATTAATGTTTACATGAAGTACATTACATCTAATTATGTGGCGTTTACAAATCAACTCTTGCTAAATGCAGATACATGATACAATGCATTTAATGTAAGAGATAACTAAGAATAATTACAGGTATAAGAGCAACTCCAGCCGCCAGTCTGCTAATGATCACACTGAAAGGAAAAGGTAGAAAAAGACAAAGCTGAAATGGGATCACCAGTGGCTTTTGTTTTTATCATCTGTAAAGGGGTTATCTCCTCCTATCAGGCCATGACAGATGGGAATTCTTGCTCATGACATTCCTCTATAAATCCCTATTTGGGAACTGCTAAATAAAGGCTGTATTACACAGCCTGATGTGGCAGACGACTGTCGAGAGGGAATCGTTCTCTCCCAAGAATTGTCTGCTCACTAGCGGAGGAGTCTGCTTCTACTGCAAGCAGCAATCTCCTCCTCCTGTTAAATTCACCAACAATTTATAACCAAAAAGCTGCTGATGAAAATTGAGAATGTAATTCCAAACATTTCCCAATATGCTGCACATATTCATATATCCTAAAATGTGATCTGGTCACATATGATTTTGCATTTGCATGGTACCATGCCATGTAGAGAGGAACCATCATAAAATTTGACTCTGGTCCGATTCATCCATTAAAGTTGATTTGGATCCAAAAAGTATTTTGCTCCTATTCTGCACACAATTCTGATTCTAATGAATCAATTTTTTTTTCAAATTTGGGTCGAATTTCAGAATCAGTTCAGTGATCACTAGTCCTTAGGAAAAGTTGCTTTTAAAGTTTAGCTCCTTGGCTTTGCATCTACTCAGCATCAATATGTCACAAATAACAATAAAAAGTTAACCAGCTCTCAGAAATATATAACGTTTTTCTGACCCTGGGCTTTTGTTTAAGCATTTTACAAACTGTGTTATTCTGACTGATTTTTTTTTTAATCTTCATGCATATGAATGAACATATCATTTCTTTCTTATGTGACATTTGACATTTAGATGTGAAGACTGATTTCACATTATAAATTCTGACATTGATCAATGAGACTGTTGCAGTTGCATTTTTTTTTATCTCTGATTTAACACTGCAATGAACAGTAAATATTTAGGATAATCTGAACATGCACTTGCAGTTACATATTCTTAGGCTACATTCACACGTCCGTTTAAAACATCCGCAATCTATCCGCATCCGTTCCGCAATTGCGGACGGTTTTTGCGGATATTTTGCGGATCCATTCATTTCAATGGGTCCTGATAATCTGCGGACATTGCACCGTATGTTGTCCACATCCGTTAATCTGTTCCGTTCCGTTTTGCGGATCCGCAAACAGAAATCCTCCTGTCCTACTTTTCTCCCGAATTGCGGTCCGTAGCACAATGAAAGTCTATGGATCCGCAAAAAATGCGGAAGACATACGGAAAGGCATCCGCATGTCATCCGTATTTGCGGATTCCGTTCCAGGAGGAGTGAAAAAAAAAGATGTTATTCATCCTTCCGTTTTTTGCGGATCCGCAAAAAACGGATGACATATGGATACATCCTTTCCGTTTTTTACGGAAAAACGGAACGGATGTCCTGGAAAAATGGAGCTTTTTGCGGAACAACGGATCCGCAAAAAACTGACCGTTTTCCAGGATGTGCACACATACGGACGTGTGAATGTAGCCTTAGATAAATAAATATTTCTAAGATGTAAATGAACATGTGCAGCCACTTTGCTACCTTTGATTGTCTGGAAAGTATCAGTATCATAGGAGCTTAGTATGATTTAGTTTACAATAATTGGGAGCTTGAGAACATTTTCAGTTACTAAACCATGACAATTCGGTCAACGCTGTAATGAATTGATTCAATCAAAATTAGACCTGATGTTTTATATTATTATATATAACATAATGTTATTTTCTCTTCAATATGTGTTTGACCTCATGTTTATTTGTAGTACAATTGAAGTATGGTCAGAGGACTTGTATTGAGCTTGTGTGAAATGCACATTAAAAAGAGCTTCAAGTCAATTTCCATCTTAATAAATATCAATTTGTCTGATTTCAAAGTAGAACATTCAGCACAAAAACAATGATTTTGAGCTTCTGTGTATATATTATTAGCCATTTAAAATGAAGCATTGTCAAAAGGGAAAATGTCTAACAGTTTCATATCCCGTGCTCCTACTTAAATAAGCCTATATGATCGCTCACTCCCCTTTTTGTGGGGAAGCGAGGTGTTTCATTGATTTCCATATGTATTTTATTTTGGTGGATCCCTCTGAAATCAGTAGAATCTACAGGGAAAAAAGTAATGTGAATTAGCCAGGTCTCATATGGGTTGATATGGACATGGTTATGGGTATGCTTATGGATTTTGTTTGGGCAGCCTGAATGGGAATTCGAATCAAGATGAAACATATTGCTAGGATATTCCATAACATGATTATAAGGATCCAAACCCTAGAATAAAGGTGCTGAAGCCCATTGGCGCTCTACACAGCGCCAGTCCCAAAAAAGTGCAGTGCACTGCAACATAGCCTTACTCAAATCCTAAAAGGAACATTAAAAATACGTAGAAAATAACCCCAAAAATCCCAATAATTTTACCATTAATTCTATTCTTTCTCATACTGAAAAAATATTGAAAGAAATGTAAATGTATATGTTGGCCATTTCCATCTCCTTCCACAATCATATGTTTCCTCTAAACACCTCCTCTGCTGCTCTGCCTGTTATAGAAGACAAAAGACAAAGTTAGTGGACACATCCTCTAAAATCATGTGAATGCACAGGTGCAGGTCTTAATGGTTGAAACTACAAATAAAAGCAATTAAAGCAAATAAAATGCAACAGCACTCTGCAAACATAGAATATAAGAACTAATTCTATATTTACTATATAAAATGAATATTAAATCATGGGTGCCCATCCATCGCGGCAAGGTGACCTCTTTCTGCATGAGAACCCTACTCTATAGATACCTTTATTTAGGGAGAGCAGGTTCCACATATACAGTATACTGTGTCTCCTCTCTCTATGCCAGCAGGCCTCCAAAGAATTCAGGAAGAGCAGACTACAGGTATATATTGCACCAATTAAAAATTACCTGTGGAAAGATGGGTTAGTAAGGAGTGCATGACCAAGATGGAGGCAGCCATATCTTCAAGTGCATACTGCAAAAGCAAAAACGTCCTGTAAAAAAGAAGGAACACTGTATATACAATGTAGAAATCACAAAAAACAGTAATCCTACGATTACCGTATTTTTCGCTTTATAAGATACACCCCAGATTTTAGAGTAGGAAAACAAGAAAAAAATATTTTTCATCAGACCTCATATCAGACCCCCCATAAATTTCAGGACATCACATCAGACCCCCATCAGACCTCAGATCAGCTGTTTCAGACCCCCATCAGACCTCAAATCAGCCCACTCAGCCCCCATAATAGCAGAGTCAGCCCCATCAGACCTCAAATCAGCCAATCAGCCCACTCAGCCTCCATATCAGCCCACTGTGCCCCCATATCAGCCCACTCTGCTCCATCAGACCTCAGATCAGCCCACTGTGCCATCAGACCTCAGATCAGCCCACTGTGCCCCCATATCAGCCCACTCTGCTCCATCAGACCTCAGATCAGCCCACTGTACCCCATCAGACCTCAGATCAGCCCACTGTGCCCCCATATCAGCCCACTCTGCTCCATCAGACCTCAGATCAGCCCACTGTGCCCCATCATACCTCAGATCAGCCCACTGTGCCCCCATTATACCTCAGATCAGCCCACTGTGCCCCCATCAGACCTTAGATCAGCCCACTGTGCCCCCATCAGACCTCAGATCAGCCCACCAGTCCCATAAGAATAAAATAAAAAAACCTCTCTTACCTCTCCTGCGCCGCGGCTCCGCTCCGGGTCCGGCGCTCCTCTGTCTTCTCCTGCGGGCCTGCACTGTCACCTGACTGCGTGCAGCATCAGGTCATAGTGCACGCACTACGTCCTGACGCTTTACGAGGTCAGGACAGTGCAGCGCCAGGAGGAGAAGACAGAGGAGCGCCGGACCTGGAGCGGAGCCGCGGTGCAGGAGGGTGAGTATGTTTCCCCGCTCTGGGCAGCTAATACATACTAGTGAGCGCTTCCATAATGGAAGCGTTCACTAGTATTCGCTTTATAAGACGCACTGCCATTTTTCCCCCTATACTACTTTTGGGGGAAAAAAGTGCGTCTTATAAAGCGAAAAATATGGTAATTGTATTCTTTCTCATATTAAAAGATATTGAAAACTACGAAATCTACATGTTGGTCATTTTCCACCTCCTTCTCCAATCGTGTGTCTGGCTGACAACTGGCTGCAGCAGAACACCTCTGCCACTCTGTCTGCCATCAAGACAAAGAATGATAAACCACCTGCCAGGCAAAAATAAAAAAAATGAGAAGGCAAGTACCATTCATATTCTCCTTAGAATTTTCACAAGATTCCTTTATTTGGGCAAGTTTATCCCATTTCCTTTTAACTTTCATTTTAGCCCAGTATTTTTAACAGCTGTCTAGAAGTTCTGAACACCTTCACGCTTTAAAGGGAACCTGTCATCTCCGAAACACCCCCTGAACTACAGTAAGCAGTGTATAGTGTAAATGATGCTGAATCCGAATATGTAAGTTTTATCTTCATGCTCACTTCCATTCTGACGCTGTGCTCCCACAAACCAGCAGTAAAATACATCGAGAGGACTCTTCTTTGAGTCCTCTCCATTATATGAGTGAGCACTGGAGTCCAGTGAGTGCATTTTACTGCTGGTTTGTGGGAGCACAGTGTCAGAATGGAAGTGAGTATGAAGATAAAATTTACATATTCGGATTCAGCATCACTTACACTATACACCGCTTACTCTAGTTCAGGGGGTGTTTCGGAGATGACAGGTTCCCTTTAAGGCTACATTCACATGACCATTGTGACCAAAAAAAAAAAAATACAACATGTTCTATTCTTGTCCGCAATAGGCATTTCTATGATAGCCGTGGCATGTGCGTTCCACAAATTGCGGAACGCACATGGGCCGGTATGAGTGTTTTGCGGATCCACAATATGCAGATCCGCATAGGATCTGCATATTGTGGATCCGCAAAACACTCATACCGGCCCATGTGCGTTCCGCAATTTGTGGAACGCACATGCCACGGCTATCATAGAAATGCCTATTGCGGACAAGAATAGAACATGTTCTATTTTTTTTTTTTTTTGCGGGGCCACGCTATGGAGCAACGGATGCAGACAGCACTCGGTGTCCTGTCCGCATCTTTTGCGGCCCCATAGAAATTAATGGTTCCGATCTGAGCCACAAAAGGCCGTAAAAACAACTGTCATGTGAATGTAGCCTAATTCTGTTCACCCTAAATATTATACCCATACTATTATGCTCATACTATATTTTCAATGGGTGTAACAAAGTAGTGTTTATCTCACTTTAAAATTTTCAAAAAGGAACATTTTTATTTTTATTTCAGGAGTCAAATCACATACTTACCTGCTATGATGCTTATGCTCCATGTGCTGAACTTTGGAGCTTGCAAGCAATTTAAGAGGAGTAATTATGGAGTGAGATCATCTCAATGCTTAGTCTTGCGCATCTGAAATAACCCCTCTATGCCAATCATAACTTGTGTCATGTGGCCAATCACATGCAGTAAAACTGCAATAACTGCAATGCAAAACCTTAGCAATTCATGGTAAAATGTATGTAGTTTTGACATGCAACACACTACTGCTTCCGGTGAACCCAGCATAATGAAATTTGGAAAAATGAAATATTCAAATATGTTGGTAGAGCTAGTGTGTGAATATCTGTAATATACATGATAAATTGTCTATAATGTCTTCTAGCATTTACAGTAGTACTGCTGTAGTGTTTAGTACATGAATGGTATTTAGATATCCTCCAAATAGGTGCCCTTTCCAATACTAATTGCCATTTTATGTTTTTGATAATCTTCAATTCAATGGAATGGGACCCCTGTTCTCATGCTTAGGAGGTCCCAGTGGTTAAACTACCACCATCACATACATATCCTCTATAGTGTATATAAGGCATAGGTTTCTAACTTGGTTCAGCCCCTTAAACAACAATTGAATTAATTTTCTAATACCTGAAACACAAATTACAAAAAGCCTGGCCATCACATCCTAAGGCTGAGTTTGCATTTGCGTTGAGCTTTCCGTTCTTTTGATTTATCAAAAAAACTGTAAAATGAGAAGAGCTGATTCATTTTAATGCCTATTTGTTTGAATGGGTTATTTTGAGCTTATTTTGTGCTCAGTCTCAGTTTGCATCAGTTTGTGTCACTTCAGTCAGGTTTCTTTTATTTTTGATGGGAGAAAAAGTCATGTCTGCTCTACTTTTTCTCCTGTCAAAAATAACTAAAACCTGATGAAAGTGACTAAAACTGATGCAAACTGAGCACAACTGATATTCAAAATATTTTTTTTCCTGACAGATCAGAGACACAGAAAAATATATAAAGAATGCACAAAGTCAAAATATGGTGGTTATGATTTAATACAATGGACCGATATGAATAAAAGTGCACAAAACTAGAGATGAGAGAATGTTTTGACATTTGATTGGGTCTAATTCACATTAATTGGGTTGGGTCAAAATAAATTTGACCCAATTTTAAAAAGTGCCTCAAGTGCCCTGAAAAATTGTGTCCAACCCATAGAGGTCAACATGGACTGTATTAAAAACCATTCAAGCTTTTTAACGTCAAGACAGCATTAGTAATGTCAAAGTGACAGTGACATGTGTTTACGGGCAAATGCATGGTAGGTGGTGGTAACAACCAGCTTGTTTAACCACTTCATGTCCTCCCATTGACTATAAACGTCCGTGAAGTGGTTGTTTATTTCTGAATGGACGTTTCTGAACGTCCATTCAGAAATAGCAGCTGCACGCTAATCGTGCAGCTGCACAGTGGGGTACCTGCTGTCAGTGACAGCAGGGTACCCCAAAGAGAAGGCAGGGACCGTTCCCAGGGGTCCCTGCCTTGTAGATCGGTGTATACACAGAGCTCACCGAGCGCTGTATATACAGAGCAGGAAGCAGTATTGCGCTTCCTGTTCTGGCCCAGCGGTCACGTGATCGCCGGGGCCGGGAGAGTGCAGGAGCTTCCGGGTCTCTCATAGACCCGATCAGCCTGCACTGAGGCTGTACAGCATAGTATTATGCTGTACAGCCTCTCTGGGGATGTATTTCCCCTGTAACTGGGGCTACTATGTCAGCCCCAGTTACAGGAGAAATCAAGTGTAAAAAAAAAATAATAAGTGAAGTTAAATGTCCCCCTGAGGTCTTGTATGACCTTATGGGGGACACAAAGTGTAAAATAAAAAATAAAAAAATAATAACAAAAATAGAGTATTATATAAAAAAAATATATAAAAAATAATTTTCCCCCAAATATGTCATTAAAAAAATGTTACAAATAAAAATAAATAAATAAAATAGACATATTTGGTATCACCGCGTCCGAAACGACCGGCTCTATAAAAATATCACATGATCTACCACATCAAGTGAACTGCGTAAAAAAAATCTAATAAAAATTATGCCAAAACAGCTTTTTTTGTCACCTCACCTAACAAAAAACATAATATCAAACAATCAAAAAGTCGTATGCATCCCAAAATGATAGCAATAAAAACGTCACCTCATTCCGCAAAAAATGAGTCCCCACACAAGATCATAGCCCGAAAAATAAAAAAAAGGCTCTTAAAAAACTGCAACACAAAAACATGATTTTTTTCTAAAAATGCTCTTATTGAGTAAACCGTAAAAAAAATAAATAAAAAATAGACATATTTGGTATCGTTGTGTCCGTATCAACTGGCTCTACAAAAATATCACATGATCTACCCCATCAAGTGAACGGTGTAAAGAAAAAAATATAGAAAAATGCCCCTAAACTGCTTTTTTTTTTTTAGTTAACCTCCCAAAAATTAGATTAAAAAGTAATCAGAAAGGCGGATGTACCCCAAAATGGTGCCAATAAAAATCACAGCTTGTCCCGCAAAAAATAAGACCTCACACAGCTCAGTCCACAAAAAAATTAAAAAGTTATCACTCTTAGAAACCATGACAAAAAATTCCATGTTAGAAAATGCAGATGCTGCTCCTCCCCTTCTGAGCCCTAGCGTATCCCCAAAAAACAGTATACGACCACATGTGGGGTGTTTCTGCAAACTGCAGAATCGGGGTAATAAATATTGAGTTTTGTTATTAACCCTTGATGTGTTACAGGATAAAAATGATTAAAATGGAAAATCTGCAAAAAAAAGTGAAATTTTAAAATTTCACATCTATTTTGCTTTAATTCCTGTAGAATACTTAAAGGGTTAACAACATTTCTAAAACCAGTTTTGAATAGTTTGAGGGGTGTAGTTTCTAAAATGGGGTAATTTATGGGTGGTTTTTATTATGTAAGCCTCACAAAGTGACTTCAGAACTAAACTGGTCCTTAAAAAAGTTGATTTTGCAAATTTGCAAAAATTGCGTCTAAAATTCTAAACCTTCTACTGTCCTAAAAAAATAAAATGACACTACCAAAATGATGCCAACATAAAGTAGACATATGGGGAATGTAAATTAAAAAGGATTTTATGGGGTATCACTATCTGTCTTAAAAGCAGAGAGATTCAAATTTAGAAAACAGTGATTTTTTTCGAATTTTTGTTAACTTTTGGATTTTTTTATAAATAAATTTAAAACTTATCGACTCAAATTTACCATTTACTTGTAGTACAATGTGTCGCGAGAAAACGATCTCAGAATCGCTTGGATAAGTAAAAGCGTTCCAAAGTTATTACCACATGAAGTCACACATGTCAGATTTGCAAAATTAGGCCTGGTCAGGAAGGGGGTAAATGGCCTGGATGGGAAGTGGTTAATAACACACTGCACTGTGTGATTTTTTTCTTATTAAAAACATTCCAAAAATTATCCCTTAATGGTGGCAGATGGCTTCTCTGTCTTCTG
Organism: Rhinella marina; assembly: GCA_900303285.1. NCBI lineage: Eukaryota > Metazoa > Chordata > Amphibia > Anura > Bufonidae > Rhinella > Rhinella marina. Next base: position 148,327 of record ONZH01013092.1, read on the forward strand.
ACCTTCAAAATTGTTGCTCCATTTTAAGTGGTCCATCCGAAGGTGGTACAATGCAATAGTACAACAAAAATAAAACCCGCAGTAGGGTCACAGAATGCAATATCAACTAGGTTGGGGCTTTTAAGACCTCATTTACATGTAGCAGAAAGTATCCACATAGAATTCGGGGCATGCCATGGATTTTCAAATGCACAACATGCCAATTCTGCTGTGGATTTTTAGCTGTAGATTTTACTCTTTAATCCATATTGAATGTGGATTTTACTATTGAATGATTGTGGATTTCCACAGATTTGTGACAAAATATCCACTCTAATGGTATGACCTCACATTCAGGTTTCTTGATGCAGTTTTGGAAGCCCAAATCAAGATTGGATCATAAAGGGTGATAAAGTATAAGGGGCCATTCAGACGGCTGTGGTATTGCGGATCCGCAAAAATGCGGCTCCGCAAGATCACACGCGGGCCATTGAAGGGAACGCGGCCACTTCTTTTCTGCAAAATAGATGCGGATCCGTTCACGCGGTCGAGTGAAAGGGCTCTAAAGGACAGATACAGTGTCTACTCTTTACTGAATTCATTCCTGTTTTTGACTTCCACAATGTGTGGCTGAACCCTAATAGCCACCCCTGCAAAATGTCCTAAACATAATGTCATCAGACTAGACGGTTTAAAGGGAATCTATCATCCAAATCTTGCACTATTGTCTGTTTTTGTGTAATACTCCACATTAAGAGTCCAGATCACCATTTATTCCCCTCCATTCCCCACGCTTTCAGTGTTAAAGGGAGTCTGTCACCTCATTTTCACCTATATAGCTAACAGCAGTGCCCCACAGATGATTGCATAGACATCCCAGACATACCTGTGTGCACTGTGTGTGTGTATTCCTCGTTTAGAAAAAGCACTTTTATTCTGCAGGAAAACAGCTCCCAAGTGCCCGGCTCTGCTGCTGCTGCAAACCAGACTGGAGGGCAGCTTTAGCTGCTCATATCTTGGGGTTTCACTGTGCAACGGCGGCCTCAGGAAGCACACGGCGTCATAGCAACCAATGACGCCGGGTTCTCCCGGTCGTGTGTGAGAACTGAGAGGCCTTATACCTTATCTCTGTGTAGCCTCCACTCCTGGTTTTGGCTCACAAAAACTGATGGAAATAACTGATCAAATAACTGATTTGTGAACAAGGCCTTTCTTTAAAAAATGCTACTTTTTTTGTGAGCAAAAGGCACAGTTGCCAGATGTAACATGCTGGCAACAGAAAAATATAAAAAAAAATAAAAAAAAAACTATGAACACTGTGTTTTTTGAAGTATTTTCCTTGGTATTTTTTTTTAACATGGCAGCATGCTTTGAGTATGGCTTTTTTTCAGATATTTTCCTGTAGACTTCTTTCTCAGTAGGAAAAAATGAGAAGTATGTTGCATGAAAAAATAATGACACCCTAAAACAATAACACTTGTAAAAACCATGAATTTCAATCCCAAAAATGCCAGGTAAAATAATGTGCATGCAGCACCCTTACCAGGGTCCCAGAAGCTTGGATATTGGAGAAACTTTGAACAATCAATGTACCTGCAGAGATGACAAACATGGAAAAAACTAGTCACTGTGAATTTCTTTCCCTGAGGTATAAAATCTTCAGTTTCAGAAAAAACATCTGAGATACCAGTGATTATGATGTGGGGTTATTATAGCAATGCTTGAATTCAGGATCTAGTAGTGATGTTTTTATGACATCATTAAGACTGCCATTACTGTCTTTATAGTTATTGCATTTACTTATTTAATGCCATACTTTTACTTGAAAATTCGAAGCTGTGAAGTTCCATTTTGGCATTGTAGCAAAGTTCAGCAGTTCATGTTTGTCTTCCACTTGATTAAACAGCTAGTCTTCTGAAAGATTGAAATCTGAAATCTTTTTGAAATTACAAAGCTATAGAACTGTGTTCAGAGTGGATCCTGGTTACATTCCAGCAGGTGGAAGAAAATCTGGACGAATCTTAGTTAATTTGATAAGATGGAAACATTATCTATATCCTTGGACCATAACAATGGTTGGAGCACTTATTAGTTCATTGTACCATTAGCCCAGCAAAAGATTAGGTACATTAATTTCTTATTGTATCTTTTTAGATACTTTAGTATAAGTCTTCCCATACATAATGCCGCCCAGGCAGTGGGATCCACGTGCGGTTCATCCAGCATCTGTACATGCCATTTGTTTCCACTACCATGGACATGGAAGGCCCAGCAAGTACATGTGCAGGCCGGCAATTAATGGAAAACCGCATGCAGAACTTGCTGCCGATGTATGAACAACCTTATTATGTATCTCTTATTGCTCCTTTGAATTCTATTTTTTAAAGATTTTATTTGATCTTAGAAATACTATACTGATTCAATCTCCTGATGATACAGCGAAGAAGCCTGGTAGCCCTCTGGTCTTTGTTTACAAGCTTCCAGAATGCCACTGCTTCAGTTAGGGTGTGTTCACATCAGCGTTATGCTTTCCGTTTGTGTTTTCCGTTATAACATGGTTATAATAACGTTATGCAAGTCCTGTCGACAGGACTTTGTTTTCCGTCTTGCATAACGGGAACCAAACGGATCCGGTATGATTCTCATAGGCTTCTATTATGACGGATCAAAACGGAATGCCTCTAAAGGCTCTAAAGGTCTTATGGTTTCCGTTATTTTCTGTTATAATCATGTTATAATGGAAAACACAAACGGAAAGCATAACGCTGATGTGAACCCACTCTAAGTCAGTCGATTCATCTAATTAGTACTTGGAAATAACCTAAGGAAGATATTTTCGACAGTACTTACCTGTCCCTCGCTCCGGTGATGCCGCTATTAGTTGCATCTACTACTATACAGCTAAACAGGAAAAAGAACAGCCACATCCAGTCGAGACCCACACGGAAGGTGGAATAGCCTACAGCTTGTGTCAGCAGAGATGGTGGCATCAGCCTCATGAGGGACGCATAAGTACTATTTAAAAGATCTTCCTTACAAACGTTATTGCCAAGTAATAATTCGATGCAATGCCTGGATAGCCCCTGTAATGACTTACTGCAGTAGTTTTAGATGATGGACCCTTCCTTGTTAACAAAAAATAGGAAGGGGGGTGTTTGACGTGGGAGCATCTGAACTCTATCAGCGGGAATTGGGAAAGCAGTAAATCTTAGTTTGAAGCTATAGTGGCAGGTCCTGATTTTCATAACCTTGAAAACAGCTGATATTGCTAGGGAAAGGCAACATTGGCCCATAAAAGATGGCCAACGTCGCCTGAACATCAGCCATGTAATACTACATTTCACCTTTAGTGTCCACTGCAGTGGGAAATCTCTGTTTGACTTGTGGTGAGCTGGACCTGCAGTAATCAAGGGATGTCTATGACAAATATTTTTAATGCGTAATATTGTAGTATTACCGGATATATTGTATCCCAGTATCCCAGTTATCAACAGCCTTGACAGCCTATGCTGTACATACATTTGCATAATACATTTTTTGCACAGCATATTCGTATGCCATATTGTGAGAACCTGAATGATGTATTGGAATATAGCATATAAATTGTCTTCCATGGTTCTGAATAAATCATAATAAAATTGTGTTCCCTTTTCAGTTTAATGCGCTTTTTGCTTTAATTTACATGGGATTAAAGTTTTCTGGAAGCTTTTACAGTACAATACTTTGATTTGGAGTTTATATACTGTCAGCTAAGATAACAAAACTGACAGCCCAGTTTAAAGTATCCATTCATTCTGAGAACACTTTATAGGAATGAAGAATGCCACCCTTTACAATGTTTAATACAACTTATGGTGCATATATACAGTAATTCTGAAGGACAGACTGTCCTATAAGAGGCAACATTTCAATGATTTAATATGTCTGAATAAAATGCTGCATACCGAAATACAATAAAATTAAAGGTGACAATAAAAATGCCTGGGCCTCTCATAACTGCCAATTCAGATGCCCCCATGGCTGCCGCTGCATCTCCCAGTCACGCGGATCAAAGCATCCGGTGATGGGAGGGGGGGACTGTTTCAGCCACTAGCAGGCCACGACGGGAAGAGCCTCCCTAGCATCACCCACAATGTTCGGGGATGCTCGTTCCCGTCATGATCACCCCCTGCCCTTCCCCCCCTTGTCACCAGATGTTTTGATCCCCATGATGGGGAGATGCAGCGGCGATCATGTGGGCATCAGAAGCAACTCTGGTGTCAGGGAGGGGGGTAAGTATAACCAGTATGAGGGGCCTGGGCATTTTGGGGGGCATTATAGGGGTTGGTTGCTTTAACAGTTAGAAAATATGTATAAGTTTTCTATCCATACTGATTAGTGAGTACCATATATTTGTGTTAATGTGTACTGCATACCAGTAGTTATCCTTCCATCAAAGAAAGAAAAACCACAGAAATAACTTGAAACTGACAAAATTAATAATACATTAAAAAAATGCTGAAAATCGGCTAATGAAAATCAGACATTGGTTTTGAATTGTGGTTCATCAGAATAATTTATAAAACAAACTTATGATACTGGCCTGGACAAAAGCAATCGTACCCTTAAAGGGAACCCGTCACGTAGAACATGGTGTCTGAGCAGGAGAAGCTGAGCAGACTGATATGTAGTTTTATTAGAAAAGATTCAGTAAAACTTGTATTTCATCCATTTATATCCATGCTCATTCTGGGCTTTGACGTCCAGGAGGCGGTCCGATCAGTAAACGATAGTTCTCTCTGTGTACATAGTCATAGAGGGAAGGCTGTCAATCACTGATAGGACCACCTCCTGGACTTCAAACCCCAGAATGAGCAGGAATTTAAATGTATATATTACAAATTTTACTGAATCATTTCCAGCAAGACTATATATCAATCTGCTCAGCTTCTCCTGCTCTGTAACATGCTGCTTGTAGCTCATATTGCATTTTCACAGTGACAGGATCCCTTTAACTTAATATTTTGTTGCACAACCTTTTGAAGCAATTACTGCAAACAAGTGATTTCTGTAACCCTTAATGAGTATTTTGCATTAAGGGAGTTTGGCCCACATCTTATGAGCAAACTGTTCCAGCTCTCTCAGGTTTCAAACATGCCTTCTCCAGACTGCATGTTTCTGCTACTTCCACAGATGTTCAAAATGATTTAGATCAGAGCTAACAGAAGGTTCAACAGAATAATGATAATAAAAATACTAATGAAACTGCCTAGGAGAAAAAAATGATGGTACCCCTAGAAAAGATTGAAAATAATTTGACCATAGGACCACATGTTAAACTAAGGCTACTTTCACATATGCGAAACCTGAAAGCATCATGATGTATCCTGATCTGGTCTGTTCTGTTTTTTCCCCATTGACAATGAATGGAGATAAAACGAAAGCCCAATCTCAAAACCAGAATGCAAAACACATCTGTGAAAGTAGCCTAAGGTGGGTCCTGTAATTAGCATTACAGTTGTCTTCAAACTTGTAGTCAGTCAGTCTGCCTATTTAAATGGTAGTCACTGTGCTGTTTGTTATCATGGTGTGTACCACACTGAACAAGAAGGCTAAGGAGAGAGTTGTCTCAGGAGATTTGAAAGAAAATTATAGACAAACATGTTAAAGGTAAAGGCTGTAAGACCATCTCCAAACCAAAGATCCCAGAACAACTTCCAAAGATATTAGAGGTAAACGCGAAGGTCAAGGTACATCAGTGTCAGATCGTACCATCTGTCACTGTCTCAGCCAAAGTAGACTTAATGGAAGACGACCAAGGAGGAAACTACAGCTGAAAGCAAATAATAAAAAAGCGAGACTGGAATTTGCCAAAATGCATATTGATAAGCCACAAAGCTTCACAGAGAATGCCCTTTGGAAAGATGAGACAAAACTCGAGCTTTTGGGCAAGTCACATCAGCTCTATGTTCACAGATGCACAAATGAAGAATACAAAGAAAAGAATATTGTACCTACTGTGAAACATGGAGGAAGCTTGGTTATGTTTTGGGGCTGCTTTGCTACACATGGTGTTTTGAATCAGTGCAGGGTACAATGAAATCTCAAAACTATAAAGCCATTTACAAGTGAAATTTGCTGCTCAGTGTCAGAAGGCTTGGTCTCAGCCACAGGTCATGGGTCCTTCAACAAGATAATGACCCAAAACACACAGCTAAAAACATCCAAGAATAGCTAAGAGCAAAGCATTGGACTGAAGTGGCCTTTTGTGAGCCCTGATCTAAATCCTTTTGAGAGCCTGTGGAAGGAGCAGAAACAGTCTGGAGTCTGGAGAAGGCACTCTTCAAGCCTCAGACAGCTGGAACAGTTTGCTTATTAGGAGTGGGCCAAAGTACCTGTGGACAGGTGTAGAAGTCTCATTGAGAGTTACAGAAATCACTTGATTGCAGTGATTGCCTCAAAAGGTTGTGCAACAACATATTAAGTTAAGGGCACCATCATTTTTGTCAGTTTCAAGTTATTTCAGTGACCATTGTGGGGGTTTCTTTCATTAATGTAAGTGTACCAAGTGTACCACGTGTGTATCATCCATTTTAGGATATATTCTTACGTAATCAAATTATAATAAACCACACCATTTAGTAATAGAATATTAACCATATACACCAGCCTCTGCTTCAATGCAGATAACTTCATTGACAAGAAGATAATGCATGGCCATCCATATAACCTAATAGGCCATACAGACCGTGGTAGGCTTTGTAAGACAATCCCTTTGAGATACTTTGGAACCTCACTTGGTTTCCAATGGTGCTGGTATTGATGTTTATATTCAATGAAGGGAAAACCACCAGAATTTTTCAGCATTATAAAGTTATGAAAAGGAATTTGCAATACCGAACTGGTTCATTTTTCATCTTCACTTCAACTGTAACTTAAGTGACCCTTCATTTTCCTACATTATGCTAAGGCTCATTTGCCTGATTATATGCATATAAGTTTATATGTATGATTACCTGATAATCATCTTTTCCTCGCTGGTGGTTTATTAATCAGTACTTTATAATCATCCCTTCTTTGTTATAATAAAAATTAACTTTACATCCACTGACTCCCTGGTGAGCCTGTGATAGACTGGAGTTGATACACAGCAGGAACTCTGAGGAGCCAGAGCTACAGGTTAGAAAGAGGGAAGAGCACCCTGAACCAATAACAAGACATGGGGTATGTCTCAGATTCCCTGTGCACTGTACATGTATGATATAAACTGCACACAATTCTTCCACCTTGAGCAACCTCCATAATTAAAGGGATAGGTTCATGTGATCAAATATGTCTGTGTTATTACTCTCATTCAATCCTACAGTTTCTTTTTTACAGTTTAGCAGTCATGAGTCAGAGACAACCAGAAAAAATGTTCATTGAATTAGTCAACTGTTTTAATATTGTATTGCAGTGACCCGCAGGGGGGGAGAGTCAGGAAACGGGGAATGGTATTTGTGGCATTGATAGGAGTGGTGGTGGTTCACGGTGTCCTCACTCCAATGCTCCCTGGGACCGTGCAGTGAATGAAGAGGTGCAACCCTTTTTCCCCTCGGGGGACACCCTGGTATTAGGGCTCCTGCCTGATGGTAGTTGAGATGCCCTTGATGTTAGATGTGTGTGGTGATTGGGTGCAAGGGAGGAGGCCTGGGCCGGATAAAGGCTGATGGTGGTTCAAGACAATAAAAAGGCCATACACAAGAATTAAGGTCTGTTGCCATAAATGATCAATTACCTCTACTGTCTGTCCTTGCACTAGTCCTCGGAGGCTTAGCAGTGGTCTTCAGCATGCAGGGATGGAGGATCATTGAAGTGCACTAGCAAGTTTGAGATGGTTTCCAATGCTACGCTGGGTCCTCTGAACACCTTTGAGGTGTCACCACAGGTTAATGCCTTCCAGAGGGTATGGTAAGGTATGGTGCGCCCCAGAAGGAAATAAGTCCAGAGAGTCAGGATTTACAGTAAACTAGTGCACTTTACTGGTGGAACTCAAGTGCAAAACAATTCAGGCAAAACACTGAGCTGGCTTCTCTAGTCTCTCATGGCAGAAGGTTCTGTGCTGAGGACAGGCCTGAGATAGCTGTCCATCTCTTTCTTAGAAGGCTGGTACCCTGACCAAAAGGCTGATGGCCCAGGGTGTGTGGCCCAGTCAGCTGATTGGCTCTCTAGTCAAAGGGCCATTGACCCAGGGTCTGTGGTAGAGTATACCCATCTCAACATCTTCTTCTGGTCACTCATGCAGTCTGGCAGAGTTTCTCCTACTAAACACTAGTCCTTATTTGCAGACAACAATGGGCTCTGACTGTTGTAATTTTATATAGTTTCTAACTGATCTAGAACCTTCTAATGGAATGGTTGATGCTGGAGAAGCACAGCGTAACAAAAACAATGTTTCAGTTGAAGACTGCCATAGACTTGTATTGGGCCTCATTACAAGTCAATGGGAATGACTAAGCTGTTTTCAGTGAAAAACAATAGTCTAACAGAGGTAAACCAGACACTCAGAAGGTCATTGTGTCTGGCTTTTCTCACCAAAACTCAGCTCTGCATAGTCCCTTATGGCAGAAATTGAAAATTACTAACTTCTCAGGGTTCAGGCTGGAAATTCCCAAAGTCTCGTAGTGTGAACTGGCTGTGCATTATCCAGGGGCATTGATAGGATCTCAGAAGATCCGGGGCCCAATCCCCAATAAATATGGCCCAATTCTCTATGTCGACCCTCGTCCCAACCCTGCTATACAGGAAAATATACCTCACATCCAGGGCCTCCCAGGTGACGTCTTCTGTGATGTAGATCTTCTCTGTGATCATCTTCTCCATTTGGCCTGGACAACTTCTCTCAGCCGCCTCATCTCTGCAGAGTGTGACACACAGACATCTTAGCTTCCTCACATTTCTATCATCATCCCCCAACCTGGAGTCCCCACAGTCTTATCCTGATGCTCACTGTGCTCCCCAAAACCTCCAAATACTATCCTGGAGAAATAATAGTGCCCCCCATAGTAATAGTCCTACCAGTAGTAATTCCCTCATTAGTAACACTGCATCCTACAGTGACCCCAGCATTGATAATGCTCCCCAAGATTGTCCCCATTAGTAGAAGAGTCCTCCAGTATTAATAATGCCCTCACAGAGCTCCCAGTAGTAATAAGGCCCCCTACTGTTCCCCCAGTGGTAATAAAGCTCTGTACAGACCCCTCAGTAGTAATAATGCCCCCTTAGTGATCTTAGTTAAAATAAGGCGGATCTATAAGTCTCTTCTATAAAGCCCCCAGTAGTAATAAGAACTCCTAATGTCCCCTGGATTTATAATACCCCTACAGTGCCCCCAGTATTTATATCGTTCCCCCTACTGTTATAATGCTCGCCCTGAAGTGCCCGCTGTAGTTATATTCCGCCCTTTAGTATCCTCAGAAATTATAATTCCTCAGCCTCCCTCCTGTGTAAATAACATCACACCATCTCTCCAGCCCCCTCCAATATACAGTCCCAGGTAAATAACATCCCTCTCTATCTACAGCCGCCTCCAAATACAGTCCCATGTAAATAACATCATTCCCACCCATAGCCGTAATCAACATACAGTCCTATGTAAATATCACTCCCTCTGACAGCCGCCTTCAACATACAGTCCCATGTAAATAACATCACTTTCTTCCCACAGCCACCTCCAACATGCAGTCCCGTGTAAATAACATCACTCCACCCCACAGTCCCATGTAAATAACATAAACCTGCCCTCAGCCACCTCCAACATGCAGTCCCATTTAAATAACATCACTCCACGCCACAGTCCAATGTAAATAAGGCTACTTTCACACCAGCGTTTTTGCTGGATCCATCATGGATCCATCATGGATCAGAAAAAACGCTTCCGTCATGATAATACAACCATATGCATCTGTTCTGAACGGATCCAGCTGTATTATCTTTTAAATAGCCAGTTTGGATCAGTTTCATGCCCCGAATTGTATCTGTTTCATGCGGACACCAAAACGCAACAAGCAGCGTTTTAGTGTCCGCCTCCAAAACGGAATGCTGACTGAACTGAAGCAAAACTGATGCATTCTGAACGGATCCTTTTCCATTCAGAATGCATTAGGACAAAACTGTTTTGGACCAGTTTTGGACCCTTTATGAGAGCCTATGACGGATCTCACAAATGGATCCTTACAACGCAAGTGTGAAAGTAGCCTAATGCTAGTTTCACACCTGCGGCAGGGGACTCCGGCAGGCTGTTCCAGCGGGTGAACAGCCCGCCGGATCCGTGCTGTACATGCTGTACTTTTGTTCTGGCCGTCTCTCGGCAGGGTTCGCCGTGCTGCGGCCGGATCCGTGGCCTGCCCCCATTACAGTGAATGGGGCCAGAGCGTAGTTCCGGCCCCACACGTGCACCTGCGGCAGCACAGATCCGGTGGTTGAACAGACTGCCGGAGTCCCATGCCGCAGGTGTGAAAGTACCCTAACAGAACCCTGCCCAAGTCACCTCCAACACACAGTCCCATGATAACATCCCTCCCTTCTGCCTTAACATACAGTCCCAGTTAAATAACCACAACTCCCAGCATCCCTCTGCTTCTCCCTTCACTTACCCTTCCGTTTCTTCTGATGTAGCAGAGCTCACTGCAGCTTCTTCCCCACAATGCTCTTCAGTTTAGAAGACAGGTTTGAAAAGGACCTGCGATGATGTCACAGTTATGTGACCAGTGCAGGATTGGCCGGCACTGATCACATGACCTGTGATGTCATCACAGGTCCTACATATCTTGCAGTGTGTTAGATTCAATTGTACTGCAGTCCTGAGGACAGCAATACAATTGTATCTGTCTAACAGGCAGGATATTCGGGGCCTGGGAGAAAACATTAGAGGCCCAGGCCCCGAATGTTTTAGCCTAGCAACGACCCTGGTATTATCCATTTCCACAATGCAAATATGGCTCATTACCAATGCTCATGAACAGTATAAAACAATATAGGTGCAAACAATTGCATACATCACAGTGTAAGTTAACCCTTCAAAAGGGTAGTCAGTGGAAGGCTTTGCATAGCAGCAATAGGGGCAAATGTCCACAGACGTCCAGACTCCAAAGTACCCTTGCGCCAAGACACTACAGAAGTAGTCGCCCTCACACTACACAGGCACATGCAACTCCTCATACTTCGGCTGCTAACTCTTAACTACACTGCATATCTCCTAACTCAGAAGTGGCAGAGCCAGCCTTCCCCCCAATGAGCAGGGGAAGAAAACTAAACTGTTTTACCATGTTCAGTTACTGTCATTATCACTATAGTATCAATCACTTAGTAGTTTTTTTCCCATTATAATATGTGCACAGTACGGTGTTAATTAATATGTTGATGGCAAATTATTTTTAACGAAGTACTAGAACCATTACAGTACATTTTAAAATTTGTAGCTAAATTGTTAAAGTGCATGTTTTAATGAAAAAAAAAAATTAAAGCATTCAGTTAGGGCTTTATGCAGTTTTCTTATAGAGGTCCGTGTGACCGTGTTCATTTTTGTTCACAGACGGACAAAAGCGATAGAATTTACATTCAGACCTCCTCTAACCTGCATGCAAGATGATTTAGTGAGCTATTGAAAATATAGGCTCCTTCTACTCACTTACGGTATATAATTTATTTGGAATATTTGAATAGAAGGTAATCTATCCTCTTGGCATTAGAAACTGGGTGTTGAGTACTTTTAGCATTTGAGTTTTATATTGTTTATTTTGCATTGGTTCCACATATAAAATCCATTTGTCTTTATCCTTACACAACCTTTTCATCATACCCTTCTCCGTCTATCTTGGTATAAGCAGAAATAAAATATGAGATAACAATTTTTTATGGGACAACCTTTTTTAAGTCAATAAATATTTCCTCCACAGATTCTCCACCTACATTTATTTTTATAGAAATGTAATTGATAAAGTGCACTGAAATGAGAAATGACAGTTTGACTGTTGTAAAAATGCTTTAATTCAGTCCAAAGCTATAAATACACTGAAGGTAGAGAGGGTTAAGGAGGCTTCAAAGCACTCAAGTTCAGCCAAAACCTAAAAGTCATACACACAAACATGCACACTCTGTATCTAATATCTAAGTAGGTAGTATCCATTTTAAATCAATATAATTAATTTTAAATGTTTAGGCGAGAATATAATACAGGTGTCACCTCTGTCACCTCTCCTACCAGTCCTACTCTGTCACTCATTTTGTACCAGTCTTAATCTGTGCTGGCATCTGATGCTTCTTAATAATTGAGACCACCCATGTGCCAGAACTGAAATTTACTGCAGAAAATGGGGGGGGGGGGGGATTAGGTTCTGTTCAACAAAAATTAATAGGCAGGGTTGACTTTCAAAAGTGGGTGCTCACCGGGGGGGAGCACAACTCTATTGATAACGTAATGTAATCAGATGACCACACTGCTTGGCTAGGACCTAGGAAAAATTTTGTGGCTAATGTATGCCAGTTTTCTGAATCCTAAACTGTTAAATGTGTCAGGCTGCAGTAGTTCCACCCCTCTATGCCATACCTCCTCTACTTTTTACAAAAGTGATACTGTAGGGTGTTGGAAAGGTGGAAAAGGTCACAATTTTTTTGTGCCATACAACATTTGCAGCAAAATTTTTATATACCGTAAAACTTCCAAAGAACCCAAAAACAAAAGTCCCCCTAGACATGGAATGAACTACCCCAGGTAATCAGCTTTAAATTCCAACATCCATAGCTTTTAGCGTGTCTTAAAGGGAGTCTGTCACCTCATTTTCACCTATATAACTAACAGCACTGCCCCACAGAAGATTGCATACAGATGCCAGACATACCTGTGTGCACTTTTTGTCTGTATTCCATGTCCAGAAAAAGCACTTTTATTCTGCAGGAAAACAGCTCTCAAGTGCCCGGCTCTGCTGCTGATGCAAACCAGACTGAAGAGGGGAGGGCTGCTTTAGCTGCTCATATCTTGGAATTGGTAGCAGATAGAAAAATGGCCTTCTCTGACAGATGACATTCCAAGCTTTAAAATGATACTAAAATCACAGCATTATATCCAGTATATCAGAAGATATAGCTGTTAGAAATCGAGTCGGGAGAGAAAGCTGTTTTTAGTTTCACTTTCAGCCGGGCACTTAGGAGCTGTTTTCCTGCAGAATAAAAGTGCTTTTTCTGGACATGGAATACAGACACAAAGTGCACACAGTTATGTCTGGGATGTGTCTGCAATCTTCTGTGTGGCACTGCAATTAGTTATATAGGTGAAAATGAGGTGACAGACTCCCTTTAAAAGCTTGTCTTAGAGTGGCCTATCACATCCTCTACCACATCTAATTCTTCTCCCTGTTTTACCTGATCCCTTCCTCCAGCGACACCTTCCACATTTCACACTCAAATGGACTTGGGTTCTGCACACAGATACAGGCTGATGACGAGCTTGTGCAGCTTTGTCTGCAGTACCTTGTTTTATAAAGGATGGCTGGTCCACTGTATATAACAAGCACTCTTTTACTTCTTGTATCACCCCTATTTCCTCATAGATTGTCAGATCTTATGAGCAGGGCCCTCACCCCTATTGTTTGTTACATTTGTCAATTGTTGATTAGTTTTTCTTATTTATTACATGTACCTTCTGATTGTAAAGTACTGCTGAATATGCTGGCGCTATGTAAAGATTTTTATTAATATTACATTTTAGAGGAAGATGCATTTTTCTCTTTATGTTCTCCTTCAGGTGTTCCCTACTTGGCAGCCCAGTACGAGATTTGAACATCTTCAAATCTTGTATTGTTTGAGACTGTGACATTTACAGGAATTCTGGGGTAATTAAATCTTAATGTGTGAAAGAAGCAAGTTTGTGAGTTCAGCTGAGGCCACATGCATTATTTACCTTCCTCTCCTCAAGATACTTTACCTTGCACTTACTGCAGCATGTCATTCTATATCATGCTCTGACATCCTTAAACTTTAATAGTTTTAGCTTTTCCTGTATAGAAGCATAACTTATTTCATACATCTATCAATTCCTTAAAATACTGGAACCTTAACAATCAACAGAAAAATACATTAACCCCTTCATGACTTGCGCTGTACATGTACTGCGTAGGTTGTGATTTAGGATGGTACGCGCTTTGGATTTCATCAGGCACTGTGGCGACCGATTGCATGTTGTTTTACACAGCAGATACCCAGGGGCAGAGTCTGTGATTAGCGACAACACCAATCAAGGATTTTAACCCCTCAGATGCCGTGATTAATTGTGACACTGGCATCTGAGCGCTCAAATCCCTTAAGCGCTTCACTCCTGAGGCTTGAATGGCTCCCCTGCGCCGAGATTGAGGGAGCTGTTCAGTTGTTATTGTGGCCTCAGGCTTTCTGAAAGAACCTAAGCCTGTCACAGCAAAGTTTCTATGTTGGAAAATAGTGAATCTTCCATAGGCTGCAATGTTAAATCATTGCAGTCCATGGAAGAATTGTTCAAATGATTGCATGTTAAAGTCCCAGGGGGGAACTTGGAGGAAATGTGAAAAAGTTTAATATATATATATATATATATATATATATATATATATATAGTAGTTCAATTACCTCCTCTTTTCCAATTTTAGAAATGAAAGTAAATAATGAAAAATTAAACCTTATTGGTATCGCCAAATGGTTAAGAGATACTTGAAAGCAGATGCGTGATATTGCTAGAAAATTAATACAAGGCAAGTAGCTCTTCTTTGGGATCAGACCAGATGGTCTTGTCTAGACTAAAATTTCAATGAGACTTGCGTGTCCATGACCCTGTTGCTGGTTCACAGTTGTCCTTCCTTGAACTACTATTCGTAGATTAACCACTGCAAATCAGGAACACCCCACAAGACTAAAAAATTCTTGGACACCCTACATTTGCCTATTTTTCCTTCTTATAACACAACTTAAAGAACTGGCAGTTCACTTTTATACCTAATACAGTATATCAGTCCCGGACAGAAGCTATTGTCATGTAGATACTCAGTTCACCTCTCGATTCGTAAATGTACTGAAGCTGGTTCCATCTTTTGTGCCACAATAAGATTACGTTTTACATGAAGATTAATTCAGTAAAGCAGTGGTTCATTTCCTGAAACTAACCTGACCTTGTCAAACATCCTTCTTTGTTTGCTGCACCTTTTTATGTTGTAGAAGCTTTAGATATAGACAGTTTACATACACAGCGGATACTGTGTTAGGTACAAATGAAAATAAAAATAGGTAATTAGTCAACTAGACCCATTGCATAAAAACATACAGAAATGGTGAATAGGTTCAGTTGTTCTGAATAATCACCAGAATGGAGAAGAAATGGCATCTGAATGGCTTTGATTGTGTATTGTTGTGGAACCATACAAAATTTTTGATATTTTCATTCCCATTAGTTTACAGAGTTTATATTGCATGGTGCACACTGGACACAACCACAATCACCCAGTGCTTATGTATGAGCCAAAAATGTCTTGCTAAAAGAACTCCTCTTGTATGCCTTATTATCAGGGACTTGAGACTGTCTTGATGAGCCAGAGAGGAGAGATGCTAAGTATCATTGCCTCCTGCTCTGGTAAAACCAACCGATCCAGGTATCACATGGACAACGTTTATTGAAATGACTATTATTTGGTACTCAATGAAGCCGGCGATCAGCTCAGGTCTGGCTTTTGAAACTCTTTGTGATCAGTTGTGATTTCTGGGGGTTTCAGAATTCACACTCAAGAGCATTAGTCCTTGGCTTCATTTTAACATGGGTTGTCTTCATGTGACAATCCCATTACTTCAGAGGAAAATGGTATGACAAATCCTTATTTCCTTCTGTGCCATAATGTTAGGTGAAGTCTATAATACAATCTATAGGGAGGCATCAAGAAGTTCAGTTCACAAAGTACGGTGGCACATTTGGAATCAAGTAGATGGCTGTTTTGGGAAACAAAGATTAATTAAACCTGTGTTTAACCTTGCATTAGGATAATCTAAACCTACTTCCTATTCCAAACCCATGGTAAGTTTTTAATTAACATGTCAGCAAAGCCGGTCAAACTCTTATTTGCATTTGCTTCTTTGCATTGACTGTGAAAGCCAAAGAATTGTAATTATAAAGCATGATGGCATTACTTAAAGAGATTTATGTCACCCAAATTTGGAGTTTTGTTTTCGCAAGGATGTTTAATAAATCCATCTCCATCCCTGAGTCGGTATGTGATATTCTGCAGTCATTCTGATCCTCTTATATTAATTATATGAATTAATTATGTTAAATATGTTACCTACATTCACTTATATGTCATTATTACATTTCCAGCACTTCACATTGTGATCCTTTCAAACACTATTTTTATAATGGCCTTTAGTGATCAATATTGCTCTTTTTTTGGAAATCGTTACTCTATTACTAATAGTCTATTAAATATTTGACAGCACTCCATCAGTTGAGATTAAGCAGAGATTAATAAATATTGTCTAGCTGTCTTTTTTTTTTTTTTACTATGTGAAAGGAGCCATTGATCAACATAGTTCAGTGATCAATATTGACCATCCTGACCTTTTAACTGACAGTGTTTGTACCCAAGAGAGACACCATTTCTGACATGACATCCTGATGCTACTGTCCAGGGGAGGCAGGAATATAATCATCATTTGACCTGTCACCCATCTGATGGGAATTCCTCACATTAAAATAAAAAATAAACAGAGAGGTAGTATTTCATATCTACCGCATATATGACCTATATATAACATGTATCTCACCATTGCTGTAAAAAAAGAACACCTTGCTATCCTTTGTAAGGCACGGGCGGGAATGACTTACCTGTTATACACAGTTAATTGCAATTTTTGTGATTTGCTGCAATCTACTTACTGCCTACCAGCTGGTTTACAAAAATATTTTCGCTTTTCAGTGTTAAAAGCCAGGCCCATGCAATATCTGCCAGCATCACTGGAAATGATATTAATAGGTACTCAGTCCCCCAAAGGACTGTTCTCTGTCATATTTTAACAGCCTCTCTCCAATGTATAGCGCAAAATTGGAAATCCTCATCAACTCCTCACATGTCTCAAATAATAAGGAAAGTAAATGTCATTGTAGCTTTGAAAAAATGATTGCCAGAAGCAACAACACACTTAATAAATATACAAAAAATTGGACACCATGGTCTTCATCGAGGTACTTCTCATTATTAGACAGTTAGATTAGGTTGTGATGTACATTTTTTCCTTTGCATAAGGGACCTAAATAGGTTTTCTAAGTTCTCTCTAGTTACCTATCTTTTTGTTTACTTCATCTCTGCCAGTTTATTTTTTCTTCTACACTTTACATACAGTACACAATACTTTTTGGCCACACATTCAGGCTCCAAGCATCAAATAGAAGATTGCTTCATTGAAGCACAATAAAGAATAGGATGATGCTTTACATAAAATAATGTTATCTGAATAATTGTATTATATTGGAATTTATATTCTCCTTTGATTACCTAATTATAATGGTATTCTGCTTGACACTGTAACAAATCAAACTATAATGTACTTTCTTTAACTGTTTGAAATGAAAAACTCAATAAAAACTATTGAAACAGGAAGTGCTGATGCTGGCGGATTAACCATTTTGTGCTGTGGTCAATGCAAATGATGGTATGTAATGGGTTTGCAGAGGGAGGGGGCTCTCTCTGTCTCTTCAGCGTCCCCCATGCTGTGATGAAAGGGGGTCGATGGTTGCTGTGGCAGGCCCAGGCTTCACCAAAGCCTTGGGGCCTGCCAGCTATGAAGCCTATGAGGTTCATCCCTCAGGCTGGGTCTCATAGGCGAACTGTCAGTGTAGTAGACAAGCCCTGCGGTGTGCCCATACAACAGTTTATGACCACATATGGAGTGTTTCTGTAAACTGCAGGTTCAGAGTAATAATTATTTAGGTTTGTTTTGCTGTTAACTCTCGATATGGTACAGGAAATAATGGATTGGAATGGAAAATCTGCAAAAAAAAGTGACATTTTTTACATTTCATCTCCATTTCATTATAATTACTGTGGAACACTTAAAGGGTTAGTAAAGTTAGCAAAATCAGTTTTGAATAATTTGAACGGTGCAGTTTTTAAAAAGGTTATTTATGGATGGTTTCTTTTATGTAAGCCCTTGAAAATTTGCAAAATTGTTTCAAAAATTCTAAGCAGTGGAATTCAAATATAGAAAATTTTGATTTGTTTTCACTTTTTTGGTACATTTTAAAATTTTTTATAAAGAAGAAATATCGACCCTAATTTATCTCTGACATGAAGTATGATTTGTATCATGCAAAGCATGATCAGTTAGCTAAGTAAAAGCATTCCAAAGTTATTGGCACATAAAATGATCAGATTTGCAAAAATAGGCCTGGGCAGGTAGGTGAAAACTGGTCTGAGGTAGTATAATAAATATATTTTATTTACTGGTTCATTGAGCCCTGAGAGTTATAGCCCAATTCTTCTTATGGGTATTTTTTATTTTTTTATTTCTGAGGGCAACAGACTGGTATAGACACTCGGCATAATTGTAACAGAGTAATTCCCTTAAACTGTGGGGTGAGCCGTCCATTTTATAGTATATTACACACAAACATACACACAAATATATACATACAAACACACAAACATATACACAAACATAAACGTACACTAATACACAAACATAAACACACAAACATATATACACACATATGCATTCACATACACACACAATATAATATTTATTATGAAAAAGCTGAGGTATCTTGTATGTTCAAGGAAGCAGATAATTCTTATAAAGACCTGGATTGGATTGTTTGGGGGCACAGCCCTTGTTTCTCTTTTTTTTCTTACAGCAGATCAATTTCTTCAATATGTTTTGAATACGGCACCCCTATGGGTCTAAACTAATGACAGAATCAACATTCTTTCATCAGTTTAAATTCCCCTGAAATCAATTGAATGCTTTGACTTATCTGTTCTTTCGTTTTATAATTAAAAAATGTATAGGGCTAAGATGCTAAACTTAATGAGCCCTTATCCGTCTATTGTGAAGTGGTAGCCACCTGGGCACATTATTATTTGCACTGTTTACAGCTGGGACAAGCATCTTCTCTAGGGATTTCACTAGACAATAACTGATAGACCAAGACCCTTCACTGCTGAACTGGTGCACATGTGATTTATTTTGCTACCCAATTCCCCATAAAATAAGTTTCATATGAATGTATTATATACATGTAAGGCTGTCCATACACGATGCAGCGGGATTCGCCTGTATGTCACCCCTAATTGCAGAACCATACCTTTACTTTCTGGGCCCCACTCTTACATGCTATTTGTTTCAAATAGCATGTACAGGGATGGCAATTTTAGTATTTTTTAGTATTTTTTCCAGGGCCACTATAAGTTCCCAATCTGCTCATGTAGTGGTTGTATTATAAGTAAACCTAAACTATTATTTTAGATTGGTAAGCCGAAAATGTAACTCAGAAGACGTATAGTACATAGATCCCAACCGTCCCGGATCCAGCGTGACAGTCCCGGTTTTTAACCGCTGTCCCGCCGTCCCAGGCGGCTGCCTGCATGTCCCGGCTTATGAGAAGCCGGGCATGTAGGCAGTGTCCTGCCTCACACTCACTGTGCGATGCTGTGTCCTTGGCCCTGCCTCCTTACACAGCCAGGGAAGAGAGTCGATTGGGAGCCTTGAGTGAGAGACTAGCAGAAGGGGGCCCTGGGTCCCGGGAAAATAACACAGTCATTGCCTCCTGCATCTGCAGTTCTCCGTGCTCCTGACATGCCCAAAGTTCTTCTGTGATCACCAGAAGGTGACCACACAGTGAGAAAAATAGAGTGTGGATCCTCCTGCCTTCCTCCCATCACTGCAGAGTTGGTCACTGTCTTGCTTGCCCCTGGCCTGGCTTCAAACCAGTAAGGTCTATTTATTTTTTTTGTTAACTTTCTCCTGACCAGTTAAGTTTAACCCCTTCAGGCTCAGCAATGTTACAGTGGCTGAGCTTTAGCCAAATAGTGAGTTTCAGCCAGCAGCACTTTACTCCCATGATGTCCCATTTATTTATAATTACGACATGCTCTAAGATTTAGCATGGACAAGTAGTACTTGTCCATGCTAAATCCTTAGAGCGTGACCTTAGTAG
Source organism: Rhinella marina (assembly GCA_900303285.1). NCBI lineage: Eukaryota > Metazoa > Chordata > Amphibia > Anura > Bufonidae > Rhinella > Rhinella marina. Next base: position 168,482 of record ONZH01013092.1, read on the forward strand.
GTGTTGCCAGTAGCTACTGGCACTCAGCATTGCTGTCACCATGAAGTGTCGCTGATGACCAACCTTTGGGTCCATTCACACAACCGTAATTCTGGGTCTACATCTGTTCCACAATTTTGCGGAACAGGTGCAAACCCATTAATTTCAATCGGGCTGCAAAAGATGCGGACTGCAAAACACGGACGTGTGAATGCACCTTTAGGGCTCATGCACATGACTGTATGTATTTTGCGGTCCGAAAAAATATGGATGATGTCCGTGTACATCCCATATTTTGCGGAATGGAACAGCAGGCCCTTAATAGAACAGTCCTATCCTTGTCCGTAATGCAAATAATAATAGGGCATTGTCTATTTGTTTGTGGAAAGGACATACGGAATCCACACAGATTATCTTCTATTTTTTTGGGGGGAACCGTTGAAATGAATGGTTCCGTTTACAGTCCCCCAAAAAAAGTAACGGACACGGAAATAAAATGCATTCGTGTGCATGAGCCCTTACTGGCAGGAGCAAAAGTGCACCGAATGATAAAATGGATATATGACACGGGTATGTGAAAAATAAAATGTTTCTATTTCTATCAGTGTTCCCTGAACCTGTACAGAAAATGTATGGGCCCCTGTAGAAAGGATCAATATAAGCTGTCACTGGGTTTTCACCGCTGTCCCGGGCGGCTGACTTATGATAACTGGGCCATGTAGGCAGTGTTGTGCCCCACTCACTATGCGGTGCTGAGACAATGGATTAAGCGGACCGCGGCGGTGAGCCTGCTTCATACACAGCATCAAACAGCAGACAACCGACTGCGATTACGGGGAACGGCGATGACGCTGAACCCCTTTTTTAAGGCCCCATTCACATGACCATAAGTCGTCCATGCCTGTTGCAGATTGCAGTTCTGCAAAATACAGGCACCTGCCACGTGTACCATATCACGGATGGATGATACGGTGTTAAGGCAGGGAACAGAAACCCATGGAAGGCAGGCTATGAATCGGTGTCAGTGGGTGGGGAAATGGTTGTGTACAGGGGGCGTGATGTGGGCGTGGCCTAATTGTCCCTCTTTCCCTTTTTCGAAAGTTGGGAGGTATGATAGTAGACAAGCACAGTTCCATGCATAGTGTGAGAGTTTGCCCCAGCTGGGATCTATGAATCATTCATTAAATATATGTGGGATGGTTAAAAGCAGGTCATCTATATTTTAAGTTAATCTTTTCAGTTAAACACTGAGGGCCATTAACATTGTAGTTGTTGTGATTGACACAACCATGGTCTGTGATAATTCCATGGATGTAGTACATTAAAGGGATTCTCTGTGGGAAGATAATCTGCTCAGTACTTACCTTTCTGTTAGGCCTCCAATTCCATGATCTCCAGTGCGTTCACACTGGCTGTGGCTATTCCAGCCAGGTCCCGTACGGATGTGTTCCTGAGTCTTCCTTGTCAGTTGAATATTCAGTATACAACTGTACAGGAAGACTCAGGAACACATCTGGTCAGGACCTGAGCAGATAAGTCCACAGCCGGTGTGAGTGAAGTGAAGATGGCAGCCCGACGGATGAGTAGGTACTGTTCAGACTATCTTGCCACAACAGGTCAGAAGGCTGACAGATTTCTTTTTTTTTTTTTTTGAAAGATCATAGAACCCCTAGGGACTAGAAGGGTAAAGCCACACTGTCAGGTTCCTGCATGCAGTTTTGGAAGCCAATACCAGGAGTGGATATAAAAAAGAGAAATTCTACCTTTTATGATCCACTTCTGATTTTGGCTTCCAAAACTTCATCCAGAAACCTGACCATGTGGTCATACCCTTGTAGATAATGTTATAGATACTGTTATAGATTGGAGTGAACACGGGAAACATCAACATGAAAATGATCAGTTTTTTTTTCTCTCCTTCAGATTCTTCAAGGAATTTGAAAGCTTCTTCCATTTTATCAGAAAAACTTTTTCAGAAATTGAAGAATAAACATGAATTCACTGTGTTGGTGACTTTGAAGCAGGCTGCTTTAAATTCAGGTGTCATTCTCTCTATTCATCAGTCAGATCACAGGTAATTGTCTCATGTACAGTTTTTTGTTTTTATGGAATGAAATGTTTATTTTCTATTGCCCTGCAAATCTGTCAGCAGAAAACATGGGACTTTTATTTTTGTGAGACTGCTTGTTGTCATACACATGTAGCAGAGGTGAACATGGGGGATTTTCAAAACTGAAATTTTCATCTGCCATGGCATTTTCTAAATCGTAGTTTAAGGCCCCTTTCATAGGAGCGAGTTTTCCGCGCGGGTGCGATGCGTGATGTGAATGCATAGCACTCGCACTGACTCCTGACCCATTCATTTCAATTGGTCTGTGTACATGAGCGTTTTTTTTCACGCATCAGTTCTGCGTTGCATGAAAAAAGCAGCATGTTTTATATTCTGCGTTTTTCACGCAGCCCTGACCCCATAGAAGTGAATGGGGCTTCAGTGAAAAACGCATTGCATCCTGAAGCAAGTGCAGAAACATTTTTGTAACTGAGTGGCACACACAAAGAATGGTGAGTAACCTGAAAGCAATGTCAGCTTTGAAGTATTTATGGGTCTTAATAAACATAGACCCTATCTACTATGGGCCATTCAGCAGAATTCTAGTGTAAGTTGCACTTTGTTTTCGGAGCAATCAATTTAGATAAATATATTATCAATCAGCGCCAGAAACAACTGACCTTCAAAAACATCTAGAAAAGGGAGTGCGATTATGTGGAATCTTGAAATTAGCAAGATTTATTACTGACATGCACCAGTTTTGGTCTAAAGTTAAAGCTAAGTAAGATTTGGCTTTGGCTGAGTTCACATCACTGTTAAGCTTTCCGTTCTTCTGGTCCGTTAGAAGAAGAGAAAAAACAAAACAAAACAGGATCCTGTAAAGAAATCTGCTTTTTTAAATGGAGAATAAAGTTCTGCATGCAGTACTTTTTTCTGTCTAAAAAAACGGATCTCAAATGGAAATGGCTCAAACAGATGACAACTGATGCAACAAGATCCGTTTTTTAACAGGATCCTGGTGGTGTTGTTTTTTTTCATTCTCTTCTTCTAACGGATCAGAAGTACTGAAATCTAAACGGTGATGTGAACTCAGCCTTAGGGCTCATGCACATAAACGTATTTTCTTTCCGTGTCCGTTCCGTTTTTTTTGCGGACCATATGCGGAACCATTCATTTCAATGGGTCCGCAAAAAGAAAGGATGGTACTCCATGTGCATTCCGTTTCCGTATGTCCGTATTTCCGTTCTGCAAAAAAATAGAACACGTCCTATTATTGTCCGTATTACGGACAAGGATAGTACTGTTCTATTAGGGGCCAGCTGTTCCGTTCCGCAAAATACGGAATGCGCGCGGATGTCATCCGTATTTTCTGCGGATCCGTTTTTGCGGAACCGTTTTTTCATATGGCCATGTGCATGAGGCCTTAAAAAGAGGAAAATACCCAACTTCTAACAAGGTGCCCCAAATCTACCACAGAGTTTGAATCAATGTGATAAATTTGTCACATCATGTCTGAACGTACTATTAGTGTTAGTAATTGTGGGCCATGATATTTAGTATTAAAGGGAACCTGGCACCATGAAAATGCAATGAAATCAGCATTTTATAGAGCAAGTTCTGTAAAATGTATCATTCATTTAGTTAAAGCTCCACTCATTCTGTGCTTAGGAGTCATGTGGGTGGTCCTATTCTGACAGCTAGCCCTGTATGCATAGTCATGCCAAGATCTGACAGTCACTGAGTAGGACCACCCACATGACTCCCAAGCATAAAATGAGCAGATGATTAAATGAAAAAAATCCACATTTTATGGAATCTTTTCCCCTAAACTTATATATTAATCCACTTACATAGCACCTCCTGCTCTATAACCTGATACCTGAAGATTGTATTGCATTTTATGGTGGCAGGTTCCTTTTAAACTGGCATACCTTTATTCATACCTCATCCACAATGTGTTATTAGTATTTTCCATATTTGTACAGACCATTTGATTAGGCACCGGGTAATGAGGAAATGTGTGGCTTCCCATATTTTCCCCTTGTAATAATTATTAGTTAAAGATCTAGACATGGGGTTGCCCAGTTCATCTCTGCTACAAAAATTAATGTAAATCCCAATGTGATATATTAACAATTCATAAGTAATTGTTAAACTTTTGGTCTTTGGAATGTCTCCTGTATGCTCCTTTATGCATTTAGCTCATGTCTTTCTCACAGAACCTGGTGGTGAAATAAAACGTAGTTTGCTTGGATGGTTGGTGCACTTGGAATTTTACATTATGCAGATTCAGAATGCTATAAAAATGGTTTATGAGCTCCTGGATGAGCAGAGAAAATTGGTTCTATAGGTGACCTTGCATCATGGTCTTTGGAAATACTGTATGCACAGAATTCCCCACATTCATTTGTTAATGGCCATGCATTGGACATTATCAGTCTGCCAGCATCTGGCATAAAAAGTAGCAAACTGTCCAAAATGTCAAACACGGTTGCGCATATGGCCTTCTTACACCATCCTTTCCAAGGGGGCATTGAGTGGGCATGGTATGGCTCGGTCGTTGGCTCTGAGAGATTTATCCTTGTTTACCCCAGTTTCATTCTAGGTGCATGGACTGCTGGACGATGTGCTAAATTTATGATGATGGTGAAGGGGACCAATCAAGTTCTGAAAGAGTTAGAATCTGATTTGTTGATATACAACATTGATTTTAATAAATATCCCCCAAACCTTACAGTTATTTACTATGGAAATGTTATTGGACTAATGTATTATGTGTGTATTCCTTTCATGTAAAGTCTTCTTTATCATATTCCACTCTGCTTTTATACTGTGGGGATTTTCTATATCATTTTGTTCAGTTCCATACAAATAAATAAGTAAAATGCTGTAACCTCTAGGCACTACTTACAGTACAGTAATTATCATTGATTATGAGAAGATATTCTGCAGTGCTATGCAGAGATATGTGACCATTCTCATCAGTTCAATAGGATGTGATGTTTCTATCTTAGATTAATATTAGGGTCAATTTTGATATGGGGCCAGTTAACCTGTCAGTTTTTTGGAGTGTTGGAAGAAAGCATATCAAACAGCGCCGGACAGAAAAATGCTGTATGCGGTGTTTTCCTTCTGGCACTTTCAGTGTATAGATGTCAGATCTATGCACTGAAGTGCTAGTCACATATATAGGTGGCTGGACACTAATATATGTGAAGGAGGCCTAAGTCACCAGGCTGCCCCATATATTGTTCTTCCCTGTTAAATATAGGTGACTGCATACTGCATTAGCTATTAACGAGAGGTGTCCGAATAAGTTTGACCCAAATCAAAATTTCTCTAACTGCCTGAAACAGTCTCTCTCTCTCTACGTCAAAGTTCTGAATTTTCAATTTACTTATCTGTACTATTAAGTTGCTGTTACAGTGGTGGTTCATGTGTGTGAATTAGGGCCATTGTTCATTGTATCCCACCTCAGTTGCAGTACAGCAAGGATTAACTTCCACCTGCTCCGTGAGCTGCTGCAAGGTCATTCCCAATTGCACATTGGCTTGGACTATATAAGCTCTGATGTTTCCTCACTCATGGACTGAGCAATTGGTCTATATTCCGTTTGGATCTGTATACTGACTGCTGCCTGTTTCCTGGTTCCTGATCCTGTGCCGCCTGCTCTGACATTTGGATTGTTTCACGGATTCCCATGAACTCTGCAAGCCCTGACCTCTGCCTGTTTCCTGACTACCTGTATTGCCTGTTTCCTCAGTGCCACACGCTGGGGTTTATGATCCCCATGGGTCAGCCTCCAACCACATCAGAACTATTCCAGGAGATAGCGCTCAAGTGGCTTCCTTGAAGCAAAGGCTAGTCTGCCAGGATAACTCCCTCAGGACTAGCCCAAACTCAAATGGTTGCATGTACTTTGCATTGCCATACAATATACATGTAGAACCCTTGTCTGTATAATCCTTGGACATTAATCTGTATTCGCCTAGATTGTTTTCTGACTATCATTGTTATGGGTTCGCTTGTATCTACGTTTTGTAAATATGGTAGTCTGTTGCAGCAGAGTAACAGACTACTGGAGTTGCCATATCCAGCATAGCTGGACACCACTGCACACCACCAGGTTCCCATTCACAATTATGGGATCCGGCGGTAATCCAGCGGGTTTCTGGCATACTGTAAATGCTGGCTTTCTGCCTGAACAAACTACTGTCTACTGGATTTACAAAATGTAGATGTGAATCTAGCTTTAGTGTGAGACAGTGAATCTATTTGAGTGCACATGATATTTGTATGTGCAAATCCATGCTGAAATATAATGACTGATGTCTTTCCATCTGGTTACATTATCCACAAAATGAATGTGTCCTAACATTATGAGAATCAACCCTCCGTGTGGATTCTAATCATGGTACACTCATCTCAGATCTCAGCTCTGATTATTACACAGGAATTCTCTTTGTTCCACATGACTCCTCCACAGAAACACCTCCACTGTTCTGATGGATCACTGATCAACCTCCCTATTTTATGCAAGCTGGCAACCGTATCTAGAAAGCTTTTCGCCATATGAAAGATTATAAATGTTTTATGCTGAACTATTGGACAATGCTGGCATTTCTTTAACCAAAATGCTGCAATAGATAGCCCTGCCCCCGAGGAAATGTTTTACAATGAGAGACAAAAGAGGACATTTATTATGGAAGTTACGCGTCTAATTTTGGTGCACGCCATATTTCTGGCAAAATTTATGACTTTTCCCCCTTCTCACCATTTTTCAGAAGTGGTGAGAAAAGGGGGCATGGTGAGGCCACAAAAGGGCAGGGCCAGCAGACCTGCCACATTTATCTGTATTCCCTCTAGTTTTCTGGCATGAACTCAGATAGAAATCTACGGCAGCTAGGAGGTTGCCAGGGATTTTAATATGTTGAATGGCCAGCAGGAGGATGTGCCAAATCTATGAGAGACCTGCCACTCCGAATAAATTTGGCACATTCCCCAGCTGTGCAGACTTGATAAATTTCCTTATAGTGTCGTCCCATAAAGGAAAGCCAGTGTTTCCACAGTGCCACAGGTACATTACCTGTCAAATAACTACAGCACACAGTCTCTGTAACTACCTTTCCTGGAGGTTAAAAATAATCATATCCAATTATAATCAATTGAATTATATCAAATTGACTTGTCACTTCTCCTGACATGTCTGGTTTAGTAAACACTTGTATTCCCTATGTATTAAAAAATGTGGAATATATTTTCTCAGAACTTTGGACAATCCCTTTAACACTTTTACCAGTTTGATGGTATGACAGGTAGTAGGCCCAGACTGCCCATCTGGAGATTCTAGCAAATGCCAGATTGGCCAGTCCTCGAATGGGCCATCTGCTGGGTCAAAACATTCTAGGTTTAGACCCTGGATATTTTGCCCAGGACCTTGAAAGTAGGGAATGACCACACAACTGTATCACCATCCTCAGAATGAAGATTAAGTTGAATAATGAGACAGGGGGTGGGAACCAATGGTTCTTGGTCCTGCCGTTCACTCTCATAGGCCACTAGGTCTGAAGCCTATGAGGACGTGGGTATCTCAGGCAACTGATGCATGAGTATTTTGGTTTGACATGATGCAAGGGGAGCAGGTCCCCACTGTGGTAAGTGATTGCCTGCTGTGGTTAAAAAACGGAAGTGTAAATCCAGGGACCCGAGAGGGGCAGGAAAGGCCAGAGAGCACAGAAGCCAGCATGAGCTAGCCGGTAATTATGCTTCCCTTTGTAGGTCTGCCCAGGAGGGGTTTTTTTGCTAACTCCTCCCCACCTAAATGAAGGTGCACAACCTCTTTAAATGTATAAAGTTTTGTTGAATTGATTCCTACAATATGATGTACCTGCTTACCTCCTCCTGCTCTATAACATGCTGCCTGCAGATTGTACTGCATTTTGTGGTGACAGGTTCTCTGTTGTTAGCTTTCTGAATGATTGTCATCTTAATCCTCCTGGTTCCTAAAAAGTTTAAAGACAGAAAATTACTCTTATTCTACCTCCTCCTATAGACATGTTTATAATGGGCTCCGTCCTTTATTTAGGCGCTGTATATCAATTAATTCCTATTCTATTATTCTTTAATTCAGTTAAAGGAAATACAGTTATCGCAGTTTGTCATTTTGCTGCTGAATAATATTCTCTCTACTTCATGGGTCTTGTGTTTACGCTGTTAAGAAGATTATTCCATGCAGAAAACTATGTTGCTTTTAGTGCTTGTTACAATAACATAATTGCATGTTATATTTCTTGAGGAAATTGAATACTTTTAGTGCTACGGCTGATGTTTGACATTGATCTTTCCTTCACCCCCTATATTCAGTCTCTCATCCGCTCATGTCTCCTGCACCTCAAAAACATCTCTAGAATCTTCCCCTTTCTTACTATGGAAACAAAAACTCTCATCTTTCCCCTGACCCATTCCCGTCTTGATTATTGTATTAGGGCCTCCCCCTCACCAGACTTTCCCCTCTCCAATCTATTCTCAACACAACAGCCAGAGTCACCTATTTGTCCAACCGCTACTCTGATGCCTCCGCCCTGCGCCAGTCATTGCACTGGTTGCCCATACAGTATAGAATCCAATTTAAACTGCTCATCCTCAACCGCAAAGCCCTCCACAGTGCTGCCCCCCCCACATCTCTTCCCTCTTCTCTGTCTACCATCCTACCCATGCTCTCCGTTCAGCCAACGACTTACGACTGATTTCTACCATAATTCGAACCTCTCACTCCCGGCTACAAGACTTCTCCCGAGCTGCACCAGTTCTCTGAAATGCCTTACCCCAAGAAATTAGGTTAAACCACCATATACACAGTTTTAGGCGCTCCCTCAAAACGCATCTTTTTAGATTGGCATATCACATCCGCTGATCTAACTCCTCTCCATATATAGACCATCTATCATTTCCTGATCCTCTACCAAACTCTCCACCGCTTCCAGAAGAATTTCATATATTAGCTGGTGACTGGCTCATACAGCTCTGTATGTGCTCCCCTATTTTCCCAAGATGGCTGGACAATTGTACAAAACAAGCACTTCCACCTTCTGTGTCACCCCTATCTACTCATAGATTGTGAGCTCTTGAGAGCAGGGTCCTCATTCCTCTTATTATAACTATTGACATGTCTGTTGCTATGTTATTTATGATTGTCTGTACATAAACACCAGAACTGTAAAGTGATGTGAAATATGTTGGCGCTATATAAATAAATATTATTATTATTATTGAACCAGTAGATGCACACTGATATAGCTATTACGATAGCATGAGCATACTGTTTCTTCCCATGCCTGTTGTGTCAATTAGGTCTTCCTGATGTGATGCCATAGTTGTACTTGGTTATAAGCCATTCAACTTTTATCATTTCTGTCCTGTCTCCCCACTCATAGACACAAAGACCGAAAGATACTGCTGCTGCACCTCCCCTCCCCCATTTGTCTTCTATCTACTGGTAGACTTTAGATTTCTTGTGAACTGACAAGCTTTCTGAGCATTTATGGAGTGCAGGTAGGAAAGGAGAAATTATAGGTTGCTGAAAGATGAGGAAAATAACAGTTGAAAAATATGATGATAATAATAATAATAGCAATAATAATAATAACAACTATAAATCAAATAACACTTTAATAGAGGCACTATTATGTGAGCAATATTATATTAATTACCGGTAGGTCTTGCTGCACTATTTGATTATCGTATAGCAGTATTCGTTGACTTTTCTGCTGCGCTATTTTGGACCTTTATTCAGTTTTGGGCTGTTATGTAGGCACTGCATAGCATTACTAATAAAGCAGTGTGTGGGACCAGTATTTAAGCATATCAAAGCAAATTGAGTATAGCAAATATGAGCTAGTATATGTACCGTATGTATGTTTGTTTGGAGTCTCTAAAACACTTATGGACACCCAATAAGATTATTCTATTGAAGCTGGTATTATTTGAGAACCATACAACTATATGGCTGCATTTTGTTCATGATATGGATACTGTATCTTTGTGTCTTTGCGATTAGTTTTGGAATGTTATGTTTGTGGTAGACAAATTTTGCCTTAGTCTTTGTTCCCGCGCCACGAAGCTTCATGTTAGTGTTTATTATTATAGTGCCATTCATTCCATGGTGCTGTACATATGGAAAAGGGGTATACATATATAATACAAGAATACTTGTCAGCATGAACAAGATAATTTACAAGCTGGTACAGAAGGAAAAATGACCATGCCCACTAGGGCCGACAATCTGAAAAGCATACGGGAAGGATACAGTAGGTGAGGGTAAAGCTGATAATGTGGTGGTATAGTGGCAGTGTGGGTTAGTGTAGATTGTTGGCCTGTCTGAAGAGGTGAGTTTTCAGGTTTCTTTTGAAGGATTCTACTAGAGGTGAGAGTCTGATATGTTGGGGTAAATAGTTCCAGAATATGGGGGATGCACGGGTGAAATCTTGGAGGCGATTGTGGGAAGAGGTGAGAGGTGTGAGGATTGGAGATTGTTTATGGGAAGGTACCGTGAGATAAGGGCACAGATTTATGGAAGGGACATGTTGTAAATGGCCTTCTATGTTATAGTTAGTATTTCTGGGCAATGGGGAGCCAGTGATGGGATTGACAGAGAGAAGGATTATCGGGGTTGTGCTGTGGTTGTGATGCAATGATGTGTTATATTACACTGTAATATAGCACACATTGGCAGGGATACATAATCAGGATAGGCCATCAATATCTGTATGGTAGGCAGGGGTGCACCTAACCTTTCTGCTGCCTGAAATGAAAACTGAAACCCCCCCCCTTTCCCCTCAATGCCAATTTCTTAACCTAACCCCTTCCTTTAAGCTCATTACCCTTCGGCTGCCCCCCTCTTGCCTCTGCCTGGTGCTGCCTGAGGCTATCGCCTCACCTGGCCTCATTGGTGGTGCACCCCTGATGGTAGGGATCTGACACCCTGCATCCCCGTTGATCAGCAGTTCTTTAGCCGTTCCATTGTCTGTACTGGACAGAGCTGGTTTGCTTCCATTGGAATGAATGTAGTAAGCTACTGAAACTGCTGCAGAATAGCTCATCAGTAGGGGTGCATGATGTCGGAACCCCCGCCAATCAGATATTGATGGCATATTCTAGACCATTTATATTAATGTACAAAAAATGTTTGTTCCTGATGATTATGATGCTCATTATGAGCAGAGGTGAGAGCTACATTTACATGCAGCAATCACCTCCACGCTGTTTAGAAACAATATAATAAATGCATATTCTTTACTGTTTGCTGGTATGCCCTTGAAGATGCTTTGTAAGATTTCATATTTAAAAGACTTTTATGTTCAAAATACCGTATCTCCAGAAAAACTTGAAGTATTTAATTATTGTAGCCCACAGCATCAATGTACATCATGTTTTCCAATTACTGAATGTTTTTCATCTCGGTTGCTGTGGGAGGATAGCTAGCTTACATGCAGGATGTAAGGAGGAGGTTGAGGACTGAAGCTTAGGCAATTTATATTAGCAGGATACAGACACAGGAAATGAGTTAAGTATAGGTTGTTGTTTTCAAGTAGGAAAAATATATCATGCTTATGTGATGAAACTCAAGAGCTCACCAACATAAGTAGATAGATGCAAGATTTCTCTATTATATTGTACCCTTTTGGTGTGTATTATAGTTACCTCTTAATTGTGATAATGTGTAATATATAGCATTATCTTTTTAATCTCTACCTATCAAACACAGTAATTTGGCCAATAAGCATAAAAATATAGATCTGTAGATATCATTTACCGGGGGTGAACATACTATACAGTGCCTTGCGAAAGTATTCGGCCCCCTGGAACTTTTCAACCTTTTGCTATATTTCAGGCTTCAAACAAAAAGATATAACATTTTAAAGTTTTGGTGAAGAATCAACAACAAGTGGGTCACAATTGTGAAGTGGAATTAAATTTATTGGATCATTTAAACTTTTTTTGTAATAATAAAACTGAAAAGTTGGGCTTACAAAATTATTTGGCCCATTTACTTTCAGTTCTGAAAACTCACTCCAGAAGTTCAATGAGGATCTCTGAATGATCCAATGTTGTCCTAAATGACTGATGAAGATTAATAGAATCCACCTGTGTGTAATCAAGTCTCCGTATAAATGCACCTGCTCTGTGATAGTCTCAGGGTTCTGTTTAAAGCACAGAGAGCATCATGAAGACCAAGGAACACACCAGGTAGGTCCGTGATACTGTTGTGGAGAAGTTTAAAGCCGGATTTGGATACCAAAAGATTTCCCAAGCTTTAAACATCCCAAGGAGCACTGTGCAAGCGATCAGATTGAAATGGAAGCAGTATCAGACCACTGCAAATCTACCAAGACCCGGCCGTCCCTCTAAACTTTCATCTCAAACAAGGAGAAGACTGATCAGAGATGCAGCCAAGAGGCCCATGATCACTCTGGATGAACTGCAGACATCTACAGCTGAGGTGGGAGAGTCTGTCCATAGGACAACAATTAGTCGAACACTTCACAAATCTGGCCTTTATGGAAGAGTGGCAAGAAGAAAGCCATTTCTCAAAGATATCCATAAAAAGTCTTGTTTACCGTTTGCCACAAGCCACCTGGGAGACACACCAAATATGTGGAAGAAGGTGCTCTGGTCAGATAAAACCAAAATCGAACTTTTTGGAAACAATGCAAAACGATATGTTTGGCGTAAAAGCAACACAGCTCATCACCCTGAACACACCATCCCCACTGTCAAACATGGTGGTGGCAGCATCATGGTTTGGACCTGCTTTTCATCAGCAGGGACAGGGAAGCTGGTTAAAATTGATGGGAAAATGGATGGAGCCAAATACAGGACCATTCTGGATGAAAACTTGTTGGAGTCTGCAAAAGACCTGAGACTAGGACAGAGATTTATCTTCCAACAAAACAATGATCCCAAACATAAAGCAAAATCTACAATGGAATGGTTCAAAAATAAACGTATCCAGGTCTTAGAATGACCAAGTCAAAGTCCAGACCTGAATCCAATTGAGAATATGTGGAAAGAGCTGAAAACTGCTGTTCACAAACGCTCTCCATCCAACATCAAAGAGCTCGCGCTGTTTTGCAAGGAAGAATGGGCAAGAATTTCAGTCTCTAGATGTGCAAAACTGATAGAGACATACCCCAAGTGACTTGCAGCTGTAATCGCAGCAAAAGGTGGCGCAACAAAGTAATAATGCAAGGGGGCCGAATAATTTTGCACGCCCCACTTTTCAGTTTTATTATTGCAAAAAAAGTTTAAATGATCCAATAAATTTTGTTCCACTTCACTATTGTGACCCACTTGTTATTGATTCTTCACCAAAAATTAAAATGTTATATCTTTTTGTTGGAAGCCTGAAATGTGGCAAAAGGTTAAAAAGTTCCAGGGGGCCGAGGCACCGTATATACAACTTTTCAGTTGCATAGCAGCCCAGAAGATAAGGGGGCAGTGTCTATTAAAACTGATTCAAATAATACACATGATACACAAGTAAAAAAAAAAAAATCACAAAAAGCGCACAATTTTATGTGTATTTAGAATGGTCAATCATGACCCATATATTCGAGCTGTCTCTAACTAAACATACATGTCTCCAGCAGTATCTTAGGAGGTAGCAGAGCCATAGACACTGCTATGAGCATGGCAATATCAGTGATAACTGTCAACTCATACTTTATGTATACAATGGAGTTATTAGCCATAAATTACTGGCTTGAGATTTTTTATACACCTGGCATAAAAATGACTAGTAATCATAGTAAATCAACAAGGCCTTTAGCCTAAGGGTGCTGCTGCACGTTAAAGTTTTTTATGCAGTTTTTGAAGCCAAAACCAGGGTGTTTTTTTAAAAAATTTGGTTTGGTTTTTTGGAAAAAAGTAGAGAAGTTGTATCTGCGTTTAATACTTTATCTCCTGTTATGAACCACTCCTGATTTTAACTTCAAAAACTGCATCAAAAAGCCAAAACGTGTGTAGTTATTCATTTTATTAACAATCACAAATCACTGGTTCAAATTTAATAGTACATGACGTAATGAAACCTCCAGGTCCCTTTATTTTTGGATACATCTAAAAGTCATACCGAGGCTCCATAAAGTCAATTCCAACCAACAGGTGATTTTGCTTAAATTCATGTATCTCATTTATGAATCTGTCACATACTTAATACAGTAGAGATATTGATGTACCAGTTATATGCCAGTATTGGGAAATATAACCCAATGTGTTATGTAAATTTTCTTTCACCACTAGTGTTGGGCGAGCATGGTCGCCCAAACACTATATTCGTGCGATATGTCGTTGCTCGGCACATCACGGTGTTCGGCCAAACAAAATGTGTGCTCGAGCGCCATGCTCGAGTCCCCTCCCCACACGTTTCTTGGCTGCTATGCAGCCAATCAGCGTGCGGGGAGGTACTGGCATTCACTGTAATGCCATAGCCATGTTGGCTACTGGCATTACAGTGATTATCTTTCCGGGAACGCGTCATAGCACCCGGTGACATATGACCCGGCTCAGTCTGAGTCAGGGAGAGCTGCTGCAAGGAGGGACAGATAAGGATAGAAATTGGCTAGGCAGGGCTAGTTTTTCTGTTTAAAAGACCCAAAAGTCCTTTTAAGGACTATTGTTATTTCTGGCTGCAATATTTTTTTTTGGGGGGGGGGGCAAAAATAGCGCAAGTTTGCCTGACCTTAACACCACCTGCGCATCGTGTGCTGTATAACGTAACCCAAATACCTGACATCCGGTGTATTTTTTTTCTTCTGCTAATCAAGGCGACATTACCTGCGTTGTGTCTGCTGTATAACGTTTGTGTATCCTAAATACCTGACATCTGGTGTATTTTTTTTTTCTAGTGCTAATCAAGGCAACATTACCTGCTCAGCGTCTGCTGTATAATGTTTGCACAAGGAGGGACAGATAGTGTAGGGATAGAAATTGGCTAGGCAGGGCTAGTTTTTCTGTTTAAAAGACCCAAAAGTCCTTTTAAGGACTATTGTTATATCTGGCTGCAATATATATTTTTTGGGGGGGCAAAACTTCCTTACCTTAACACCACCTGTGCTGTGTCTGCTGTATAACGTTTGTGTATCCTAAATACCTTACATCCGGTGTATTTTTTTCTGCCGCTAATCAAGGCGACATTACCTGTGCTGCATGTGCGGTATAACGTTTGTGTATCCTAAATACCTGACATCCGGTGTAATTTTTTCTGCCGCTAATCAAGGCGACATTACCTGTGCTGCGTGTGCGGTATAACGTTTGTGTGTATCCTAAATACCTGACATCCAGTGTAATTTTTTCTGCTGCTAATCAAGGTGACATTACCTGCGCAGCGTCTGCTGTATAACGTTTGTATATCCTAAATACCTGACATTCGGTGTAATTTTTTCTGCCGCTAATCAAAGCGACATTACCTGCACTGCGTCTGCTGTATAACGTTTGAGACTCCTAAATATCTGTGACATCCAGTGTATATTTTTCTGCCGTTAGTGACGGCAATATTCCCGACGCTACGTCTGCTGTATAACATTTGTGCATTCTAAATATTTGTGACATTTGGTGTAATTTTTTCTGCTGTTGGTGACAGCGACATTACCTGTGCTGCATCTGCTGTATAACGTTTTAACATCCTAAATACCTGTGACATTCAGTGTATTTTTTCTTCCGCTAATCAAGGCGACATTACCTGCGCTATGTCTGATGTATAATGTTTGAACATCCTAAATACCTGTGACATTCAGTGTCATTTCCTAATAATTTTTCCTCTAAAATCGATTTTATCTTCGGTTTTGGGCGTATTATTGTCATTCTGTAAAAGTGGCGTAATACTCGGACAACATCGTTCCCAGCAGCGGCTTGGAAGTCCAAGATGCATCCAGACATCCTCCCCATGCTGTTCCCAAACCATTTCAGTGATGTTTCCATCATTTTCTGACCTTTACTATGAACCAGACACCCTCCCCTTTTCAGAGCAGGGGGTGCCTGGTTTAGTGCTCTGGTTCTCCCATTGACTTCCATTGTGCTCGGGTGCTCTGTAGAGCACTCGAGCATCACCAAGTGTTCTACCCGAGCACCAGAGCACCCGAGCACTTTGGTGCTCAATCAACACTATTCACCACTAGTCATGAAAATAATTTTTATCAGTAATAATTGATAGATATAAAATAATGATGTTAACAAGTCGGAGTTTAGGCTGTGATAGACCAATTGATCAACAATGCAAGATATTCAGAATAACACGGCTGAATGAAAAGATGATCAACAAAAATGTGTTTCTTAGCTCTGCCTCTGATATCTCCAAGGATACTTGTCACTGATTTTACTGGTTAACATTCTGATACCATATGGACACTGAACCACCCACGTCCAGCACTCTATTACAAAACATGTTGTATTCTTGCTTATTATATCTTCTGTGAAGGAACATTGGCATCAAAATAAATTGTTTATGTGCATTCAGTTTTAACATTTTCTGTTCCATTTTATTACTTTGTTCATTCTTGATACTGATAGTTGATACTTATACTGATCATTCTTTTTCTGGAGAAATATGAAAGGCAATATTCCTCACCGTCATCTTCTATATAGATTGTTCTCTCCCAGCTGTAGTTATGCCTCATATGTGCCATTTGTATGGAGGTTGACATTATATGCATCTACTAAGGTTGGCGTTGCTTGGCAATTTGTATGTACTTCCAAATATTCTATATATGTTCTAAATGGTATTTTTTTCTATGATAAACAGGTATCTTGAGCTTGAAAGTAGTGGGCATCGAAATGAAGTCAGATTGCATTACCGCTCAGGGAGTCATCGATCGCAGACAGAGGTTTTTCCATATATTTTGGCAGATGACAAATGGCATCGATTTTCCTTGGCAATCAGCGCTTCTCATCTTGTTTTACACGTGGATTGTAACAAGTAAGGAACTTTACAGCACTTTCTCATCTATATGACCACACACAAGTGTACACCTGTTTAATAGAAAATTAGTATCTATTTTTTCAGGCAGGACTACTGTTTTTGGACAGATACAAATATGTTTAAATTGCTAGAGATTAAGAATGCCTGAAAGATCTAGACAGTTTCTTCCCATTGATCCAATGTACGCCAAAAGAGTATTCTTTTTGTAGACAACAGGAACAGGAAGACATATACCTGAAAGGTTCTGATGTTATGTTAAAGGGCTTCTGCAGTGCAAAGATACTGATCACCTCATGATAAGTCATCAATATCAGGCTGGAGTTCGACTCCCAGCACCCCTGACAATCAACTGTTTGAAGGGGTAGCTGCGTTCAAGTGAGCGCTGCTTCCACTTCAAAATTACCTGTGTGTCATCTCCTTTGTAGTGGCGGCACAGTGTAATTACAACTGCTCATCCAATTAATTACACTGCATGGCTGATGCAAACGAGACGAAGCACAGTTAATTTGGAAAAGGTGGCAAGCACCGCTACCTCTTCAAACTGCTGACCAGTATTTGTGTCGGGAGTCGGACCCCTGCTGCAGTCGGAACTGCACCCAAGCCAGCAATGAGGAAAGGCATGAAATACATATTAACACAGAGAACTGTAATATTTAACTGGTGTAGGGCAGTGAAAATGGGAATGTCAATGTATCTGGTCTTCAATGGCTGTGTTGGAGTTAATATCAAGATCCTGGTGCTCTAGGGCAGTGAATGGGTTAATTTTAAGACACCTGATAGTAAAGAGTTAATTTTAGGATTCATGGTGAAGAGTGGTGTAGTGGTTAATATATCATACCTGAGGTCAAGACTCTGGTGCTGTTCAACTTGTAGTAGGAAGCTGAACAGTGATTGCTTAGCTTCCTGTTTGTTGCCTCTACTGATCTCTATGATCCTTGTAAGGAGTGAACAGGGAGCTAAACAATCAATGTTCTGTTGTCTCAGGCTCTGTTCTTCTCAGTGTTCTGTGTGATCAGGCAGATCTTTTCAGGAACACTCTGCCTGATCAAATTGGGGAATCTCAGGGAGTTTCCACAGGACCAGACTACTCCTGAGTGGAGGGAACTTTAACTTGTGTGGCATACTGGTTTCCATCAACCATCAATTGCAACAAGTCCATATTATACATCTTGTATTTTGTTTAATAGGATTTATGAAAGAATTGTGGAAAAGCCATACATGGATATTCCATCTGGGACAACTTTATGGGTTGGACAAAGAAATGGTGCACATGGTTATTTTAAGGTATGTGGTTTGCTGTATGTTTTGGCTTGGCAGTATAAGACTCATCCTAGGTCTAAGCTATGCCATTATTGAAAGATCTGTTAATGAAACCAAAGGTGACTGTTCACATTAGAAAGCTACAATCCTTTGTCTTACTGTTACCAATCATATAGCCCCAGTAATATAGGGGCAAATGTCCATGTTGCAGCCTTGGAGGGAGGAGAAATGTGTGTCTTCAGGACTCTTTCATCTACAGAGAAAACTAAAGATAATTGCCTGGAAGCAGGCAGCTGACAGCTGCTAGCTCTGCCTATGTATAAGATTGATCACAGAGAAGTCCCCGGCACTGGACCATACAAAAGGCCCCTTTACATGGGTCGATGCATAGTTAAATGGGTTTACAACTGATGACCTATGGCTACTTTCACACTAGTGTTTTAAAATTCCGGTATTGGGTTCCGTCATAGGGGCTCAATACCGGAATAAAACGCTTCAGTTTTGTCCCCATTCATTGTCAATGGGGACAAAACTGAACTGAAGCCAATGGAATGATCCGGAAAGCATTCCGTTCCGTCTTCAGACCGGAGAACAAACCGCAGCATGCTGCGGTTTGCTCTCCAGTCCAGGCATCCACACCAAGACGGATCCGGAATGACCCCCAATGCAAGTCAATGGGGGCGGATCCATCTGCTGTGACCACAGTGGTAACTGGATCCGCCCTCCATTGACTTTCAATGGAGTTCATGACGGATCCGTAACCACATACACACAATACACACATACAGACATAGACATACACATAAACATACACAGACATATATACATACAAATACACATACATACTTACATGCTCCCCGGCAGGTCTTCTGAGCGCCGGAGGGACAGGTCGGCGCGCACAGGTGACGATTCCACCAGGCGGCCAGCAGAGGGCGCTGTGGGGAATCGTCACCTGTGCGAGCCGTCCTGCTCCTCCGGCGCTCTGAAGACCTGCCGGGAGCATGTAAGTATGTATGTGTATTTGTTTGTGTATATGTGTGTGTGTCTGTGTGTATGTATGTACTGTGTGACATGTGTGGGGCCGGAGCGTGGTTCCGGCTCCACACGTCGCTGCTGCAGTCCTGATCCGGCAGCACCCTTCACCTGCCGGATCAGGCCTGCCGCTAGTGTGAAAGTAGCCTATTCTCTGGATAGGTCATCAGTATCTGATCAGTGGGGTGCTGACACCCAGGACCCCCGCTGATCAGCTGTTTGAGAAGGCACCAGTGATCCTGTGAACGCCGCAGCCTTCTCTCAGCTCACCAAGCACAGTCCTATAGGTGCACCTAGGTCATATGACTGATGAATGTGTTGTTACTGGCCTAGGGAAAGCAGCGAGAAGGGCGTGCCACTACTGCAAGTGCCGCTGCCTTCTCAAACAGTTGATTAGGGTCCCAGGTGTCAAACCCACACCTCTCAGATATTCATGTCCTATCAAGGGGATTGGTCATCAGTATTAAAGTCTGAAAAAAAACTCTTTAATGATTTATGTGCAGGAGTCATATCTTCTGTGTCCTCTACTGTGCTAGTCCCTACATCTTCACTGTTTGCCAGCAGCAGGTCCATGTTTACACAGGCAAACAATGATTTTATGTGCCACATAAAAGATGTAATGACCGACAAATGACCATTTTACACATATGTCAGTGGGCATATTCTCATCCCTGATTATTGCCCCAATCCTTGACTCCTGTGAATTCAATTAAATCAAATTACTGGAGGATATTTATTAATGTCTGACACCAGAATAGCAGTGTAAAAAAGTGACAAATTATGGACCATGCCACATATGCCTAACAATCTGAGACTTTTCAAGCTCTGTGCCACTATTCTAAAGTGTCAAAAAGGGGTGGGGCTTAGCGAGAGAATGATACTTATTGTGACCTGACAGATTTACTATAACTTATTTACCAGAAAATGATGTAAGTTATAGCTGTAGTCTACAACAGTCAATGCTGGCATAGACTTCAGTTACTGGTGCACCACAGGGCAGAGGTGGGCCTAGTTTGTTAAGAGGCATCTGCCTTATAATAAATTAGGTGCATCTCACTCCAGCACCAGTTTTTGGGAATGAAGACTGGCATATGGGAATGCCTGTCTTCATAAAGGTTTCTCACTATGTTACTAGTATGTGATTATAAAAGTGAATGAGGGACATTTATCAAGCCTAGCGTCCCCATAAACCAGTTGTGATCCCTCTGTGTTAGAGTAAAAGGAACATAATTTATTAATTGGCAGATTTCTCTTAATAAATTATACACATTTCTGCCCTGCCATGTGCCAAACTGAAGTTTATGCCAGCTAACAGATTTCAGCTATAACTTATGCCAGTTTCCGGCGTAAGTCATAGTAAATCCAATGGGTTACACCAATCTCTGCCCCTTTCCTTGCCACTACAGAAAAGTGTTGAGAAGCTTAAAAAGTTGAAAATCTTTGCACACGTATGGTGTGTGCCATAATTTGTGACTTTTTTACATCACTACCATAGGAGGTAATCATAGATCTCTCTGGAGTCATTTTGGGAATAATACACAGAGCTGAGATTATCCCTTACACCATTACTCAGTATGTGCCCCATTTCCTATTCCAATACCTCAGGGAAAGCAAACAGAAATAAGCGATTCATCCACCTGATGTTTCAGAATGAAGACAATAAGATATTCCACACTATCCATTAATGTCAGTCCTATCTCCATGAAGTCAACCTGCTTTGCCTTTCAAACATTCGGTAGCTAGCATATCACTGAATATTATTCTTTTATTTGAAATACATGTAGTATCTATAAAAATTTTTTCCATTTGTCAGCCCTGAAAGCCATTCAAATCGCAACTGATAATGTTAAAGAAAGTCACTGATCATTATTTGTCAAATGGTTTTTAAATTCTACATATTATTAGCATCTGAAAGTGTATTTTGAACTATTGAAACTCATATAACATTGAATGTCTTCAGTATGATTAGTGTCTGTTAGGCTGGCCACACAGATTGGTGGGGGTCTGACACATGGCATCCCCATCGATCAGCTGGTTCGGGCAGTCTGCCGGGAGCCAGAAGCAGAAGGTTCTGTCCAGTGTTTTGGGGCTGTGCCAGCATACTGCAGTTCAGTGGGGATGTTGGGTGTCCGACTCCCACCCATCTGACATTGATGACTTATTCAGATTGCAGGTCATCAGTATTAAAAAACTGGAGTTTAAGCTGTCAAGACACATTACATTAATATTTCCTGAGTCAATTTTAATGTGCAATGGGTTTGCACCAACTGTCCCCTGTTGCCCTATGTCAAGACATAGAAGGATTGGGATGTTGGACTTCAACGTGGCCGATCCTTTTGTTCTTGGCAAGATAGGTCACAGCCAAATAAATCTTGTCATGACTTTATCCCCTTTCAGAATACAAACCAGATGGAGTTTACATGTGTTCAGGAGGCGAAGGATTGAGAGGGATAGCTACTGACCACTTTCTAAAGTATATGAAATTTTTATTATTTTTTTTTCCCCTGACGAAGCTTAGGCGAAACGCGTAGGGTAAGTGAGGGACTCTGGTTGGGCTGATACGTTTGTCTACTTTTTTTATTGTTGGATAATTATTAGAGATGAGCGAGTAGTGTTCGATCGAGCCGGTATTCGATCGAATACTACGCTATTCGGCATACTCGATTTCAATCGAGTATAACGGCGATGGCGCACTTAGAATTCGTTTCCCCTCCCACCTTCCCTGGCGCTCTTTTTCCACCAATCAACATGCAGGGGGGGTATGACAGGCACGCTGAGCACGCTGGCAGCGCGAAAACAGCGTCTACATGGATTGGCTGGAAAAACCATGTGACCTCGAATATTAAAAACTCAGCTCTTCCTGCTCGTACGCATATGCTGCGTGAACTTAGTCAGGGACAGAGGCTGGAGAAGGGACAGACAGGTTTTAGCAGTTGGACAGGCAGGAGCGTGATTAAAAGCCCTTATCAGGGCTACTATAGTGCAGTACAGTGATAGCTTTACTACAATATACAGTCTGCAGAGAACAATTGCTGTATTCAGGGATAGCTGCTGGAGTAGGGACAGAGAGAGGCATTAGTGGTGTATTAGGTGCTCTGCTACATACCAAACTATATTTGGCACTACTGTTCAGCGTTCTTTTTGGCTGAAAAACCCTGTTATATAACTAGTGTGTATATGCACCATCTGATCTGGCAGTATACGGCTGTGAATTTTATTTTATTTTTTTTAATACAGTTTATTTGGCTCTAGTGTTCTGGGTTCTGTGTGCCTGCAATACCCTTTTTGTATACCAGGTGTAAATACCCACCGTCTGTTAAGTTAGTAAACGGCTGTGTACCTTGAAATATACAATATCTAGGCCATTTAATAGGCCACTGTACTGTGCGTTCTCTTGCTAAATTATCTCACATACCTGGTGTAAATACCCACCGTCTGTTCAGTTACTACACGGCTGTGTACCTTGAAATATACAATATCTAGGCATTTTAATAGGCCACTGTACTGTGCGTTCTCTTGCTAAATTATCTCACATACCTGGTGTAAATACCCACCGTCTGTTCTGTTACTACACGGCTGTGTACCTTGAAATATACAATATCTAGGCATTTTAATAGGCCACTGTACTGTGCGTTCTCTAGCTAAATTATCTCACATACCTGGTGTAAATACCCACCGTCTGTTCAGTTACTACACGGCTGTGTACCTTGAAATATACAATATCTAGGCCATTTAATAGGCCACTGTACTGTGCGTTCTCTTGTTAAATTATCTCACATACCTGGTGTAAATACCCACCGTCTGTTCTGTTACTACACGGCTGTGTACCTTGAAATATACAATATCTAGGCCATTTAATAGGCCACTGTACTGTGCGTTCTCTTGTTAAATTATCTCACATACCTGGTGTAAATACCCACCGTCTGTTCTGTTACTACACGGCTGTGTACCTTGAAATATACAATATCTAGGCATTTTAATAGGCCACTGTACTGTGCGTTCTCTAGCTAAATTATCTCACATACCTGGTGTAAATACCCACCGTCTGTTCTGTTACTACACGGCTGTGTACCTTGAAATATACAATATCTAGGCCATTTAATAGGCCACTGTACTGTGCGTTCTCTAGCTAAATTATCTCACATACCTGGTGTAAATACCCACCGTCTGTTCTGTTACTACACGGCTGTGTACCTTGAAATATACAATATCTAGGCATTTTAATAGGCCACTGTACTGTGCGTTCTCTAGCTAAATTATCTCACATACCTGGTGTAAATACCCACCGTCTGTTCTGTTACTACACGGCTGTGTACCTTGAAATATACAATATCTAGGCCATTTAATAGGCCACTGTACTGTGCGTTCTCTTGTTAAATTATCTCACATACCTGGTGTAAATACCCACCGTCTGTTCTGTTACTACACGGCTGTGTACCTTGAAATATACAATATCTAGGCATTTTAATAGGCCACTGTACTGTGCGTTCTCTAGCTAAATTATCTCACATACCTGGTGTAAATACCCACCGTCTGTTCTGTTACTACACGGCTGTGTACCTTGAAATATACAATATCTAGGCATTTTAATAGGCCACTGTACTGTGCGTTCTCTAGCTAAATTATCTCACATACCTGGTGTAAATACCCACCGTCTGTTCTGTTACTACACGGCTGTGTACCTTGAAATATACAATATCTAGGCATTTTAATAGGCCACTGTACTGTGCGTTCTCTAGCTAAATTATCTCACATACCTGGTGTAAATACCCACCGTCTGTTCTGTTACTACACGGCTGTGTACCTTGAAATATACAATATCTAGGCATTTTAATAGGCCACTGTACTGTGCGTTCTCTAGCTAAATTATCTCACATACCTGGTGTAAATACCCACCGTCTGTTCTGTTACTACACGGCTGTGTACCTTGAAATATACAATATCTAGGCCATTTAATAGGCCACTGTACTGTGCGTTCTCTTGTTAAATTATCTCACATACCTGGTGTAAATACCCACCGTCTGTTCTGTTACTACACGGCTGTGTACCTTGAAATATACAATATCTAGGCCATTTAATAGGCCACTGTACTGTGCGTTCTCTTGTTAAATTATCTCACATACCTGGTGTAAATACCCACCGTCTGTTCTGTTACTACACGGCTGTGTACCTTGAAATATACAATATCTAGGCCATTTAATAGGCCACTGTACTGTGCGTTCTCTTGTTAAATTATCTCACATACCTGGTGTAAATACCCACCGTCTGTTCTGTTACTACACGGCTGTGTACCTTGAAATATACAATATCTAGGCCATTTAATAGGCCACTGTACTGTGCGTTCTCTTGTTAAATTATCTCACATACCTGGTGTAAATACCCACCGTCTGTTCTGTTACTACACGGCTGTGTACCTTGAAATATACAATATCTAGGCATTTTAATAGGCCACTGTACTGTGCGTTCTCTAGCTAAATTATCTCACATACCTGGTGTAAATACCCACCGTCTGTTCTGTTACTACACGGCTGTGTACCTTGAAATATACAATATCTAGGCCATTTAATAGGCCACTGTACTGTGCGTTCTCTTGTTAAATTATCTCACATACCTGGTGTAAATACCCACCGTCTGTTCTGTTACTACACGGCTGTGTACCTTGAAATATACAATATCTAGGCCTTTTAATTGGCCACTGTACTGTGCGTTCTCTTGCTAAATTATTTCACATACCTAATTATATACCCAAATATTGTATTTGCAACAAAAAAAAAATAAAATGCGGAGGGGGGCTAGCGGAATCGGACGTGGACGAGGACGGGGGCGCGGAAAATGCTGTTGGGGGCCTTGTTGAAGCCAGTGGGGATACAATGCGTGCTGGTGAGGGTCAGCCAGGATCCCGCTCATCCAGAATCCCTGCCTTTATGGGACAGTTAAGCAGGGGGCGGGTTACACCGCTGTTGAGGCCTGAGCAGGTTGAACAGGTGGTGCAATGGATAGCCGATAGCGCTTCCACACAGTTGTCCACCAGCCAGTCATCCACACAGTCTCACTCTGACCCTCCTTCCTCCACACCTGGCCAACAGAGTCATCCCACCATTGACCCCTCCCAGGAGCTCTTTTTGGGTCCTTTTTCAGATGTGCCGGAAGAATCCCAGGAGCTAGCAGAGGAATTTGTTTGTAGTGATGCCCAAACACTTGAGTTTTCGCCATCTCCTGCTGATGTGGACCCTGAGCCAGCATCTGTTATCATGAGCGATGATGATGATGAGACGCAGTTGCCATCAAGGGAGGCTGTTGGAATGTCCAGTGGGCAGGAGGAGGAGCAGAGTGAGGAAGAGGAGGTGGTGGATGACGAAATGACCGACCCCACTTGGCCAGGGGTGATGTCCAGCGGGGAAAGCAGTGGAGAGGTGGTGGTCTGCGCAGCACCGAAAAAGGCAGCAAGAGGCAGAGGATGTCCAGAGGCAGAGGGATGTCCACAGGCAGAGGGATGTCCACAGGCAGAGGGATGTCCACAGGCAGAGGGATGTCCAGAGGCAGAGGACAGTCCAGACAGAGTAGTGAGGCCACAGCCAGCACGGCCGAAGCTGTTCCCGGCAGCGGGCAGTCGCGTGAAGCTCCCCCATCGAGGCCTCGTACTTCTGTGGTGTGGAGATTTTTTAATGTTTGTGCGGATGACAAACTGAGCGCGGTTTGCACACTCTGCCACTCAAAACTGAGTAGGGGCTCTGAGAAGAGCAATCTGACCACCTCAGGCATGCGGCGTCACTTGGAAGTCAAGCACTGGGCTGAGTGGGAGAGAGCAAACGCAATACAAACTGCGCCCGGTCCTGCTGCCACTGCCTCTTCCCCTTTGTTGTGTGCTGCCACTGCGGTCCAGACCTCCAGCCAGGACACCTCCACATCTGCCTCTGCCTCGGCTACTTTGGGGCCTTCTCCTTCAGCCTCCCCTTCCCCCGCCTCTTCGCCTGCACCCTCACACTCCTCGTCCCAACAACTGTCCATCTCGCAGGCGTTCGACCGCAGGCGGAAGTACGCCTCGAGTCACCCCCAAGCCCAAGCCTTAAACTGCCACATCTCCAAACTGCTGGCCCTGGAGATGTTGCCGTTTAGGCTTGTGGAGACGCAGGCCTTCCGCGACCTGATGGCGGCTGCCGCACCTCGCTATTCCGTCCCCAGCCGCCACTACTTTTCCCGGAGTGCCGTCCCCGCCCTGCACCAGCACGTGTCGCGTAACATCAGGCGGGCCCTGAGGTACGCAGTCAGCGCAAAGGTCCACTTGACCACCGACTCGTGGACAAGCGCTTGCGGCCAGGGACGCTACATCTCTTTGACGGCACACTGGGTGAATGTAGTGGAAGCGGGGACGGGGTCGCAAACAGAGACGGCCTACCTACCACCCCCGCCCAAGATTGCCAGCATGGGTTCTGATAAACCCCCCTCCTCCTCCTCCTCCTCCTCCTCCTCCTGTGCCTTAACATCTCCCTCAGCCGCTAGCTGGAAGCGTTGCAGCACTGGCGCGGGGAGACGTCAGCAGGCGGTGCTAAAGCTCATCAGCTTGGGCGACAGGAAGCACAGCGCCCCAGAGGTGAGGGACGCCATATTGCAGCAGACGGAGATGTGGCTGTCGCCGCTGCAGCTAGGACCAGGCATGGTCGTGTGCGATAACGGCCGTAACCTGGTGGCGGCTCTGGAGCTTGCCGAACTCAATCACGTACCATGCCTGGCCCACGTTTTTAATCTGGTAGTCCAAAAATTTCTGAAGACTTACCCCAACCTGGCAGAGCTACTGGTGAAAGTGCGGCGCTTGTGCGCTCACTTTCGGAAGTCAACTGTAGCTGCTGCTAGCTTAAAAAAACTCCAGCAACGCCTCCATTTGCCTGAACATCGGCTGTTGTGCGACCTGCCCACTCGCTGGAATTCCACCTATTCCATGTTGGCCAGGGTGTGTGAGCAGCAGAGAGCATTGATGGAGTACCAGATTATGAATCCACGCGTGCCTCCAACTCAGCTCCCTCAGTTTGCCAACCACGAGTGGCCATGGATGGCAGACATATGCGATGTACTGCGTATCTTTGAGGAGTCCACCAAGAAGGTCAGCAGCGAGGACGCTATAGTGAGCGTAACCATCCCGCTCCTAGGCGTCCTTAAAGAATCCCTCATCGCAATAAGGGAGAACGCATTGCACGCAGAGGAGACGGGGGTTGGAGGAGACGCAACGGAGCTACACAGTCAGTCCACACTTTTGTCTGCTTCACGGTGGCAGTTGCAGGAGGAGGAGGATGAGGAGGAGGACGACGTGGAGGTGGCTGTGGAAGAGGAGGAGGATGCTGGCGGCGAGGGTAGCAGTCAGGCTGTGTGCGTCCCATTGGTTCAGCGCGGATGGGGCGGAGAGGAGGCGGAAGAGGAAGAGGAGGAAATGGCAAGTGATCCTTCTGGTGGGGGCAGTGAGGTCATGCCTATTCAGAGTCTGGCACACATGGCTGACTTCATGCTGGGCTGCTTTTCCCGGGACACACGTGTTGTCCGGATAGTGGAGGACAAACTGTACTGGGTCTTCGCACTCCTGGACCCCCGGTATAAAGATAACGTCTCCTCTTTTATTCCGGTAGAGGAGAGGACGAATCGATTGCTGGAATACCAGAGGGAACTCGTGCAGAACATGATGGAGATTTTCCCACCCACCATCGCTGGCGGCAGAGAGGAGAGGGTCTCCCAGAGTCCCACAACATCCATCAGGCCCACAGCCACCAGGGGAACACTCTCCAAGGTGTGGGACACGTTCATGGCACCCCCTCGTGCAACTTCCATCACTGCGGGGCCCGCTATCAGCAGGAGGGACAAGTATCGGCGGATGTTGCGGGAGTACCTGGCAGACCGTAACCCTGTCCTCCCCGATCCCTCGGCGTCCTACACTTACTGGGTCTCCAAGTTGGACACGTGGCTGGAACTGTCCCTGTACGCCTTGGAGGTGCTTGCCTGCCCTGCCGCCAGCGTGCTATCCGAAAGGGTGTTCAGCGCAGCCGGGGGCATTATAACCGATAAGCGCAGCCGCCTGTTAACCGACAGTGCGGACAGGCTGACGCTAATCAAAATGAACAGCAAGTGGATTGACCCGGACTTTGCTTCTCCAACCGTGGAAAGCAGCCAAAAGTGAAGTGCCATCTGTATGAAGTGCCATTTCCTCCTCCACCTCCTCCTCCTCCTCCTTAACCGCCGTAGAATTGCTCCGTAAAAAAAAATATATATATATTTATGGCTCTCCTCTTGGGCCTCCACATAATTTTTAAGAGGTCTCACCTCTTGGGCCTCCACATAATTTTTAAGAGGTCTCACCTCTTGGGCCTCCACATAATTTTTAAGAGGTCTCACCTCTTGGGCCTCCACATAATTTTTAAGAGGTCTCACCTCTTGGGCCTCCACATAATTTTTAAGAGGTCTCACCTCTTGGGCCTGCACAAAATGTTTAAGAGGTCTCACCTCTTGGGCCTCCACATAATTTTTAAGAGGTCTCACCTCTTGGGCCTCCACATAATTTTTAAGAGGTCTCACCTCTTGGGGCTCTACAAAATGTTTAAGAGGTCTCACCTCTTTAGCCTCCACACAATTTTTAAGACGTCTCACCTCTTGGGCCTCCACAAAATTTTTTAAGAGGTCTCACCTCTTGGGGCTCTACAAAATGTTTAAGAGGTCTCACCTCTTTAGCCTCCACACAATTTTTAAGACGTCTCACCTCTTGGGCCTCCACAAAATTTTTAAGAGGTCTCACCTCTTGGGCAGCCACATAATTTTTAAGAGGTCTCACCTCTTGGGCCTCCACATAATTTTATCGAGGTCTCACCTCTTGGGCCTCCACATAATTTTTAAGAGGTCTCACCTCTTGGGCCTCCACATAATTTTTAAGAGGTCTCACCTCTTGGGGCTCTACAAAATGTTTAAGAGGTCTCACCTCTTTAGCCTCCACACAATTTTTAAGACGTCTCACCTCTTGGGCCTCCACAAAATTTTTAAGAGGTCTCACCTCTTGGGCAGCCACATAATTTTTAAGAGGTCTCACCTCTTGGGCCTCCACATAATTTTATCGAGGTCTCACCTCTTGGGCCTCCACATAATTTTTAAGAGGTCTCACCTCTTGGGCCTCCACAAAATCTTTAAGAGGTCTCACCTCTTGGGGCTCTACAAAATGTTTAAGAGGTCTCACCTCTTTAGCCTCCACACAATTTTTAAGACGTCTCACCTCTTGGGCCTCCACAAAATTTTTAAGAGGTCTCACCTCTTGGGCAGCCACATAATTTTAAGAGGTCTCACCTCTTGGGCCTCCACATAATTTTATCGAGGTCTCACCTCTTGGGCCTCCACATAATTTTTAAGAGGTCTCACCTCTTGGGGCTCTACAAAATGTTTAAGAGGTCTCACCTCTTTAGCCTCCACACAATTTTTAAGACGTCTCACCTCTTGGGCCTCCACAAAATTTTTAAGAGGTCTCACCTCTTGGGCAGCCACATAATTTTTAAGAGGTCTCACCTCTTGGGCCTCCACATAATTTTATCGAGGTCTCACCTCTTGGGCCTCCACATAATTTTTAAGAGGTCTCACCTCTTGGGCCTCCACATAATTTTTAAGAGGTCTCACCTCTTGGGGCTCTACAAAATGTTTTAGAGGTCTCACCTCTTGGGCCTCCACAAAATCTTTAAGAGGTCTCACCTCTTGGGCCTCCACAAATCTTTAAGAGGTCTCACCTCTTGGGCCTGCACAAAATCTTTAAGAGGTCTCACCTCTTGGGCCTGCACAAAATCTTTAAGAGGTCTCACCTCTTGGGCCTGCACAAAATCTTTAAGAGGTCTCACCTCTTGGGCCTCCACAAAATCTTTAAGAGGTCTCACCTCTTGGGCCTCCACAAAATCTTTAAGAGGTCTCACCTCTTGGGCCTGCACAAAATCTTTAAGAGGTCTCACCTCTTGGGCCTGCACAAAATCTTTAAGTGTTCTCACCTCTTGGGCCTCCACAAAATCTTTAAGAGGTCTCACCTCTTGGGCCTCCACAAAATCTTTAAGAGGTCTCACCTCTTGGGCCTGCACAAAATCTTTAAGAGGTCTCACCTCTTGGGCCTGCACAAAATCTTTAAGAGGTCTCACCTCTTTGGGCCTCCACAAAATCTTTAAGAGGTCTCACCTCTTGGGCCTCCACAAAATCTTTAAGAGGTCTCACCTCTTGGGCCTGCCACAAAATCTTTAAGAGGTCTCACCTCTTGGGCCTGCCACAAAATCTTTAAGAGGTCTCACCTCTTGGGCCTGCACAAAATCTTTAAGAGGTCTCACCTCTTGGGCCTCCACAAAATCTTTAAGAGGTCTCACCTCTTGGGCCTGCACAAAATCTTTAAGAGGTCTCACCTCTTGGGCCTGCACAAAATCTTTAAGAGGTCTCACCTCTTGGGCCTGCACAAAATCTTTAAGAGGTCTCACCTCTTGGGCCTGCACAAAATCTTTAAGAGGTCTCACCTCTTGGGCCTCCACAAAATCTTTAAGAGGTCTCACCTCTTGGGCCTGCACAAAATCTTTAAGAGGTCTCACCTCTTGGGCCTGCACAAAATCTTTAAGAGGTCTCACCTCTTGGGCCTCCACAAAATCTTTAAGAGGTCTCACCTCTTGGGCCTGCCACAAAATCTTTAAGAGGTCTCACCTCTTGGGCCTGCACAAAATCTTTAAGAGGTCTCACCTCTTGGGCCTCCACAAAATCTTTAAGAGGTCTCACCTCTTGGCCTGCACAAAATCTTAAGAGGTCTCACCTCTTGGGCCTCCACAAAATCTTTAAGAGGTCTCACCTCTTGGGCCTGCACAAAATCTTTAAGAGGTCTCACCTCTCGGGCCTCCACATAATTTTTAAGAGGTGTCACCTCTTGGGCCTCCACATAATTTTTAACACGTCTCACCTCTTTAGCCTCCACACAATTTTTAAGACGTCTCACCTCTTGGGCCTCCACAAAATTTTCCATGAGCCTCTGGCCAGCCCACGGCCTCTTCCTGCCTTTTGCGGTCCTACGCATCCCTCAACATCCCACTGCTTTACCTGCTAGACATGACACTGGGCCAGGTCGGGTGACTGACATCTCAAGCGCCAACAATTTGGGCATTTTAAGGCTTCTGCATGTGTTTGAGTTGTTTTTACATTTTAAAGAAGACATGTCTGACCACATCTCACACACACACACACACAATGACAATTAGGGGTGGGGTCTATTTGCTTTCCCCTTTGCCTATGCCATCTGTGGTTGTCATAGGCAACGTGATTTTAAGGGGTGCAGAATTTCATCTTCTTTTTTGTCTAGTTTGGCTTGGGGTCCATGGCAATGTAGAGGAAAGAAGGTTTCCTTGTATGGTCTCACTTTACAGAGAGTTTAGATTGTGTTTGGAGTGTATTGTTGAGAGGCTGTGATAGTGGCGTAATAGTGCGACTTGGGCACGTTATATGCACCCAGACATGCTTCCCCTGCTGTCCCAGTTGCATTCCAGCAGTGTTGGCATCCTTTTCTGAGGTTCCAGGGTGGACTTGGTGACCTCCAAGTGGTCGAATTGAGATTTCCAAGTGGCGAGCATTTTTTTCCCATAGACTTTAATGGGATTCGATATCCGGTCGAATAGTCGAATTTCGCGGTCTATTCGAATCGAATTTCGAACTTTCGAATATTTCACTACTCGCTCATCTCTAATAATTATGGTTGGTCAGTGGCTGCTTTATAGGAGATACGTAGCGTCTTAGATGTCAGGATTTTCCTGCATTCACTATATATGGCGATTTGTAGTACTCCAGCCCTGGTCTTCGTCTATGAATTATGTGCACTAGTAGTCATATAAGAGTTTGTAGATATATGTACTGATAATACTGTGCATCTATATTGTATATATTTTTATACTAATAGCCCTTTATATACCAGTTGTCCCTCACTTGTACTTTGTCATTCCCTGTGTTGTGTGTGGATTTTACTGAGTTTGATATTTATTTTTGTCAATCATGGATTTAATAAAGGTTGTTTTATAGTTAATATTTGTCTTTTGATGAATTGAATACACACTTCTTTTGTAGGAGTTTACTTTGAGCGGAATTGTGTGTATTAATTAGGTTCTGTGTGTAGGTTATTTATCTAAAGTATATGGCCAGTCTTCACATACCTTCAATAACTGTTGGCCAACAGCTATACTACCGTTCAAAAGTTTGGGGTCACCCAGACAATTTTGTGTTTTCCATGAAAACTCACACTTTTATTTATCAAATGAGTTGCAAAATGAATAGAAAATCATTGTCATTGTCCTGTTGTAGGAGGACATTGGCTCCAATCAAGCGCTGTCCAGAGTATGGTATGGCTTTGCAAAATGGAGTGATAGCCTTCCTTATTCAAAATCCCTTTTACCTTGTACAAATCTCCCACTTTACCAGCACCAAAGCAACCTCAGATCATCACATTACCTCCACCATGCTTCACAGATGGCTTCACGCACTCTTCCAGCATCTTTTCCGTTGTTCTGCGGCTCACAAATGTTCTTCTGTGTGATCCAAACACCTCAAACTTCGATTCGTCTGTACATAACACTTTTGTCCAATCTTCCTCTGTCCAATGTCTGTGTTCTTTTGCCCATATTAATCTTTTCCTTTTATTAGCCAGTCTCAGATATGGATTTTTCTTTGCCACTCTGCCCTGAAGGCCAGCATCCTGGAGTCGCCTGTTCACTGTAGACGTTGACACTGGCGTTTTGCGGGTACCATTTTATGAAGCTGCCAGTTGAGGACCTGTGAGGCGTCTATTTCTCAAACTAGAGACTCTAATGTACTTGTCTTGTTGCTTAGTTGTGCAGCAGGGCCTCCCACTTCTCTTTCTACTCTGGTTAGAGCCTGTTTGTGCTGTCCTCTGAAGGGAGTAGTACACACCGTTGTAGGAAATCTTCAGTTTCTTGGCAATTTATTGCATGGAATAGCCTTCATTTCTAAGAACAAGAATAGACTGTCGAGTTTCACATGAAAGTTCTCTTTTTCTGGCCATTTTGAGAGTTTAATCGAACCCACAAATGTAATGCTCTAGATTCTCAACTAGCTCAAAGGAAGGTCAGTTTTATAGCTTCTCTAACCAGCAAAACTGTTTTCAGCTGTGCTAACATACTTGCACAAGGGTTTTCAAGAGTTTTCTAAACATCCATTAGCCTTCTTACACAGTTAGCAAACACAATGTACCATTAGAACACCGGAGTGATGGTTGCTGGAAATGGGCCTCTATACACCTATGTAGATATTGCATTAAAAACCAGACATTTGCAGCTAGAATAGTCATTTACCACATTAACAATGTATAAAGTGTATTTCTGATTTAATTTAAAGTTACATTCATTGAAAAAACTGTGCTTTTCTTTAAAAAATAAGGAAATTTCTAAGTAACTCTAAACTTTTGAACGGTAGTGTATCTCTGCCGACTTACCCATACAGTACATGCTCTGCTCAGTCTAGTATCTATATATTTTGCTTGGGGAGAGAGGAGAAAGATGCTGCCAGACACCTCTGGTAGCCAGTTATGTCAAATGCACTTTAAACGAGTGCCGATCAATTAATTATCTGTGTTCGTTATTTGCAACCATCAGGCAGTGTTTTTAAAGAGGCAATTGAATTGGTCGAAATTGTTATCTACCTTGGTGTCCAATTAGTTATAATATGAACATTGATATGAATGCTTCAGAGACAAGTACATTTTATTACATGACTTTCCTTTGTACTAATAGGGTCGACCAAATCCCTTTTTTCACCTTAAAAGGTGCCTTGGGTATTTCATTTTATTCTCGTAGGATATATTTTTTGTTCTCCTAATAGGGACCATGTATTCAGCTGCTGCGTGAAATCCTTCATGGTCACTTGCAGAAAATCCACCTTATTAGTCCGCCTATTCTTCATTTTTAGTTTTTCTATTATTTTCTCTCTAATAGACATTTGCTTTGGTGGTACTAATTAATTTTCATCAACTCTCCTGGCTTGAATTCATCATAAAGGGAACATCAATATAGTTATATACCCTTCAGGGAAAGGTAAACCATGTTATTTAACTTATACACAGCTTTCTGGTACAGGCTGGTGAGATCTTAATTGGCTTAGTTACATAGTTGAAAATTGATTTTATGGCTTAAAAAAATATTGTACATGACAAATTTGTTGTACAAAGTAGCAAACTATGTGCAAAATGTTTACACTCTGTGTCCTTATTCACAGGGGATCATGCAAGATCTACAGATCGTTATCATGCCACAAGGGTTTATTTCCCAGTGTCCTGACCTTAATCGCAGTATGTATACGAATGTCTGTCCCCAGTGTTTTCCAAAACTATGACGATCAGTTCTAGAAGTGGCCAAATATACTGACCTCAGTGTTTATTATTTCAGCATGTCCAACATGCAATGACTTCCATGGACTAGTGCAGAAAATTATGGAACTACAGGATATCTTGGCAAAAACATCAGCAAAGGTAGGTTTTTAATATTTTTAAAAAAATAATAGTACAGTGGTCCCTCAAGTTACAATATTAATTGGTTCCAGGACGACCATTGTATGTTGAAACCATTGTAAGTTGAGTAATCGGTTCCAAAGCCCCAAAATGTCATCAGAGAAAATGTCAGAGAAAATGAAGATTTAAGAAAAATAAGCAGATAACTAAAACAGATAAAACAAGTCCTGACATGTAACAGTCAGCGATAGCTGTTAACTAGCTACTAATACAGATATTTTACCAGAGAAGTGGCCTTGATTGGTTGGATCTTAGGCCCCATTCACACGACCGTATGAATGGGGCCGTATGTATTCCGCAAAATTGCGGAATACATGCAGCCCCATTCACCTCTATGGGAGCGCACAGCCGCGGCACGGAGACAGCTCCGTGCCGCGGCTCCACATAAAAAGATAGAACATGTCCTATACTTGTCCGTACGCACGGACAAGTATAGGCATTTTCAATGGGGCCGCACGACGTGTGTTCCGAGCGCTGCGGAACACACGCCGGGCGGTCCCCGTATATTTGCGGGTCCGCAATAATGCGGACCCGCAAATATACGGTCGTCTGAATGAGGCCTTAGTCTGAGGCATTGTATGTTGAGTCAAGTTTCAACTTACGATAGGTCAGAAAATACCATTGTATGTGGAAAATATTGTATCCTGAGGCCATGGTATCTTGAGGGATCACTGTATATAAACACTGATACAAAGCATATCCTAATATCATACTCATATGATATAAATAATATGAGTATGAATAATATTTTTATAAAGAAAAATAACCAAAAAGGCAATACATCCAACCCACCCAGCCTATAGTTCAGCTCACATGAGAGGAGGCAAGAATGGCGCAGGAGTGACAACTGAAATCCCTCTCCATCCGCATCTCCATGTATCTTCTATATTATACCTTTAAAATTGTTCTATCATCTGAAGACATAAGTTGTATCTATGAGTGCCACTTAAAATAGGATTTCTCAGTTCCTGAATTTGCATAGAAATGAGATTTACTAAAACACAAGACCTTGATCACCTGTCTTTTCCAGTAATATATGGAGTGTAATCCATACTCACCAGTGACAAAGGCTGTTTAACAGAGCAAAAAATAATATTTACATAACTAAATTAGGATATTTTACATTTTTAATGTTTCTTAAACTCTCACCATCTCAAAAGAGACCTAGAATAGGGTTGTTAAGAATCATTAGAGTAAAAATATTTTCAATATGTATGTAATTTGAGGCAGTTTTATAGCATACGAATATCGTCCACACTGGGCTTTAAACAATTTAAACAATTTGAAGCATTTATGATTTTACAGTTATTCAAAAAATGTAGCGGTACAGCAAAGTCTATGATTTATTATGAATCGGGAAACTCGATGGGCGAAATTAAGCGAAATCTACCTAGTGGCTTCATAATGGCTCTTCCAAATTGCCTGGGAAATAGAGTACAATCCGTTTCACATTTTAATAAATTTGATTTTGCTTTTTTTTCCCATTGATAATTCTCTGGTGGGGTGAATGTGAGAATGATTTTCTGTCAGTGTTTATAAAGATCTAGAACATCTTGCAACAGGCAAGGACTGTATGGATTACTGTTACTTGTAATCCCTCTTTCAGATCAGACTTGAGGATAAAATATCAAATAAAACTGTTGCTCTTTCATTCCAAGCAATGCAGCTGAAATGATTAAATTGCACTGGAGAGAATATTTTAGATTATCTCACAGCAGAACTCTCATTTAATGCTTGCTTTGTATACAGTAATCTGAATTTTTATTTGACTCACTTATATAGCGCTGACATATTCTGCAGCGCTTTACAGATATTATAATTGCTTATTGTCCCCCAAGGAGCTCACAATCTTCCCAGTTCCCATTAAGTATGTCTTCGGAGGAAACCAGAGTACCCTGAGGAAACCCTCACAAACACAGATTTGAACCAGGGACTCCAAGTCACCATTGCTAACCACTGAGCCACCGTGCTGAATCATTTATATCACACACAGATGCAAGAAGCAAAGATGCAAACATCAGTCATTATTTCTATGTTATTCCAATGTACAGTATATTTGCATATATTATTTCATTTGTTTTCCTTAGAATGCCGTAAAGGTTATTACATGGCAAACGGATGAACATAATACAAGATATACAAGGTGTAACATAAAGTATTATGAATAGTTGTGTTTAAAGGGGTTGTCCACTAAGCATTGGTCATCAATATCAGATCTGCAGGGGGCTGACTGCCGGCACCCTGGCCAATCAGCTGTTTGAAGAGAATGCATCGCTTATATGAGCGCAGAATTCTCTTCTCTGTTTACCTATGATTCGTAGACCTGTGGCAAGCGGGTGTGATTACAACTCCAACATGCACATTCACTTCAATGGGACAGCTCCTTCCTATTCAAGTGAATAGGAGGGAGCCGTCCCATTGAAGTGAATTGGGATGGAGGAACTGTAATTGCACCTACTCGCCACTGCAATGTCGACAGCGAGCTGGTAAACAATGAAGTGAACACAGTGCTGGTATGAGCACTGCATTCTCTTCAAATAGCTTGTTGGCGGAGGTGCTGGTAGTTGGCTTTCTGTTGATTTGATATTGATGACCTATTCTGAGAATCAATATTACGAATAAATGATGATAAATGTTGGAGAGAGGAACAAGACTTGATGCACGTTATTAACCCTTTGGCGCATTTGGACGTAACTGTACGTCCAAAGTGCAAGTAAGTTGCTGCATTTGGACGCGCAGTTACGTCCAAACTGCTTACCGGGACTGTGACACTATAAAGTGTCACAGCCCCGGAGTCTCCGCTCTCCCGGAGAGCAGAGACGTCGGGGAAGCCGGCAAGGGACCAATCAGAGTGGTCCCTTGCCAGCAAGCGCTCCGATTGGTTAGTCTCTGCAGACTAACCAATCGGAGCGCTTCAGTATTAAAATGCCGGTTTCAGGCTGCGATCTCCACTCTGGAGAGAGATCGCAGCCTGAAACCAGGTAAGTCCTCTGTGCCCCCACATAGCCCCCTTCTTGTAGTGCCCCCCTTGTAGTGCCCCCTCCTTGTAGTGCCCCCCTGGTGCCTCCGTTGCCCCCCCTCCTGCTTTGTATTGTATGATGGCAGCGGCTCAGGATCGGAGCCGCTGCCATCAGCAGAGAGTGTGAGCTGTAATTACAGCTCACACTCTGCTGCTAACAGCTGAAATCGGTGCTGGCACCGATTTCAGCTGTTTAACCCCATAGATGCTGCGGTCAGTAGCCGCCCGCAGCATCCATGGGGTTAAGAGGGAGGGAGCTCCCTCTCTATACCATCGGGCGGCCGCTGCTGCAATGGCAACGGCCCGATGGTTACCATGGCAACCAGACGCTTTACAAAAAGCGTCCTGGTTGCCATGTAGCTAAGGCTGATTAGACCCTCAGGGTCTGATCAGCCTTAGTGTAGCACTGATACAGTGCATTGCAATAGATGGCTATTGCAATGCACTGTATAGCCATCAAGCCCACTGGATCTTCAAGATCCAAATGGGTCTTGATAAAGTTTAAAAAAAATGTAAAAAGTAAAAAAGAAAAGTGTGAAAAGAAAGTAAAAAAAAGTGTAAAAAAGTAAAAAAATAAAGTTTAAAAAAAGTTAAAAAAGCGCCCTTTTTCCCCAAATAAAGTAAAAAAAAAGAAAAAGTACACATATTAGGTATCGCCGCGTCCGTATCGACGGGCTCTATAAAAGCGTCACATGGTCCACCCCGCCAGCTGTACGCAAAAATTTTTTTAAAAAAAAAACTATACCAAAACAGCCATTTTCTGTCACCTTGCCACACAAAAAGTGTATTAGCAGGCGATCAAAAAGGCGTATTTACCCCAAAATGGTATCAATCAAACCGTCATCTCGTCCCGCAAAAAATGAGCCCCTACCTGAGACAATCGCCCAAAAAATAAAAAAACTACAGCTCTCTGACTATGGAGATACTAAAACATGATTTTTTTTGTTTCAAAAATGATATTATTGTGTAAAACTTAAATAAATAAAAATAAGTATACATGTTAGGTATCGACACGTCCGTAACAACCTGCTCTACAAAAATATCACATGATCTCTCCCCTCAGGTGAACACCGTAAAAAATAAAAAATAAAAACTGTCTAAAAAAAGCCATTTTTTATCACATTTCATCACAAAAAATTTAATACCAAGCGATCAAAAAAGCGTATGCCCCCAAAAATAGTACCAATCTAACCGTCATCTCGTCCCGCAAAAAATGAGCCCCTACCTGAGACAATCGCCCAAAAAATAAAAAAACTACAGCTCTCTGACTATGGAGATACTAAAACATGATTTTTTTGTTTCAAAAATGATATTATTGTGTAAAACTTAAATAAATAAAAATAAGTATACATGTTAGGTATCGACACGTCCGTAACAACCTGCTCTACAAAAATATCACATGATCTCTCCCCTTAGGTGAACACCGTAAAAAATAAAAAATAAAAACTGTCTAAAAAAAGCCATTTTTTGTCACATTTCTTCACAAAAAATGTAATACCAAGCGATCAAAAAAGCATATGCCCCAAAAAATAGTACTAATCTAACCGTCATCTCGTCCTGCAAAAAATGAGCCCCTACCTGAGACAATCGTCCAAAAAATAAAAAAACTACAGCTCTCTGACTATGGAGACATTAAAACATGATTTTTTTTTGTGCTTCAAAAATATTGTGTAAAACTTAAATAAATAAAAAAAAGTATACATAATTGATATTGCCGCGTCCGTAACGACCTGCTCTATAAAAATATCACACGATATAACCTGTCAGATGAATGTTGTAAATAACAAAAAATAAAAACTATGCCAAAACTGCTAGTTTTTGTTACCTTGCCTCACAAAAAGTGTAATATAAAGGTACCAAAAATCGCATGTACCCTAGAATAGTACTAACAAAACTGCCAACTTATCCCGTAGTTTCCAAAATGGGGTCAGTTTTTTGGAGTTTCCTACTCTAGGGGTGCATCAAATCTGACATGGAAACTTAAACTTTTTCCAGTGAAATCTGCCCTGGCGTTCCTTTCCTTCTGCGCCGTGCCGTGTGCCTGTACAGCAGTTTACGATGACAAATGGGGCATTTCTGTAAACTACAGAATCAGGGTAATAATTATTGAGTTTTGTTTGGCAGTTAACCCTTGCTTTATTCTCGGACTAAAATGATTTAAATGGAAAATCTGCCAAAAAAGTGAAATTTGGAAATTTTGGCTACATTTTTCTTTAATTCTTGTGGAACACCTAAAGGGTTAATAACGTTTGTAAAATCAGTTTTGAATACCTTGAGGGGTGTAGTTTCTAAAATGGGGTCATTTTTGGGTGGTTTCTATGATGAAAGTCTCACAAAGTGACTTCAGACCTGAACTGGTCCTTAAAAAGTGGGTTTTGGAAATTTTGTGAAAAATGTCAAGATTTGCTTCTAAATTTCTAAGCCTTCTAACGTCCCAAAAAAATAAAATGTAATTTTCAAAATGATCCAAACCTGAAGAAGACACATAGGGAATGTAAAGTAATAACTATTTTTGGAAGTATTACTATGTATTTTAAAAGTAGAGAAATTGACATTTGGAAATTTGGAAATTTTTCTAAATTTTTGGTAAATTTGGTATTTTTTTATAAATAAGAATGAAATATTTTGACTCAAATTTACCACTGTCATGAAGTACAATATGTGACGAGAAAACAATCTCAGAATGGCCCGGATAAGTAAAAGCGTTCTAAAGTTATCACCACATAAAGTGAGACATGTCAGATTTGAAAAATGGGGCTCCGGCATTTGGTCCAAAGTGGCTGTCGGTTGAAGGGGTTAAAGGGGTTCCCGGAAAGATAATATTTAAAAAATGGGCCTGAAAATGTTAAAAATAAAAAAGCATTACTCAACTCCACTGATTCCTCACTGCTACTATTTAGGTACTGCTCTGGTTCCCACTGTTCACCTCTTCCTGGTCCCTACAAAGCACACTGGAAAAGTCAGAATAGGCCCGCTAAGCCATTCATTGGCCTTGGCAGTGTCCCACTTTCCCGACATTTCCATTTATGGTGTCGGGACCAAGAAGTGGAGAGAAGCAGGGACCAAAGCAGCAGTGAGGGACTGATGAAGGTGTGTATAGTCTCTTTTTATTTTTATATCTTTCTGACCTTTTTTTTTTTTTAATGATCTTCCTGGAAAACCAATTTAACTTCACATACTCGCATAAGTTTTAATGATTTAGATTATACTCTGTTCTGCTTTTGGCGGTGTATGGGTCCCCTGCTACTCCTCTATGTACCTGCCATCATAATCATCATAATGATGAGCTATTCTTGGGAATGATGAATCATATGAGCATAGAAGCCATCCACAGCCTGCTAGTATCAGATTACTATGGACTAGGTAGCCCAAATGTGCACCATATGTGTCCCCTAATATATGTTAAAGAGGGTGTGAACCTGGTGTAAAAAGGAAAAAAAACAACAACACAGAGGCTCAGTGGTCACGTGGTGGTTTGGCACATTTTACTTTTGAGGACAGAGATTGTTTTCAGAGGTCATATGAATGGGAACAGAACACCATCACTTCCAGTTTGTGCTGGAGTGACAGGACTTTTAAAATGTGCATGCTTATTCTCTCTTTTATTTTTACACTGATTTCTGCCATTCACTAATTTCTTATTTCTGTCGGCCCCCTTTAAACATAGTGATGCATTGTCACTGGTAGATGAGTAAAATACCCATACAGATATGAAATGTCACTATAATGTCACTATAGTACAATTAAGCAATTAATAGTATTCATCTGAGAAATCACAAACAAGAAAATAATGTATTCAGTAGGTTAGCCCTCAAATATTCATGACTTATTCCCACTGTACTATACTGTATATATGATCACTGGGGTCCAATCACTGGGACCTCCACCAATGACAAGGATTGGGGTTTCCAAGCTTGCAGTTTGAGCGGGCTGGTGGTCATGCTTGCCCATTACTGTCAATGGGACTGACCAAATAGATAATTACAGTCTGATAGACAGTAAATAGAGTGGTAGTGCACATGTCTGACCACCATTTCATTCCAACAGGGGACTCGGGACACCTATTTTCATGAATGCTGGGGGTCCGAGGGGTCATACCCCTAGCGTTCACACATTTGAGTCACCTATCTGTGTGTGTATGTGTGACAAATGTTGCTGGTAGGATACCACATTCCTTTTTCCTTCACAGTGTTGATTATAATAGATTAAAATAGTCTTGTCTGCAGAAATGTTCATAAATATTCATGAATTTATGTATGAAAATAACAAATGATTAGGTAGAACGTAATTTATAATGCTGATGTCAGCAGAAAAAGGCACTTAGTAAAAAGGTATTTTTCCGTTGCAGGATCTATTGGTTATTACATAGAATCTTCTATGCCACTTACCATAGTTATTATGCCTGAAGGTTTTAATATGTATGATTTATGTATGATTTATGTTCATTCAATAATAAAGGGGGACAAAAAGATAAAGAAAACAAAGTTTAAGGGTGCATTCACATCACCATTTAGCTTTAGTTCTTCTGATCGGTCAGAAGAAGAGAGAGAGAGAGAGAGAGAGAGAGAGAGAGAGAAAAAAAATAGGATCCAGTAAAAAAATGGATCCTGTTGCATCAGTTGTCATGCGTTTGAGCCATTTCCGTCTGTTTCCTGTTTCATGTGTGCTTGGCAGCTGAAGGCATCTGTGTTGGTCCCATGTTCATATGTGCCCGCATTGCTGAAGAAAACTGAACTGTTGGCATTATTCCTAGAGGCTCTACTTTTGCTGCACTTTGATGGACAGGGACAGACAGTCAGTGAAAACGTGATCATACTTGTGGCTGAATTCTCCTAAAGTTAATCAAAGTACAGAGGGCGCTGTGCACAGAAAGAAGAGCCTCTAGGAGTAACGACAACACCCCCTTTGCTCCTAGAGGCTCATTTGCATATATAAAACATAATTCTTTTCAGCAATGCAGGCATATATGAACATGGGACCAACACAGATGTCTTCGGCTGACAGATGCCCTTTAACTTGTTATTTTTACAGAATGTTAAACAGTAAAAAATAAAATCACAAAAAATAATATTTTGCATTCCACCCCCCCAAAAAATGAATCAATAAATTATATGTACTCCAAAATACAGTAATGCCAATAAAAACTTCAACTCCTGATTTGTAACAGTAGCTAGCACTTGGTAGTTATATCACTGAGCTGCTCTACCTATTAGGCTGAGTTCACACTTCAGTTATTCGGTCAGCTATTTCCATCAGTTATTGCACGCCAAAACTAGGTACGGGTCAAAAACATAGAACAGGTGCAGATCTTTCCATTATACCTTATCTTATAGGCTTCACTACTGGTTTTTGCTCACAATGATGGAAATAACTGATCAAATAACTGATGTGTGAACACAGCCTTACTAAGCACATTCCATCACTTTGCTAATCCCTGCACTTCATCTTCATGTTCATGCATTGCTCTTGCATCAGGTAGGATTTATTGCTGATTTAATCGGTCACATAGAACCTGCCATTTCCTTCGTATATCACAGCCGGCTTTTACCTTCTCTGTATTATTATGAAATTAGGGAAAATATTGTCTGTGTCACATCTTTTTTACGTGCTCGAAATTTCTTTACAGCTGTCAAGAGCTGAGCAGAGGATGAATAGGTTAGATCAATGCTACTGCGAAAGATCTTGCACCGTAAAGGGCAACGTCTACAGAGAGTTGGAGTCCTGGACAGATGGCTGTAAGAAGTGTACATGCATGGTAGGATGATCTATTTAACATGCATTTATAAAAGGTTGACATTTTCTCAGGATTTGTAGAGGATTTAGATTGTTTTTTTTTTCCAGTGCATTAGTACACAAAGAATTAAAGGTTTTCTAGGCCTATGTAAATAAAGTGTATAATGACAGTTTATTGGATTTTCTATTATGCTTTGAGGAAGATTTATAAAAACTAGGGCAGGGACAATTTTCCACTTGCCAATAGAAACTCTGCACCAGGAGTCAACAACCTCTGGCGCTCCAGATGTTCTGAAACTACAACTCCCAGCATGCACATTTGTTCAGCTTTTCTCAAAACTCAAAACCATGGAAGCAAATGGTGATGTTCTCCTGTGAGAAGTTGTAGTTTCACAAAACTGGAGTGTTGGAGACTGCTGACCACTGCTAGGCTATAGGTAACTACTCCCCATTTTCCTTAAACCAGTTATTCTTAGAAATCCTCCTTTGAAAATAATGAGGAGTTGGAAGAAATAAAGTGAATTAAAAGAGAAGCAAAAATAAACAAAAAAACAAAAATAGTGTAAAGAAAAACTAGAGAATATGATCTGAATATGATTGCTTTCAAAATCCATAGATGGAATCAGGTTGGTTGCTAACAAATCAAACCAAACTTAGCTTAACACACCAGCAAAGCAGTTGGTAACATGAAACACTCAGAGCATTAGGCCCATGTCTAGACTTGATGCAATTGTAACAAACCTTCCGCTGTGATCAAAACTTGGTCTGCATGGGTTAGGGGATTGTAATTTGTTCGCAAAAATGAGAGCAGAAACCATCAGAGATTTGCTTCTACAGTACTTTACACAATTGATTTATGTGAATGAATGCAGCTTGGATTTATGGAATTTACCTAGATTATATTTCTGGTGAAATTGTGTATACTGAATGCAAGACCAGAACTATTTTTCTTGTTATCTTGAAGGTCAGTATGGAGGTCTTAAAGGGTCTCCTTTTATGGAGCAGAGTGGTTCCTAATAGGTACATATAATTTAACCCCTTCAACCCCGGGCCTGTTTTCACCTTCCTGACCGGGCCATTTTTTGCAAATCTGACATGTGTCACTTTATGTGGTAATAACTTTGGAACGCTTTTACTTATCCAGGCCATTCTGAGATTGTTTTCTTGTGACACATTGTACTTCATGACAGTCATAAATTTGAGTCAATATATTTCACCCTTATTTATGAAAAAATCCCAAATTTACCAAAAATTTGGAAAAATTAGCAAATTTGCAAATTTCAATTTTTCTACTTTCAAAATACACAGTAATACCTCCAAAAATAGTTATTATTTTACATTCCCCATAAGTCTACTTTATGTTG
Source organism: Rhinella marina (assembly GCA_900303285.1). NCBI lineage: Eukaryota > Metazoa > Chordata > Amphibia > Anura > Bufonidae > Rhinella > Rhinella marina. Next base: position 213,428 of record ONZH01013092.1, read on the forward strand.
GCATCATTTTGTAAATGTAATTTTACTTTTTTAGGACGTTAGAGGGCTTAGAAGTTTAGAAGCCATTTTTCAAATTTTCACCATATTTTCCAAAACCATTTTTTTTAAGCACCAATTCAGTTATAAAGTGATTTTGAGGGGCTTACATAATGAAACCCCCCATAAATGACCCCTCAAGTTATAAAAAAACTGCTGTTACAAACTTTGTTAACCCTTGAGGTGTTCCACAAGAATTAAAGGAAAATGGAGGTGAAATTTCAAAATTTCCCTTTTTCGGTAGATTTTCATGTTAATAATTTTTTTCTTGCAACACAGCAAGGGTTAACAGCAAACTAAACCTCAATATACAGTCATGGCCAAAAGTTTTGAGAATGACACAAATATTATTTTTTCACATGATCTTCTGCCCTCTGGTTTTTATGTGTGTTTGTCAGATTTTTTTTATCACATACAGAAATATAATTGCAATCATATTATGAGTAACAAAAGCTTATATTGACAGTTAGAATGAGTTAATGCAGCAAGTCAATATTTGCAGTGTTGACCCTTTTTCTTCAGGACCTCTGCAATTCTCCCTGGCATGCTCTCAATCAACTTCTGGACCAAATCCTGACTGATAGCAGTCCATTCTTGCACAGTCAATGCTTGCATTTTGTCAGAATTTGTAGGTTTTTGTTTGTCCACCCGTCTCTTGATGATTGACCACAAGTTCTCAATGGGATTAAGATCTGGGGAGTCTCCAGGCCATGGACCCAAAATCTCTATGTTTTGTTCCCTGAGCCATTTAGTTATCACCTTTGCTTTATGGCAAGGTGCTCCATCATGCTGGAAAAGGCATTGTTGATCGCCAAACTGCTCTTGGACGGTTGGGAGAAGTTGCTCTCGGAGGACATTCTGGTACCATTCTTTATTCATGGCTGTGTTTTTAGGCAAGACTGTGGGAGAGCCGATTCCCTTGGCTGAGAAGCAACCCCACACATGAATGGTTTCAGGATGCTTTACAGTTGACATGAGACAAAACTGGTGGTAACGCTCACCTCGTCTTCTCTGAATAAGCTGTTTTCCAGATGTCCCAAACAATCAAAAAGGGGATTCATCAGAGAAAATGACTTTACCCCAGTCCTCAGCAGTCCACTCCCTGTACCTTTTGCAGAATATCAGTCTGTCCCTGATGTTTTTTCTGGAGAGAAGTGGCTTCTTTGCTGCCCTCCTTGAGACCAGGCCTTGCTCCAAGAGTCTCCGCTTCACAGTGCGTGCAGATGCACTCACACCTGCCTGCTGCCATTCCTGAGCAAGCTCTGCACTGCTGGTAGCCCGATCCCGCAGCTGAAACACTTTTAAGAGACAGTCCTGGCGCTTGCTGGTCTTTCTTGGGCGCCCTGGAGCCTTTTTGGCAACAATGGAACCTCTCTCCTTGAAGTTCTTGATGATGCGATAGATTGTTGACTGAGGTGCAATCTTTCTAGCTGCGATACTCTTCCCTGTTAGGCCATTTTTGTGCATTGCAATGATGACTGCACGTGTTTATTTAGAGATAACCATGGTTAACAGAAGAGAAACAATGATGCCAAGCACCAGCCTCCTTTTAAAGTGTCCAGTGGTGTCATTCTTACTTAATCATGACAGATTGATCTCCAGCCCTGTTCTCATCAACACCCACACCTGTGTTAATGGAGCAATCACTGAAACTATGTTAGCTGGTCCTTTTAAGGCAGGGCTGCAATGATGTTGAAATGTGTTTTGGGGGATAAAGTTCATTTTCTAGGCAAATATTGACTTTGCAAGTAATTGCTGTTAAGCTGATCACTCTTTATAACATTCTGGAGTATATGCAAATTGCCATTATAAAAACTGAAGCAGTAGACTTTGTAAAAATTAATATTTGTATCATTCTCAAAACTTTTGGCCATGACTGTACATTACTCTGATTCTGCTGTTTACAGAAATACCCCATATGTGGTGGTAAACGTCTCTATGGGTTTGTGGCAGTGGTCAGAAGGAAAGGAGCGCCATACGGATTTTGGAGGCAGATTTTGCTAGAATAGTTTTTAGGCACCATTTTTTAATTGAGAGACCCTGACGTACCCCTTCAGTGGAAACCCTCATAAAGTGACCCCATTTTGGAAACTACACCCTTCAAAGAATATATTAAGGGGGGTACTGGCCACTTTGACCCCCTAAGCGTTTTACGGAATTTGGAAACACTTGGCTGTGAAAATGAAAAGTTTCATTTCTTCCAATAAAATGTTGCTTTAGCCCCAAATTTTTAATTTTCACAAGAGGTAACAGGAGAAAAGCACCCCATAATTTGTTACCCATTTTCTCCTGAATACGGCAACACCCCATATATGGTGGTAAACTGCTGTGGGGGCACATGGCAGGACTCAAAACAGAAGGAGCGCCATATGGATTTTGCAGAACAGATTTTGATGGATTGGTTTGCGGGTGCCATTGATTTTTAATTTTTTGAGTTATTGTCTTATGTTGGGGCTCATTTTTTGCGGGACGCGATGACGGTTTGATTGGTACAATTTTGGGGTACATAAGACTTTTTGATCGCTTGGTATTACAGTTTTCGTGAGTCAAGGTGAAAAAAATAGCTGTTTTGGCATGGTTTTTTTAATTTTTTTTTTACAACATTCACCTGGGGGGCTATCTCATGTAATATTTTTATAGAGCAGGTTGTTACGGACGCGACGATACCCAATATGTCTAACTTTTTTTTTTTCTAAACTTTTTGGAAAGTTTTACACATTAGATGCATTTTTGAACAAAATAAAATCTTTATTTTGCGTTGCCATTTTCAGAGAGCCATATTTTTTTCAGTTTTCAGGCGATTGTCTCAGGTAGGGTATCGTTTTTGCAAGACAAAATGACGGTTTGATTGGTACCATTTTGGGGTAAATACTAGAGCTGAGCGAATCCTAAAAGATTCGGGGATTCGGAATTCGGCCCGAATTTTTTGCGGGATTCGTGGGTTCGGACCGAATCACGAATCCCATTAAAGTCTATGGGAGACCCGAATATTTTTGCAGGGGCCAAAGGTTCTGCACAGTCAAGTTTGCCCCAACATCTGAAAACCTCAGAAATTGATAGGAAACACCAGGGGCAGCATGTAGGGATGCCTCTGAGGCTCCCTAATTGTACCATTTTTTCTAAATCTGGCCAATAGTCTGGTGATGACCCCAAGGCAATTTTCAGGGACACGGTAATGGTGACATACTTAAAAATGCTGCATGACAACCTGGCGGTGAACCCCTGATTGTCTGTCTTTCAATAAGATTGCAGTGTAAAGCATGGTGGTGAGCCTCAGTAATAAGATTGCAGTGTAAAGCATGGTGGTGAGCCTCAGTATGACTTTTTAGATGGAGATTGCATGTGGTCACGTACTCCCTGGAACCCCATAGTCACCCCTTCTCTGATGTGCTACCCCAGAACATTCTCTGCCCCAATTCGCAAGACCTTTTGCAGTCTCCGTGTGCTGACAGTGGGGATTTACCAGTGTTGTCTGAGGAGGTGGTGGACAATGGCGAGACACAGGTGTCAGGGGGTGAGGTAGTTGTATGGGAAGCAAGTTACAGTGGGGACTCCTTGGGGGGACTTTCTCATGATGGGACAGATTCAATTGTGTTTAGAAAGGCTGATGGGCTTCTGTCAGCACTGTGTGTATAGAACCCCATGGCCTTTCATAAAAATAGTCTGGCGATGACCCCAAGGCAATTTTCAGGGACACGGTAATGGTGACCCACTTAAAAATGCTGCCTGACAACCTGGCGGTGAACCTCTGATTGTCTGTCTTTCAATAAGATTGTAGTGTAAAGCATGGTGGTGAGCCTCAGTAATAAGATTGCAGTGTAAAGCATGGCGGTGAGCCTCAGTATGACTTTTTAGATGGAGATTGCATGTGGTCACGTACTCCCTGGAACCCCATAGTCACCACTTCTCTGATGTGCTACCGTAGAACATTCTCTGCCCCAATTCGCAAGACCTTTTGCAGTCTCCGTGTGCTGACAGTGGGGATTTACCAGTGTTGTCTGAGGAGGTGGTGGACAATGGCGAGACACAGGTGTCGTGGGGTGAGGTAGTTGTATGGGAAGCAAGTTACAGTGGGGACTCCTTGGGGGGACTTTCTCATGATGGGACAGATTCAATTGTGTTTAGAAAGGCTGATGGGCTTCCGTCAGCACTGTGTGTATAGAACCCCATGGCCTTTCATAAAAATAGTCTGGCGATGACCCCAAGGCAATTTTCAGGGACACGGTAATGGTGACCCACTTAAAAATGCTGCCTGACAACCTGGCGGTGAACCCCTGATTGTCTGTCTTTCAATAAGATTGCAGTGTAAAGCATGGTGGTGAGCCTCAGTAATAAGATTGCAGTGTAAAGCATGGTGGTGAGCCTCAGTATGACTTTTTAGATGGAGATTGCATGTGTTCACGTACTCCCTGGATCCCCATAGTCACCCCTTCTCTGATGTGCTACCCCAGAACATTCTCTGCCCCAATTCGCAAGACCTTTTGCAGTCTCAGTGTACTGACAGTGGGGATTTACCAGTGTTGTCTGAGGAGGTGGTGGACAATGGCGAGACACAGGTGTCGGGGGGTGAGGTAGTTGTATGGGACTCCTTGGGGGGACTTTCTCATGATGGGACAGATTCAATTGTGTTTAGAAAGGCTGATGGGCTTCCGTCAGCACTGTGTGTATAGAACCCCATGGCCTTTCATAAAAAATTTGGTTACAAAGCCGCATGACTCCTGAAAAATAGTTTTTAGAAAGCCGGATGACTTTCCTGAAAAATTGTTAGTAGAAAGACGGATGACTTTCCTGAAAAATTGTTAGTAGGAAGCCGGATGACTTTCCTGAAAAATTGTTGCATATGCAACTCAGATGAAGAGGAGGAGGAGGAGGAAAGCAAGCAATTTAGGAGGTAGCCTGAGGTGGGGATGAGAACTGGGGGGATATCCATGACCTGTTCATCTTGATGAACGTGAGCATGTCGGCGTTGTCGGTGGACAGGCGCGTCCGTTTGTCCGTAATGATACCCCCGGCGGCACTAAAAACCCTTTCAGACAGTACACTTGCAGCAGGGCAGGCAAGCACCTCAAGAGCGTACTGCGCAAGTTCTGGCCACCTATCCAGCTTGGCCAGCCAGTAATTATATGTATACTGTTCCGCCCTGCTCTGCCTGCCCTGTGGCTGTGTCGTACTGTCTTGCTGGGGTTTAAGAAACTTGGCAAAAGCATGGAATAGTGTACCCCTGCCCTTGGCGCCTACACTGACTTTCCCCCTCCTCTCCTCTCCAACTTCAGCCACTGCAGTCCGCCCCCTGTTGCTCGACTGGTCTGGAAAGGCCTGTAGCAGTTTCTAAACCAGGGCCTTGTGATAGAAAGTGACTCGGGTGCTCCTTTCCTCCATGGGTATAAGTTGGGCAAAGTTGTCCTTGTAGCGTGGGTCAAGGAGGGTGTACACCCAATAGTCATTGGTGGACAGTATCCTCTTGACCCGGGGATCACGACAAAGACAGCCAAGCATAAAGTCTGCCATGTGCCCTACTGTGCCAACACGCAAGCCTTCAGCCTCCTCACTTAGCGGACTCTCCATCTCCTCCCCCCCCTTCCTCCGACCCCAATTCATCCTCCTCAGCCCATACCCGCTCAACAGGTAGCATGGAATCACCCCCTGATGCATGGTGCCCAAGAGTTTCTTCCTCCTCCTCAGCCTCCTCCTCCTCCTCAGTTTTGCGCTGCGAAACTGACAACAGGGTGCTCTCAATGTCACTGTCTTCCCCCACCTCCTGTGACACTGCTGAATCCTCAGATCTTAGGTTCCTCAAGGAGTTCTGGATGAGGCACAACAGAGGGATGGTGACACTGATGATGTGTGCATCACCACTGACCATCTCTGTTGCCTCCTCAAAGGGACCTACGACCTGGCAGATGCCAGCCATCCACGTCCACTCCTCAGCATAGACATGAGGAAGCTGACTGGCCTGACTACCACCTCGGGGGATCAGCTGGCAGTCTACAACTGCCCTGCGTTGTTGTACACCCTGGCTAGCATGTGTAACGTCGAATTCCAACGAATGGGAACGTCACACAGCAGCGGGTGAACAGGGAGTTGTAGCAGCCCTTGCACAGTCCTGAGGGTCGCGGCATCGGTAGTGGACTTGCGAAAATGGGCGCATATGCGCCGCACCTTGGTGAGCAACTCACTCAATTGGGGGTAGGTCTTGAGGAACCGCTGGACCACCAAGTTGAGCACGTGGGCCATGCATGGCACGTGAGTCAGCCCACCAAGATGCAGAGCCGCCACCAGGTTACGCCCATTATCGCAGACCACCATTCCTGGCTGAAGGTTCAGCGGCGCCAGCCACACATTGGTCTGCCCCCTGATGCCCTGTAAGAGCTCTTCAGCCGTGTGCCTCTTATCCCCCAGGCTCAGCAGTTTCAGGACTGCCTGCTGCCGCTTCCCTACCACAGTGCTGAAACTGCTGGCCATCGAGGAAATAAGACTTGACGATTGGGGCATCACTGCCACTTTGGAAGAGGAGGAGGTGGAGGCATAATGTGCCGGAGACACACAGACGGAACTATGTCCCGCAATTCGTGGTGTGGGTAGCACATGTGCAGCCCCACGTTCGGTCTCTGTCCCAGCCTCCACCAGATTGACCCAATGTGCCGTGAGTGAGATGTAATGTCCCTGGCCACCGGTACTCGTCCACGTATCTGTGGTCATGTGGACTTTACCACAAACCGCGTCTTTGAGAGCGTGGGTGATGTTCTCAGACACATGCAGGTGCAGGGTGGGGACGGCACATTGGGCAAAATAGTGTCGGCTGGGGACAGAGTAACAGGGGGCTGCCACCTCCATAAGGTTGCGGAAGGATTCTGTCTCCACAAGCCTGTACGGCAACATTTCCAAACTAATCAGCTAGGCTTGGACGAGACACAGTTGCTGGACTAACTGTGTCAACGTCACCAGCTGACAGAAGTGCAAACCATTTGGTGGGGTGTTTTCTCTCCAAATGTTTGCGCAGGCTACTAGTGGTCAGGTTGTTGCGTTTTGAACCCCTGCTCATTGACGTGTGGCACAGCTTGCACACCGCCAAACGAGGATCGGCCTCATTATCCTTAAAGTACTCCCAAACTAAGGAGTAGCGCATAGTACGAGCTGGAGCGTGACCTCTAGGAGCACTTGGGGAAGTAGTGACTCGGCCCTGGCTTCTCCCTCGTCACAGCCCTCTGGCTCTCTCAACAGCTTGTGGTGCTGATGTCGTCTCACAGTCTGAACCACTGCCTCCAGTTGCCTCATCCACCCAAGTAGGATCTGTCCCCTCATCATCCCCCAGGTCTTCCTCAGACTCCACAGTGACGTCCCTGACAACTACCTCCGACAACAGTGTCTCGTCGTCATCTTCCACCAGCTCCTCAGATGCCACTGCTAACTCCCCACTCTCATAACCCGGAGACTGCAAAAGGTCCTGAGAATCAGGGCATAGCAGCTCGTCCACTGGCACATCAGGGAAGTGGTGGCTGAAGAGTTCCATGGATAAATTTTGTCCGTGGGACATACCCCTAGAGGGTTCTGGCTGGGGAGAAGGAGGGCGAGTTGGAGGACAGACACCCTGGCTCAGAGAAGTCGACTGGTTGGATGAGGTGGCAGACGAAACGTGGCTATACTTGCTCTCTGCAATCCACTGAACCACCTCCTGTTGTTGTTTGGGGTCTGTCAGAGTTGTAGGACGCTGCCCTACCAACTTCTGGAATTGACCAGGCACCCTGACCTTACGTGTTTCCACTCTACCCACAGCAGCCGGCACTGTGTCACCACGCACACCACGGTCATCACCGCTGACCACTGCACCACCACGATTCCCACCTCTCCCTCCACGACCACCTCTTCCACCTCTCCCAGCTCTTCCCCCTCTCCCCCTGACCCTGGGGTTCTCCATGTGCACAGTAGCAGTATTATATTATTATAATTGTAAAGGATCAATACGGTATCTATAGACTCTGAGGTATATAGCAGGCTGATGAAATGTATTCACTAGTCACTGCACCGTGTATTACGGATCAATGAAATTAAACGGACAATGTAGATAGATATGCAGGTACGATTATTTTCAGACCTATCCAAAAAAAGATGTACGCAGTTTGCGCAAATAAAACGGGAATCCACAGATCAATACGGAATCTATAGACTCTGAGGTATATAGCAGGCTGATGAAATGTATTCACTAGTCACTGCAACGTGTATTACGGATCAGTGAAATTAAACGGACAATATAGATAGATATGCAGGTACGATTATTTTCAGACCTATCCAAAAAAAGATGTACGCAGTTTGCGCAAATAAAACGGGAATCCACAGATCAATACGGTATCTATAGACTCTGAGGTATATAGCAGGCTGATGAAATGTATTCACTAGTCACTGCAACGTGTATTACGGATCAGTGAAATTAAACGGACAATGTAGATAGATATGCAGGTACGATTATTTTCAGACCTATCCAAAAAAAGATGTACGCAGTTTGCGCAAATAAAACGGGAATCCACAGATCAATACGGTATCTATAGACTCTGAGGTATATAGCACTCTGATGAAATGTATTCACTAGTCACTGCACAGTCATGCACAGGAATATATCTGTTTAGATATGTATAGTTTGATCTATGTGGCTGGACAAGGTGTACCAGGCACAGCTCTGCACAGAATGCAGGCTTACAGCATATACTGTATAGTTTTCTTAAGAGAATCAATTGGTTTTTAAAAGACTATTGTGGCTTCCTATTCCTACACAGAATACAGGCTTACAGTATATACTGTATACTGTTTTTCAGAGTATAAATAGTCTTTAACTCCTAACTCCTAACTACTTGCTGCACACACTACACGAGCTAACACTGTCTCTGTCTGTCTCTTCTCCTTCCCAAAAGCACAATGAGGCTGATGCTGCAGGTCCCTTCCTTATGTAAATTTAGGTCACATGTCACTGCCAGCCAATCACTGCTGGGGAGGTATAGGGGATGTTACATCACAGCAGGCGTTCCCACAGGCTTCCCTTTGATGCTGATTGGCTGAAAAAAACGGGCATTTCAAACTGGCAGTGACGCACGAATCATCACGAGTCCGCGCTGGCTCGGGATGCCGAGCCGAAGCGGGCAATATTCGTGCGAATCCCAAATATTGGCGCTTCGGCTCGCTCATCACTAGTAAATACGCCTTTTTGATCGCCTGCTATTTTTTTTTACAGCATTCGCCTGGGGGGCCATCTCATGCAATATTTTTATAGAGCAGGTTGTTACGGACGCTGCGATACCCAATATGTCTAACTTTTTTATTTTTGGAAAGTTTTACACATTAGATGCATTTTAGAACAGAATAAAATCTTTTTTTTGTGTTGCCATTTTCAAAGAGCCATATTTTTTTCAGTTTTCAGGCGATTGTCTCAGGTAGGGTATTGTTTTTGCAGGACAAGATGACGGTTTGATTGGTACCATTTTGGGGTAAATACGCCTTTTTGATCGCCTGTTATTACACTTTTTGTGAGGCAAAAGGGAAAAAAATGTCTGTTTTGGCTTAGTTTTTTTTTTATTTTTTTTTACAGCATTCGCCTGGGGGGCCATCTCATGCAATATTTTTTTGATCACCTGCTATTACACTTTTTGTAAGGGAAGGTGACCAAAAAATGTCTGTTTTGGCACAGTTTTTTTTTTTTTTTTTTTTTTTTTACTGCATGCACCTGACGGGGTGGATCATGTGCTATTTTTATAGAGCCGGTCGATACGGATGCGGCGATACCTAATATGTCTATTTTTTTTCACTATTTTTTACAATTTTTTTAATATTATTTTGTAAAAATGCCGCTTTTTTTGGGGGGGGGACTTGAAACTTTTTGTAAAACTTTATTTTTTTCACTTTTTTTTACTTTCTTATTTTACACTTTTTTTTCACTTTTGGGGGTCTGATCCCCTTACAATGCATTACAATACTTCTGTATAGTAATGCATTGGCTGGTAGTGTATTACTCAATGTAATACACTTCCAGCACACTGCCTGTGAGATCCAGGGGGTATTATCTCACAGGCTTCCGTAGATAGCAGCCGGATGCCTAAGGAAGGCATCCGGCTGCTATCTCAGCCATCGGGTCCCCGTCACAGCAGCGCGGGGACCCGATGGCAACCCCTTTCCTCCGCCTGCATTGCATGTGCCGCGGTCAGCGCTGAACGCGGGACATGAAGGGTTAATGCACCGGCATCGGTGTTTTCACCGATGCTGGTGCATACATCAGGGGTCCAGCTACTGGACACAGCCGGACCCCCGCCGCTACGGCACTGGTCGGGAAGGGGTTAATATAAAAGGTGAACCTGTATACAGCTCTTATGCAGACCTAGATAACAAACCCTGTGCTGTCTGATCCTGCAGTCAGGTATTTCTGCTAATGTGTTTTCGGTTACTTATGAAGTAAGGGACAAATGGTAGGCAGTAAATTAATTAAATTGGTAAAAGCATTTGTAAATGTCTCTAGATTTATTCCAAATCTGTCAAAATAGGTTAAAAGGAATCTGTCAACATGAAAATGCAGTGTAATCTGCAGGCAGCATGTTATAAAGCTGAGCAGATTGATATATAGGTTTGTGGCAAAATATTCTGTATAACTTGTAATTTATCCATTTATATTCCTGCTCATTTTGAGCTCTGAAGACAAGGAGGTGGTCCTATCTGTGATTGACAGCTATCTCTGAATACACAGTCATAGAGGGAAGACTGTCAGTCACTGATAGGACCGCCTCCTTGACTTCAAAGTTCAGAATGAGCAGGAATATAAATGTATATATTGCAAATGACACTGAATCTTTTCCCACAAAACTATACATCAATCTGCTCAACTCCTCCTGCTCTATAAAATGCTGCTTGCAGCTCAGACACCATGTCCCATGTAACAGGTTCCATGTAAGTACTGACCTCACAACTGATGCACATCTAAGGGCTTGTTCACACATCAGTTATTTGATCAGTTATTTCTATCAGTTATTGTGAGCCAAAACCAGGTGCGGGTCAAAAACACATAACAGGTGCAAATCCTTTCATTACACCTGATTTCTTTGGAACCTCCACTCCTGTTTTTGGCTGACAATAACTGAGGGAAATAACTGATCAAATAACTGATATGTGAACAACCCCTAAGAGGAAAGATATCAATCCTGTACACCAACTGCTGTACAAATATTGCACATTTTTGCACAAGTGGCATTTTTTTCCATAATTGTGACTTTTCACCATCCTTGATCACCGTTCACTTTGCAAAAGTAACTGGGGCATGGGTTGGAGAAGGTGGGCCATGGGCAGGACCTTTAAAAAAACTGCTACACATTAGACTAGAAATCTACTATGATATATGGAACTCTTGTCAATATTACATTATTATTATTATTATTATTACCTATTCATAATTCTGGTCCACCACAGGTATGACTCTAGCCTAGCATTGTTATAAGAAATGCAAGTCTCCCTGGATTCCCCCTGTAGTGTGTGTTTTATATACCTTTGAGAAATCTTTTGTTTTTCTTATAGAAATTAATGATTGCAAAGCCATATCGGTGGGGTGGGAAATACAGGCACACAAGCAACAGTATTGAGGGTCAGAAACAGCATGCTTAACGGGCAGTGCCCCCTGAGCTCTGAACTTGGAGATCCTCAAGGCATGAATTAGAAATAAAAAAAGTAAAACAGGAAAATAGTAAAAGTACAGTGCAGCGTTAATATTTCCAGGTACACAGCTACCTGTTGTATGCCCATAAGGAGTTAATAGAGTGGGTGTTGTAATACGTGCTGCTGTTTACTGACTTACTGAGCTTTGCTATAGATAGATTAGACATAGTCGATAGTTTGTGTTCTACATAATAATCATTATCTAGCCAACATGTGCACTCATGTATGGTTGTATATGCTGAAAATCAGTGCAGATATTGAATGATAAGAACGTCTCCTCAGTGTTCTCAGCTATGACGCCTTCCCCGTTGTGTTAGTATTTTGCATTTTGTACAGTATCAGCTTATTGTTCTGCAGGAGGCTTCCATCAGCAGCATGGGGCTGGTAATGTAATATGTGACACAGGGCTTAATGTTGATAATATTATTTTCTACTGCTACTTAGAATAATGTGCTAGTAATTTACTTGTTTGTTCTTCACAGAATGGGACAGTTCAGTGTGAAACATTAGTCTGTACCGAACCAACGTGCCCAGCTTATTCTGCACCTGCCTTTGCTCCTGGCAAATGTTGTAAGGAATGCCAACGTAAGTGTATTTCTGAGCACATTGATACCAATCTTTTTACTTTTCGCTTCCATACTCTACAGTGATCATGATGATGATTATACTACTATTTCCACTCAAAATCTAAAATCATTTTCAACCCATTTCCAGCCAGGGGATAGAGGGTGGTTAATGGCATCACATAAAAGTGCTAAAAATTGGAGGGAATAATGTGCCGCCTGCTGTCACGTATATGTATATTAGGCTTCTTCGCATAACATGAGTGATAAAAAAATGGTAACAACATAATAGTATAAGCCTGGATGCTTTCTCAGGTTAGAGCCTTCGGACTATGTTCACACGGATAAAATCTGTGTGATCAAAACAACTGAGAATTAAAGGAGTATTCCCATCTCACAAATATAGTTTGTATAGTTAGATATAGCCATACCAATATTTTTACTAATAGAATGTATTTATATAAAATGTACTGTTTAGAAGATTTGCCTATTTCTATTGGCATCGTCCCACACATATCAGTCAGGCCGTTGCCCCTAGTTACGGCCACCGCAGCCATGTAATAGTGGTGGCCGGCTTGCTCCTTTTAAAACCCGCTCTGAGGTAACTGCTGTATTGTGAGCGCACATGACATGAGCATTCGGAGACACATCTTAGGGTTGTATTATTTTTGTCTGCACTTCCAAAACGCAGAGAAACGGATCCTGTTAAAAGATCCGTTTATAAACTCTGCGTTTTGGACGGATCCTGACCAATGTGTTTTGGACGGATAGCGTCCAAAGTGCAAATGTGAAAGTACCCTAAGATGTGTCTCCACATGCTCATGCAATGTGTGCTCACAATACAGCAGTTACCTCAGAGCAGGTTTGAACAAGAGCAAGCTGACCACCACTACTACATGGCCGCGGTGGTCGTAACTAGGGGCAACGGCCTGACTGATGTGTGTGGGACAATGGAGATACAAATAGGAAAATCTTCTAAACGGTACATTTTATATAAATACATTCTATTAGTAATAATATTGGTATGGCTATATCTAACTATACAAACTACATTTGTGAGATGGGAATACCCCTTTAAGTAGGCTGCTCTGCCTCTGTGAACAGCTCAGTTTTAGTCAAGGAAAAGCTGCCAGAAATGTACAAAATACCAGTAGCAATCTTATCCCTTCACCGTTGATTTTAATAGGGAACACAGTTAAAATTTGCTTGAAATAAATAACATGCCACTTCTCATGCAGATTTTGAAACAGTTGCATAGAAACTTTGAAAAGTGCCGAAAAGCCTAAAAAGTCACATATTATGGTGCACATAAGGCATGTGCCATAATGTGAGACTTTATTACGTCACAATAGTGGAGTCCGTACAACTCTTCCACATTTAAACCCCTTGTCACCATTACATAAAGCCTGGGTAGACCCTTAGTGTACAGGATCTTCTAACTCCTCCCCCACCAGCATTGCACAGAATCATGATCCTCTCCCACCACAACACAGAACACCCAAAGCCATGTCCTCCCTTCATAGCAACACTTGAAGTTGCACCAGCGCAAACATTGGCAGGGGATTGTTTTCTTCATGTTGCAGGTAGGAACAGAGTCTTTCTTCTTCCTGCTGGTATGGTCTTTGTTCATTGACAGAAGGATTTCCCTGGCTTTGAGCAGAAACCCTCCTTCTCACACATCTGTGCAGCCATAGAGCCCTCCTCCTCCACATCCTGTACCAGACTGCAATTGGTGGAAAGCCTATCAGCTGACAAACTTTCTACCAATCAGTTCTCCATAGCAGCTGCTCAGAGTGACATAGAGTCAGAGCAGATCCTGAACAACTGTATGAGGGAAACCTCAGCCCTGTGTCATCCTCCCAAATCTAGAAACGGGCCCTCTTTCCTCCACAGGCCCCATAACAGTTGCCTGTACCTACTCCATGGTAGGTGCGCCACAGGAATCAGGACACTTTTGATTCAGGTTGACTTTATTCAGGCATGAATTGATTCAGATGGTCGATTTAGCTGAATCTGACCCAAATCAAATTTTAAGAAATTCGCTCATCTCTAGTTGCTACTCATAATGAATCGTCATGTATACTGTATGGCATGCTTGGATGTTTTCTATCAGACCCACAATATACAATCATATCATGATTTTTTGGGTACGTTTAGTACTCAATATCATATAGATAGATATTTTTTCTAGCAGTTTTTTTTTTTTTTTTACTATTAATAACATTGTATTTTTGTGGAATGGGGTCACAGTGCTCTGCTGTAATTAACCTAGAAGTGTTCTTTTAAGATATCTATCATATAAGCCTGAGTATTAAGGCATGCTGGCGACGAAACAAAAAAGCTTCTCTCAGAAGCAAAGGAAATAAATTATTTACACCGCTGGTAGAGTCTATTTTTATCCTTTTTCAAAAATGAATGACGTAGAACGTGCAGCCTTGGAGAAAGCTTCTGGGAAAAAAAAAGAGCTGCTGCAATCTCATCCGTGATTTAGACTGTGAAAGCATGTGGATGTGAATTGTGTTAATAAATGCTAATCTAAAGTAATTTTACTCAATGTAATAGGTAATTGTATGGGGTAGTGTTACTAGTGGAGGGCCTATGACTGTGTTATTGCTGTAGGCAAATGATTACTTGTCTGTATGCTAGAATTTGTGCTTCTGTGGAAACGGTTACCACAGAGTCCTCCTCCACACAGCTATAAACCTGAAGACGCATGCTACTTTACAGCCCACATAGTGCTACATTGTCCCAAGTGGCCTAGTTAAATAAAGACTTTAACTTCAGTAAGGAAAAAAATGTAACCATAGGATAAAAAGCCACATGAATATAAAAAAACGATGCTAAAAAATCAATATCTACACTCCCATGTAGCTCCTATTAAATAACTGCTGGTAATTAAAGGAGCTATCTAGCTTTAAAAAAAAAGAAAAAACAATTTTCAATTACTATTGCAATGTCAGGTCCAGTGGGGGACAGTGCTAGGTGTACAGGATGGGAGTGATATTTTGGGCAGTGGCGGTAGATTCCGCTCCAGCCTTTCCCTTAGGTTGGCATGCACAGTGAACGGAGCAGCACACCATTTCTTCTCCTCGGGGCACACCCTGATTTGGGGTCTCCTGCCTGGTGGTGGTTGGGCTGCCCTTTTTGTTGGTGAGTTGTGATAAAGTGCAAGGGAGCGTTACCTGTAGAACGTTGCAGTGTTGCACTATGATGAGGCAAGCTTTTGGGTGTAACAGATGAACAGTTTTTAACTGAAAATTTTGGTAGGCTGCTATATACACATACTTTAAGAAAGTAGGCAAAGTTCTTAGACATTGTGTTAAACAGTTTTTTACATATTGGCGGTGGACGGTATATAGGTCCCTCCTGAGTCTCTTTCCAGATAGCAATGCAGTCTTTCCAATCCAGCCTAAGGCTTCTTTCACACAAGCGTGACGGATTAGGTCTGGATTCGTTCAGGGAAACTCGCAATATTTTGCAAGCAAGTTCAGTCATTTTTGTCTGCAACTGCATTCAGTTGTTCAGTTTATTCCGTGCGGGTGCAATGCGTTTTGATGAGTTTTTCACATGCATGATAAAAAACTGAAGGTTTACAAACAACATCTCTTAGCAACCATCAGTGAAAAACGCACTGCACCCGGACTTACTGCAGGATACAATGCGTTTTTCACTGAAGCCCCATTCACTTCTATGGGGTCAGGGCTGTGTGAAAACTGAAGAATATAGATCCTGAGTTTTTCATGCAACGCAGAACTGATGCATGAAAAAAAGCGCTCATGTACACAGACCCATGGAAATGAATAGATCAGGATTCAGTGCAGGTGCTATGCGTTCACGTCACGCATTGCATCCGCGCGGAAAACTCACTTGTGTGAAAGGAGCCTAAGGGATGCAATTCTCTCTTTCTTGCTCTCTCACTAATACTACAGTACCCTCTGTGGGATGCAGTCTTTTACCAGATGGCCAGTCTGTCTATTTAGTATGGAAAGGTGTCTGAAGCTTGTAACCCAACCAAACTGAAGTGAAGTCCATAGCCTGACACATGCATCACATTCACTGGATTTTTCCATTAATTAATCTTTATTATAGCCTCTCTACCTTCTATTAGATTCAGTTCTTCTGTTCTTCAAAGGCTGGCACCGGCTATTGTTTCTTTTCCTTTTCTTTCTGCTGCCTGCTCTTGGCTCATATTACTCGCGTATTTATATCTGCTGCTTCTCCATTCATGCCCCAACTAACTCCAACTACCACCCTACACAGACTAGCAGACCCTCTAGGGATGGATGGAGCATCCCTACCTACCAATTATTCCTATAGTCTGGCTACTAACCCCATATACAGCCTTCAGGAAGGAAATGCACATTACATATCTCTTTGCAGTGACCATTGGGTCACTTCACTATTCAGTAATAATGAGGGGTTCCCCATTCTGGAACCTCATGTCTTAAAGGTTATGTAAACCTTTACTGAAGCCATGAAGTTAAAGCAGCCTTTCTCAAAGCACTCTGCACCTTCAGCCTTCATTGGCTCTGTCTGTCTTTTCCGGTGTGTGGAGCATGGATCAATAGAAAGAGGATGAGATCCATTCTCCATTAGAGATGAGCAAATTTCATAAAATTCAATTGAGGGCCAATTACAGATGCAACTGAGCTAAAGTTGATGGTTAACGCATTAAGTAAAAAATGGCACCAAAAGGTTAACTAACTCTTTCAATGTATTTCAATGGCTTTTGTCACAAGATGGCACAAGACACTGTGACAAGTGTTATCAGAGTTATCAGTCAATTTTAGCTCAGCTACATCTGTAGGTCAAATCAGCTATACGGTTTGATTTGGACCCAAATCAATTCAACCCAAATTGAAAGTGCTCAGGTGGCCTGGAAAAAGTCTGTGTGGGTCATTTATCATACTGGTGTAAAGTAGAACTGGCTTAGTTGCCCATAGCAACCAATCAGATTCCACCTTTCATTTTTCAAAGGAGCTGTCAAAAATGAAAGGTAGAATCCGATTGGTTGCTATGGGCAACTAAGCCAGTTCTACTTTACACCAGTATGATAAATGACTCTCTCTCTCTCGCTCTCTCCTTGTCTGTCTCTCTCTTTCTCTCTCTGTCTCTCTCCAGTTCTCCCAAATCAAATCAGACAAAATTCTGGTTCAACAGGATCAGATTTTTTTTTGAAGAGTTTTGGTTGAATTTCTGAATTTTAGAAGGAATCTATTCGCTCATCTCTACTTACAACCAAAGCAATACCGTGATAAAAAAGCTGTCATATGGTTTTTACAATGTGGTGTTCTGTGCTGCAGTATTACCTCCCTGGGTAAATACACCCTTTCTACAGGATTTTCCCTGACAAACTGAACGCACAAATACAGCATCATTTCTGGATCACTCATTTGACATGAAATAGCTGTAAACTTACAGATATTCACAGTGTAGAGCTTTATATAGTCTTCTGCAGTTAATTTGCAGTTGTATTTAACACGTAATTGATAATTATAATTTGAAGCAGCTTTACAAGTACTATCAAATGAAGGGTTTCTTTAAACAAGTGATTATCCCCAAGTTACTTTGCGCTCTTATTTAATTTACCGTTCTTGAATATACAAGAAGAACCTCAATAATTATAGTGTATTCAAGCTAACTTATGTGGAGCATTCCTGCTTGCGTTTGCATCTTTTAAATTATGTTTACTGCTATTTGTAAATGATTTTCAATGTTGTTAGGTGGCAAAGTAGTGTAATATAAAATACAGCCCGGCACATGGATCTACCATCCTTTCTATTACTATGCAGACATAGGGTAGAGGACTTTCCTAACTTGTCTACTGCAGAGAACAGGGTTCATTTCATCCTGATTTCCCCCTTATTTTTGGGGCATTGAGTGGCTGGTGTCTTGAAGCAGGTTCCCTTTGCAGGTCCAGCAAAATGGGGACGGGGGCTTTGCTAAAACATCCCCCAATATTGCACAACCCCTTTAAGAAATTAAGCTGGCCAAATGCAATGAATGAAGAAAAGTAGAATGCCCACACAAGACATATTGAAAATGGACAGTCTAATATTAGTGATGATCGAGCACCCCGATGCTCCGGTGCTAGGGTGCTCTGGCCGAACACTAGGTGTATAATGGAAGTCTACGGGAGAAGACCAGGCACCCCCTGCTCTGCAGAGGGGAGGGTGTCTGGTTGATAGGGAAATGTGAGAAAATGGTGGAAACACCTCTGAAATGGTTAGGGAACAGCATGGGGAGGATGTCTGGATGCATCTTGGACACCGAAGTCGCTGCTATTAACAATGATGTCCGAGTATAACGCCACTTTTACGGAATGACAAAAATACCCCCCCAAAACCCAAGATAACATCGATTTTAGAGGAAATATTGTTAGGAAACATATATTTACTTGTACGTAAAGCGCAAGTGCTGCCAAAAATTACAATGATGAGGCACTCCGATACAACTGGTATATCACATAAAGGAGGGCCTCATTCACATTGTGGTATAATTGTGGGACTCCTACACTCATAAAGCCTATGCACAAAGTGAAAGGGCTTATGGTTGACATGCAGCAGTGCTGAGTGTGTAAAAAATTATGGTTCACATGCAGCAGAGCTGACTGTGTAAAAAATTATGGGTGACATGCAGCAGAGCTGAACGTGTTAAAGATTATGGTTGACATGCAGCAGAGCTGACTGTGAAAAAAATTATGGTTGACATGCAGCAGAGCTGACCGTGTAAAAAATTATGGTTGACATGCAGCAGAGCTGAACGTGTAAAAAATTATGGTTGACATGCAGCAGAGCTGAACATGTTAAACATTATGGTTGACATGCAGCAGAGCTGGGTGTGTAAAAAATTATGGTTGACATGCAGCAGAGCTGAACGTGTAAAAAATTATGGGTGACATGCTGCTGCTGAGCTGACCGTGTAAAAAAATTATGGGTGACATGCTGCTGCTGAGCTGGCCGAGTAAAAATTTATGGGTGACATGCCGCTGCTGAGCTGACCGTCGAAAAAATTATGGTTGACATGCTGCTGCTGAGCTGACCGTCGAAAAAATTGTGGGTGACAAGCTGCTGCTGCGCTGACTGTCGAATAAATTATGGTTAAGGCACAGAGGGATCGCTGAGGACGTTGACACGGTTAGCTAGGTACTCCTTCACCATCTTCCAAAACTTTTCCCTCCTTGTGACACTATGAAGCTTATCAGAAACTTTTCCACATGCACAGCGTTCGTCTCTATTGTGAGCAGTGAACTTTTTAGTAGACACAGAAGTGGGATGGTTACGCTGATAATTGCATTATTGCCGCTCACCATCTGTGTAGATTCATCAAAGTTGCCTAAAACCCCACAGAGGTCAGACATCATTGCCCACTCGTCGCTTGTGAAGAGCGGAAACTGACTGGAAAGGCGCCGACCATGTTGCAGCTGGTATTCCACTACTGCCCTCTGCTGCTCACAAAGCCTGCCCAACATGTGGAAGCTGGAGTTCCAGCGCGTGCTCAGGTTGCGCAGCAGTCGGTGAGCTGGCAAGCGCAAGGCCGGCTGAAGCTGTAGTTGACATTCGGAAATGGGCACACAGGCGGCACACCTTCACCAGTAGCTGAGGCAAATTGGGTTAGGTTTTCAGAATCCGCTGAACCACTAAGTTAAAGACATGGGCCAGGCATGGTATGTGTGTGAGGTTGCCCAGCTCCAAAGCCGCCACCAAGTTGCGGCAGTTATCAGATGAAACCATGCCTGGCTGTAGGTTGACTGGCGAGAGCCACAGCTCAGCCTGGTCCCTTATGCCCTGCCACAGCTCTGCGGCGGTGTGCTGCTTGTCAGCTAGGCAAATAAGCTTCAGCACGGCCTGTTGCCGCTTCCCGACTGCTGTGCTACACTGCTTCCAGCTACTGAGTGAAGTCTGACTGGTGTTGCAAGATGGCAATTCTGCAGTGGAAGTGGAGGAGGAGGTGGAGGAAGAGAAGGAGGGGTTGCAGCCGCTACTGTAGGTGGTGGCGGAAATCCGAATGGAAGTAGGGCCCGCAATCCTTGGTGTGGGTAGCACCTGTGCCATCCCAAGGTACGACTCGCTCCTAGCCTCCACAACATTCACTCAGTGTGCCGTCAGGGAAATGTAGCGTCCCTGGCCAGAAGCGCTTGTCCATGTGTCAGTTGTTAAGTGGACCTTGCCAGTAACTGCGTTGGTCAGGGCACGGGACGGCTGGCCCTGCCATGTGGGTGATCATGCTGGTGGTGGTCAGGTTGCTGGTGTTTATGCCCCTGCTCATCTTGGTACGGCACAGGTTTTCTTGTGTCCTCGCTCGGCTTGCCACCTTCCCAGGTTGGGTCAGCGATTTCATCGTCCACCACCTCCTCTTCCACTTTCTCACTCTGGTCCTCCTCCTGACATGGTGACCTAACAAGAACCTGACTTAACTGCATCTCATCCTCATCATCAACCTCTTGAGGCACTAGTTGTCCTTGACTTATTGGCAACTGTGTCTCATCATCATAATGCACCTCGTGAGACGCTACTTGCCGTTCCCCACCATCATCTTCTTCAGACTGTGGATGCTCATGAGTTTGGGAATCAGGGCACAATATCTCCTCATGTCCCACTTCAAGTGGCCTTTGCGTGAGGCCCAAAGGAATGGCGATGAAAACAGCTCCTCGGAATATCCGAGTGTGGGATCATTTGTTTGCCCAGACTCTGCATGGTGGGAGGAAGGAGGATCAGGGTGAGGATTTTGTTGACCAGACACTTGGCTACTGAGACTGGACTTTGTGGAAGAGAGGGTGGTGCTTAACCGACTGGAAGCATTATCAGCTGAAATCCAGCCGACTACCTGCTTGCATTGGTGCGGCGACAAGAGTTGTGTCTTGCGCCGCCCTGCAAACTGTGACATGAAGCTAGGAGTTTTGGATGACTTTGTTTCTTGGGCTCTGCCAGCAGGCACAGTTTCACCGCGCCAAGAGCCATGGCCTCTGCGTTCACCTTGCGCATATTAAATAGTATATATGCAACTTTGTCACATGTACAGTAGTGCAGATTTTTATTAAGTGTATGATCAGAAAAATTTCACAAAATGTCAAATATTTAGAATGCGCAAACGCTATAAAGAAGGCGCAGCTGAGGTACTGCGGCCTTAATTAACGGCAGAAAAAATAGCAACGGATGTCAGGTATATAGACTTTTGAAAGGTTCTAATGCACACGCTGTGCACATGCTGGTAGTGTCAGGCACACTTGCGTTCTTTTTGCCCCAAAAGAAAAAGAAAATGCAGCCACATTTAACAATGGACTTTTGTGTCTTTTGAACAGAACTACTAGCCCTACCTAGCCAAATCTTATCCCTACAGTATAAGTCCCTTCTTGCGCAAATGTTATATAGCAGATGCAAATGAGGAACTGTGGCCTAAATTAACGGTAGAAAAAATACCAACGGATGTCAGGTATATAGACTTTTGAAAGGTTCTAATACACACGCTGTGCATGTGCTGGTAGTGTCAGGCACACTTGCGTTATTTTTGCCCCAAAAGAAAAAAAAATGCAGCCACATTTAACAATGGACTTTTGTGTCTTTTGAACAGAACTACTAGCCCTACCTAGCCAAATCTTATGCCTACAGTATAAGTCCATCCTTGCGCAAATGTTATATAGCAGATACAAATGAGGACCTGCGGCCTAAATTAATGGTAGAAAAAATACCAATGGATGTCAGGTATATAGACTTTTGAAAGGTTCTAATACACACGTTGTGCACGTGCTGGTAGTGTCAGGCACACTTGCGTTCTTTTTGCCCCAAAAGAAAAAAAATGCAGCCAGATATAACAATGGACTTTTGTGTCTTTTGAAAAGAAGTACTAGCCCTGCCTAGCCAAATCCTATCCCTCCTTGCGCAAATGTTATACAGCGAGACGCAAAAGAGGTACTGCGGGCTTAACAGCAGAAATAATAGCAAAGGATGTCAGGTATATAGTATACAGAGAGTATTATACAGCATGCAGCAGCTGCACAGGTGGCGGGGACTCGAACACCGCGTGGACCCGAGCGCTGCCATGTTTGCTCAACACGATCTAATATTAAAATGTAAACCTAAAAGACAATAGGAAGATGTAGAATATGGAGAAATTATTCAATATTTTGATGGGGGAAGGTCAAGAAGATGAGCAAAAGACCGATTAGAATAGAGGCCAAAAAAAAGAGAAGTTTAAAGCATTAAAGAGAGAACAGCAATTTAAAAGTAATTCTGTACTTTGGAGATGATGTGTCATGTTAAAGGAAATTTGCCATTCTGATAGACAGAGCACTTTTCAAGTCTCTCATGCCAATCAAACAAAGTGATGTTATAATACTAATATCTGAACGAGAATTGAGAATTATATGACTAGTATAAGACATTGCGGAACAGTGTTTATAACATCATTAATCATTAAACTTTTATTGTAAAATATAGCATAAATTATATATTGATACTCTGCCCTCTAGTTCCAATTATTTTAAATAATTTATCATGTTCGATAGTTAAAGGGGTTATCCTAGACTATTAAATGTCCCCCATATGTCCGGGTCCCTCACAATGAATATACCTCGCTCCCCGCTCCCTGTGCCACTCCTGGTCCCCGTACCACCGCTACTGCTTCTCCCCGTGTGTGGATGAAAAAATCGGGTATTTACATTATGGTTCGGGCGGCGCAGCCAATGGCAGGTGGTGACGGGGACGAGCCTCCCTAGCGTCACCCACAATGCTAGGGAGAAGCGCATGAGGAGAAGCAGCAGCGGCGGTATGGGGACCAGGAGCGGCGCAGAGAGCAGGGAGCGAGGTAAGTATATTCAGTGTGAGGGGCCGGGCATATGGGGGCATTTACTAGTCTTGGATAACCCCGTTAAATATTAATTTCATGATTAGAATACATAAACGTGTTTATTGTACCTGAAAAACTAAGCATACTGTTATTTTAACAAACTAGAAGATGTAAATGTGTGTACATTTTGGCATAACAGTTAATTGTTCTACCTATATTATCATTATTAAAAATAATGACAAATTTAATTATTAAAAGGGTTGTCTGGGATAATTACAACTCCAGGAACATACAGCTGTATGGTAGAAAGTAAGAAAAAAAAAGATCTCCGTCACCTTTTAGATGCTTTTCATGTCAGCACAGGTTCTCCCGCCAGTTACCTCCAGATTGGAAGTGACAGAGACCCATTTTTGGTAACTCAGTGGCCGCAGTGGTAACTAGAGATGAGCGAATCTTCAAAGATTTGCTTCGGCGAATATTCGCCGAATTTTTAAAAAGATTCGCTTCAGATACGAATTTATTCGGTCCAAGTTGCGTTAAAAAATATTCGTTATTCTGGTCGTGTTCTGCGAACATTCCCGCACAAATAACGAACATACAGTCTAGCGTTGTTAAAGGTACGCTGCTTAACTGAATACGTACGCATTAGCGTACAAATTATTAGATGGGTAGCATTAGCGTACAAATTATTAGATGGGTAGCATTAGCGTACAAATTATCAGATGCGTACGTAGCGTTAGCGTACAAAGATTTAAGAACACTTAAGAAGATTTGCTTCGGCGTAGGAAATAACGAAGGTCCGTAACAAATATACGAAGCGGCAAATAGATTCACTCATCTCTAGTGGTAACATGTGCAAACAGTGACATACTGATCTTGCACACAGTTATGAATTTATAATTTACAATAGTTTCCCACGTTAACTATAGTAAGTCTATTGGACCTCAGGAGGCCACACCCTGTTCCAGTAAGCCCACCCCCATTTCAGAATTCGGCCACATTTTTGCACAAATGAGGCATGCAACAAAATTTGTGACCTTTATTTAAGGTAGTTTTCTGGCATTAAAAGCCATTGGTAAATTCTCCCCATAGTTTTGGTTATGTGTCAGACTTGAGGAGGATGGTCTGCTAGGTATCTTACTTCTGGTTGCGCAGTTTAGATTGATTGACAGGTCTCTTCCTATTTGTCTATAGATTGTCACTAATTGTAACCTCAAAAAATATTACCCAAACTTTCTTCTCCTGAGGTGAAATGTCTGAAGATATGCCCATGTATAACCCAATCATATTCCATTTTTAAATTGATTAGGTAATGTAAAATTATAATCGATACTGTGTCAGATTTTTTAAGTTATAGAAGTATCCAAGTAGTGCCAAAGGACAGCGGAACAAATCTGCTTCAGTTAGTACCTTTGTAAGAGGATCAGGAAATAAAAAATCCAGTCTTAACAGGAAAAATCCTTTCTGAAATATGAAATATATGTACATCATAATCATATGGGGAATGCATGTAGTGGGCTTTGTTGCTGAGTCCATTCCATAGGGCGGGTTCCAAATGTGTTTTGAAGCTGACACCCACCTTCGGTGACAGGGATCACAGATAACCTCAGTCCAAAATTCATATTTATCCCATGGTACCAATGAAAACTAACTACAATGGCAACACAAAGGAATTTTTTCTCAAAGTTCTTTTTTAATTTGTCTAAACCTATTAATAAAAACTAGCATTAGAAAAATTCTATAGATTTGGTATTGCTGTATAATCGTATGGACCTACAGAATAAAAGTAACCTCGTAAAAGTATGTGAACAGAAAAGTAAAAACATTATGGCTTTTAGTTTTTTGAGGGGGAAAAAACTAAAAAAACAAAATCTTAACCCAATCCTTGAAGGGGTTGTTGCATCTCAGCCTTTCATGGCCGAGATGGGAATAACATTAGGCATCAGCCAGTGACGGTTAGAGGTAAGGAAACGGCCAAACGCTAGCACTCTTTATGGTTTCATTAACTGCTTTAGCAGTGAATGAGGGCTACACGAACAGCACAGCACAGCACAACAAGCTATGCTGTTTCCCTAAGTCTGGAGTTAATGAAAGGTGGAAATGGGAAAACCTGTTTAAGGAGAGCTTCTTGCTCTGTAGAAGACCTGGCTAGTCCATGTTTTGACCACTATGTAATACCACTATAAATGTATGGCCAGCACTATCCTTCCCCAGCTGTTTGCTGAGGTTTAGAAGCTGAACCTGCAGTGATCAGCCTATTGCTTGGTGGGATTCAATAGAAATAAGCTTATCTCGGCGAGACAACAGCTTTAAAGATGATGCTGCAGCTTATCTAATTCAGTAGTGATGTAATATCCATATGACCACTGTTATAGTTCCTATAGGAGCTCCACTTTCCTACACTCCTGAGTGGCTACTATATCACCACCTAATTAGTTATATTCCTTCTTAGAACATTAGAAAACTCAGCTGACAACCTCCATAAGAAGAGCCTTTGTGGATGTCAGACAGATTTTCAAGAAGCACATATACCAAATAAACATTGCAATATGATTTTACCAAGTTGGCACCATTTAATATTGTATATGATTTAGCAGGGAGCAGGAAAAAAATTCAAATGGGATGGAATGGAAAAAGAACACAGTTCTGCCACAGTTTTATGGGTTGTTGTTGTTTTTTTTTTTTTTTACGGCGTTCCCTATGCAGTTAAATTGACCTGTTACCTGTCATTTCCCAGGTTAGTATGATTAAAAAGATGCTACACTTGTATAGTTTTTCTTGCGTTTTAATACTTAAAAAAATGTAAAAAACTATTTTTTTTCTTTTTATCACCATATTCTGACCCCTGAAACTTTTTTTTTAATGTTTATGGAGCTGTGTGAGGGCTTATTTTTGTGGGATGATCTCTACTTTTCAGTGATACCATTTTGAAGTGTGTGCAACTTTTTGATCACTTTTTATTAGATTTTTGGGGGAGTGACAAAAAAATTGTGAATTGGCCATTTGTATTTTTTTCCCGGTAACGCCATTTGCAGTATGGGATAAATATTGTTATATTTTAATAGTATGGGCATTTTTGCATGCTGCAATGCCCATGATGTGTATTTTTTATTGGTTATGTATTTATAATGTATTTTGATTTTCATTTTAGGGAAAGGATGGGGATTTGAAGTTATATATATATATATATATATATATATGCAGAGTACAGACCAAAAGTTTGGACACAACTCATTCAAAGAGTTTTCTGTATTTTCATGACTATGAAAATTGTAGATTCACACTGAAGGCATCAAAACTATGAATTAACACATGTGGAATTATGTAAACAACTGTGTGAAGTGTGAAACAACTGAAAATATGTCTTATATTCTAGGTTCTTCAAAGTAGCCACCTTTTGCATTGATTACTGCTTTGCACACTCTTTGCCTTTTAAGAGCAGCATCACTGGAATTCGACTGTTAGGAAGCAGTCCTGATATTCATCAGTTGCAAGGACAGCTCCATCCACCCTTGCTTTCCTGCTAATATGTTCACTGCATATAGACAATGATGAGAGTCATTGGTAGGTTGATGGGGTAGGTGGAGCTGTCCACGCAGCTCATGAATATCAGGATTGCATCTTCACAGCAGGATTCCAGTGCTGCCACTCTTAAACTACACTATATACAGACATAAAAGAGGCAGCCCATCACAACTTTACCTAAAGTGGTGAAAGTAGGGTGGCCACTTGAGGAGCCCCAAAAAGGAGGACATCACACCCTGAAAAGGAGGACATCGTACCGGGGACTGTAGTGCACAATAGTATTACATACTACATGCCCAGGTTATACCGGCATGGTCCATATCACTATATACAAGAAGATGTATAACTTATACCAGCTGTACATATATAATTATATACTGGAGATGCCCAGGTTATACCAGCTGTACATATATAATTATATACCGGAGATACCCAGGTTATACCAGCATTGTCCATATCACTATATACAAGAAGATGTATAACTTATACCAGCTGTACATATATAATTATATACAGGAGATACCCAGGTTATACCAGCATGGTCCATATCACTATATAGAAGAAGATGTATAACTTATACCAGCTGTATATAAATAATTATATACAGGAGATACCCAGGTTATACCAGCATGGTCCATATCACTATATACAAGAAGATGTATAACTTATACCAGCTGTACATATATAATTATATACAGGAGATACCCAGGTTATACCAGCATCGTCCATATCACTATATACAAGAAGATGTATAACTTATACCAGCTGTATATAAATAATTATATACAGGAGATACCCAGGTTATACCAGCATGGTCCATATCACTATATACAAGAAGATATATAACTTATACCCGCTGTACATATATAACTGTGTACAGGAGATACCCAGGTTATACCAGCATCGTCCATATCACTATATACAAGAAGATGTGTAAGTTACAGTGATATGGACCATGCTGGTATAACCTGGGTATCTCCTGTAAATAATTATATATGTACAGCTGGTATAACCTGGGTATCTCCTGTATATAATTATATATGTACAGCTGGTATAACTTGGCTATCTCCTGTATATAATTATATATGTACAGCTGGTATAAGTTATACCTCTTCTTGTATATAGTGATATGGACCATGCTGGTATAACCTGGGTATCTCCTGTATATAATTATATATGTACAGCTGGTATAAGTTATACATTTTCTTGTGTGTAATGCAGACACACTTAAAGGGAACCTGTCATCTCCGAAACACCCCTTGAACTAGAGTAAGAGATGTATAGTGTAAGTGATGCTGAATCCGAATATGTAAGTTTTATCTTCATACTCACTTCCACTCAGACGCTGTGCTCCCACAAACCAGTAGTAAAATGCATTGAGAGGACTCTTCTTTGAGTCCTCTCCATTATATGAGTGAGCACTGGAGTCCAGTGAGTGCATTTTACTGCTGGTTTGTGGGAGCACAACATCAGAATGGAAGTGAGTATGAAGATAAAAATTACATAACTGGACTCAACTTCACTTACACTATACACCGCTTACTCTAGTTCAGGGGTGTTTCGGACATGACAGGTTCCCTTTAAGTGATGTTAAATAACATTTGGCAGTTATGTAATTACAGTTCATGGAAACCTCACAAAGGCATTCTGAACCTAAAGCACCTCGTATAGATGGCTGAGGCATCACTGAAAGTCATGGTGCAAACATTGATATACAATGTCAAAAGCGATCTGTTGCTGCATTCAGTCTAATTTATGCCTTAAAGGGGTTTTCCGGTACTGTACTTTTATCTGATTGGTGTGGATCCTACACTCTGCACCTCAGCCATTCAGCTGCTCTTCTGAAGCATTTGTACCAGAAATCAGTTCTGGTAATGCAAATAAAGTACCTAGTGCAAATTGTGCTGACAAAACATGATAATAATGTGATTTCAATGACAGAGATGCTGGAATAACTCATATCTAGTATACGATCCTTTAATATAAAGACAACCAATATAAACAAGCCATGCCAAGATGTAAGCACAAGAAATAGGAAATAAAGAACAACCTCACATGAATAGTGCTGTGGAAGTATCCCACATGTATAGTATGTCATTGCTGTCACATTATTATCATGTAAACGTGATTATTATTATCAGTGCCCCTGATAATGCTGCACTAGAGGCGATATGCGTGGGGATTTTTTCACAGCACCATTTATGTGATGCTGTTCTTTATTCTTTATTTCTTGTGCTTACATCAAGACGTGACTTATTTATAATTGATGACTTTATATTACAGGATCATATATTAGATTTGGCATAATCCAGCATCTTTGTCATTAATTTTACATTATTATCATGTGTCCTTGATTATTATTATTGTTATCAGTACCCCTGATAACACTGCACTAACGGCAAATCCGATATGCGTGGAGATTCTCCCACAGCAGTATTTATATGAGGCTGTTCTTTATTCTTTATTTCTTGTGCTCACATCAAGACATGACTTATTTATAATTGATGACTTTATGTTACAGCATCACATATTAGATTTGGGATATTCCAGCATCCCTGTCATTGATGTCACATTTTTATCATGTTTTGTCAGCACATTTTACACTAGGCACTTTGTCAGCATTAGCACTTTATTGATTTATTTTTCAGTCTTGTATATTGATTTTTCCCTTATCAGGGGCTTTGGTTGTGGTTTTTGGAGTTCTCGTTTATTATTCAACACTCCTCATAAATTCTGCGTATTCTAAGGGGGAGATTTGTCAAACTGGTGTATCGGAAAACTGGCTTAGTTGCCCACAGCAACCAATCAGATTCCACCTTCCATTTTCCAAAGGAGCTCTGAAGATTAAAAGGTGGAATCTGATTGGTCGCTATAGGCAACTAAGCTAGTTCTACTTTACTCCAGTTTGATAAATCTCCCCCTAAGTGTTTTAACATATTACCTATTCACTTCTTGGGAGAAGCAGTACAGGAACCATTTCCATCCACTAAACTATTGACAGAGTGGTGTAGTTTGAGTGCTGACTTCTGGCACCACAGCTTCAGCAGAGCAGCTGCTCGATGTGGGTTCAGTGTGTCTGACCCCTGCTGATCAGATATTGATGACCTATCCTAAAAATATAAAAATACTGGAAAACCCATTTTTACTCATCAGAAGATATTTTTATCAGAAATATATTTCCATATCTTTATTTTGGGTGCACTTTCACATTCTCTTTTAGAAATTTAGGAGACATTACAGGGAACCTGTCATCTCTGAAACACCCCCTGAACTAGAGTAAGTGTTGTATAGTGTAAGTGATGCTGAATCCGATTATGTAAGTTTTATCTTCATACTCACTTCCATTCCGACGCTGTGCTCCCACAAACCTGCAGTAAAATGCATTGAGAGGACTCTTCTTTGAGTACTCCCCATTATGTGAGTGAGCACTGGAGTCCACTGAATGCATTTTACTGCTGGTTTGTGGGAGCATCGGCGTCGGAATGGAAGTGAGTATGAAGATAAAAATTACATATTCGGATTCAGCATCACTTACACTATACACCGCTTACTCTAGTTCAGGGGGTGTTTCGGAGATGACAGGTTCCCTTTAATTTTAACATTTTTGAAGTACATATTTTTTCCTGCACCAAACCAAGCTTGCAGAGGCTTGTAGGTGCCAGATTTATAAAATGAAACCCCTTGGGTTATTCATTGGGGGAACATCATCAGTATTTTGACCCCACAATTTTTTTTTGCAGGAATTAAAGGTGTTCGCCTATCTTTGCCTACACTTTGGTGGCATATCACTAGAGGTGGGACCAGCACCTATCTCTAGAGCGGAGCCCACAAAGTGAAGGAGAGCACACCAAATATGTGAGGTGCGCTCTCTATTCACTTCTATGGAAGTTCTGAAAAGAGCTGAGTGAGCGTGCTTGGCTATTTTTGGAACTCCCATGAAAGTGAATGGAGGGTGGCTGTTCTAGAGATAGTTTCAGGTCCCAGAGATCGGACCCACACCTATGGGATATTGATATGCTACTGAAGTGTGAGGTGGGCCAACCCCTTTAATGCTAAGCAGATGAAAACATTTCATTTCTTTTCACACAAAAGTGTAATTTTAAAGTTTTTTTGTACAGAGCACATGTAAATGAAGAAACATACTCCCATCACCCCATTTCTTCATAAATAACCCCATTATGACCCTAATCTCATGTCTTGACACATGGCAGGGTCCAAACATAAAGGAGCACCCAGTGGCTTTCAGAACACAAATTTTACTTAAAAATGTTTGAGGCCCTGTTCTACACTTGTAAAGGCGTTGAGCTGCCAAAACAATAGAAACCCCGCAGAACTTACCCCATTTTGAAAACCAGACCCCTTAAAGGGGTTGTCTCACTTCAGCAAGTGGCATTTATCATGTAGAGAAAGTTAATACAAGGCACTTACTAATGTATTGTTATTGTCCATATTGCTTCCTTTGCGGCTAGACTCATTTTTCCATCACATTATACACTTCTTGTTTCCATGGTTACGACCACCCTGCAATCCAGCATCGGTGGCCATGCTTGCACACTATAGGAAAAAACGCTGGCCTATGTGCGTTCCTATAGTCCTGGCCACCAGAGAGGCCAGTGCTTTATAGTGTGCAAGCACGACCACTGCTGCTGGATTGAAGGGTGGTTGTAACCATGGAAACAAGCAGTGTATAATGTGATGGAAAAATGTGTCTAGCCAGCAAAGGAAGCAATATGGACAATCACAATACATTAGTAAGTGCCTTGTATTAACTTTCTCTACATGATAAATGCTATTTGCTGAAGTGAGACAACCCCTTTAAGGTATTCATCTAGGGGTTTAGTGATTTGAATCCCCTTCCGCAGTTTTTTGAAGACATTAATACCTAACAGGATAAAAAAAGTATTAATTTTTTTACAATTGTCATTTTAAAGACAGTGTTTTTGTACAGAGCACATGAAAATGAAGAAGCACACCCCAAAATGTCTTCAGAAATATCTCTGTTATGGCCCCAACTCACGGTAGTGCCCAAACATAAAGCAGCAGCTACTGGATTTCAGGACATAAACTGAACATTTGTCAGGTCCCATTTTACACTTGTAATGGTGTTGAACTGCTTAAGCAATAGAAAATCCCAGAAATGACCGCATTCTAAACACTAGACCCCATAAAGAAGGCATCTAGTTGTGTGGTGAGAATGCTGAATGCAAAATTGATTTATAGAACAAAATAATGGGTTTATATTGTTTTCTTCAAATTATGAATATATTTTTACAAGAAGCGGGAGAATTTTTTTTTCCTAACTCTGTTCTGTTACTGAACTATGCCACATGTTTATCTTTGTGGTGCATACAGTTGAGAAGTGAAGCTGTGTACTTAGAAGGGCATATTTCTAAAAAGGCATTTGCCTGTACATATGACTATGTCTCGCTAACAAAGCAGTTGTCCAGCAGTTATGGCATTCAGGTCTGACATATAATAAATTTTGCGGGAAAAAAGATGTATTGTAGTGAAGGGCACATACCCAAGAAATTAGAGGAAAATATATCCAATTATGTGACAAATTTGAGTTTGTTCACAAGTTAAAAGAACACCTGTAGGGCTATAATGTCTATATGAGACACGAACGCACCAAGCAATGCGGTGCACCATGACAGGTCTCTTCCCGGCAAGTTAGAAACCGCTATGCACACAAAATACCAATTGCCTTTAGAATATGCAAAAAGACTGTGTTCAGAACTATTTGTAGGAACAATAATGGATTGTCGGGTAAGAGGTCCACCAAAATCAAATCCTTTATAAAGCCCTTAGTGTATTGGTAAGGAACATGTAATGTGAATGGAATTAACAGCTTTATTAACAGGACATAGTCATAAAAAATAAAATAATACAAATTAGGATCTTTAAAAAAATCATCCACGAATAAATAGATATCTGGGATGTAGGGACTTATCAGGAGGGTAATCAATGTCCTCAATTTATTTGGGCAGTCATAACCTGTTTTTTTTTTTAGTGGGACCTGAAAATTGTCATAAAATGTACCACGACTGCTAAAATACAGGGATGGCATAAGCAGCACTGATTTCCCAGCAAGAGCCAGCTGATGTGTTTTGTGACTAAGAACATTTGTGGGGATATACATTCTGGAACAGACAGATGTGGAGTTCTTCACAGCAAACTGTCCTAATGAAAATTACTTTCTGAGTTATCAAGTCCTGGAATTAATTGTTCAAGATATATTGAAATAATCATGTGTTCATTTTTTTTTTCACTGTCTAAAAAAACTGTGCTCCACAGCCTGTCCCAAAGGACCCCTCCCTGGAAAGCTCACAAACTAAGCAGAAAATGAGAATAAATTGACTCCCTGAACAGACCCTGCTCCCAAGTAAAATGAATAATTGGAAATAGCATGGCACGTTTCAAACTAAGGGTAATTGCAAAGACCTGTTTGTGATGGGTAACCGGGGCAGTAAATGCAGCTATCTCTCCTTCTGCTTGCTACAAATCTGGCATCATTTTTTAGGATATTTCTGGGTGGCAGGGGCAAGGACACAGTGACATACTCATTGTCTGTGAACATCCTCAGATTCCAAAGATTGCTCAGGTGACTCAAAACAGGACATGGTCAACTCTGAAGTTAAGCGTTCCTTAGGCCTTTTTAAATAATGCAAAACCATTATAGGTAGCAATCTGAATGAGTTACATTGCTACCTTTTTGTACCAGGCCCCGCTTTTTTCACTTCACCAGATAGGGTTGAAGCCTCTGGTCAGAGAGATCGACACCTCCCATAAATTTATTATAGTCTATTACACAGACCAGTTTATGCTTTTCAACAGTAATCTCCCACTGTGGTGTCTGTGTGCATGGTGGTCAGCATGTAGACATCCTTCCTGTCCTTCCACTTCACTGCAAGCAGCTGGCCACTTACAAGGTGAAGGATGCTCCTTTCTCCAAATGCTTGGACACCAGCGGTTGTGGGAATCCCACTCTGTTTTTACTTCTTACATACACATTGGTCAACAGTATCCAGAATGCAGCCACCCCCTTTAAAGAGGCACTCAAAACAAAATAACATAGCATACTTTGTTAGCAAGGACTAATAAAATGAAGCAAAACCCCAAGGTTACATTAATAACTAGAATATGTTAAGGCGTCGTCATATCTCAGTTTGTGGATCTGGCAAGGGATTTCAGCAGAGAGCAGCCTGCCTGATCTCACGGACCTGGCGTTGCTGGATCCTCTTCTTCACAGCCAGATCCCCATTGACTGCAATGGGGTCCGGTGGTGATCCAGCCGATTTCCGGCAAAAATGCTGGGTTTTGGCCAAAAGAAAACCTTTGCATGCAGTGGTTTACTTCCAGCCAAAACCTGGCATTTATGTCACATGTTGTTTGATAAATTTGTCTTATCCTTAAACCTAACTCTTTTGTCTAGAAAACCTACTCCAGTTTTCCTACTCCACTCTCCCCCTGGAGTAAGATTGCGACTTTTTTTGCAACTTTTTAAAAAGTCTCAGTGATAAATCTGGAATGAAACTCAGTGACATAGCTGACCATGGCCACTTTCCCACCCATATTTCAAAACTGGAGTGAGTGGTGCATAAATGCAAAAGTCACATTTTTTTTGTGCAATTGACTCCAAAAAGTCACAAAAGTCCCATTTTACGATTTCTTGAAGACTGAATTCTGGAGTAAAAGCATGATAAATAAGGGCCTCTGTTTCATAATAGAAAGCTGTCATCCACTTTATGCTTCCATCACCGATTTCAGTGATCTGTTCCCTATCTGCTAGTAAGTGGTTTTTGAGAACTTACTGTATAATACTGGCAGCGTGCCCTGGAGAAGAGGCCGGCTTACTCATGAGCTCCCACTAGCCTCTGCTGCACACTTCCCTCCAAGAAAACTGTCAATTATAAGTGGGTCGGAGGCATAAGCTGGACTCTTCTCTGACAGTGCAGGACTCTTCTCTGGTGTGCAGTGTCAGAATGATACATTAGGTTTTCTGAAAGCAACTTTACAAAAGCAGATACATGACAGACCTTTGAAATCAGTGTGTTTGTCACTACTTTATACTGCCCTAAATGATAGCAGTATAAAGTGGATGACAGATTCCCTTGAAGACTTTAACAGTCCCTTAATATAAGCGGGTACTATGTAATCCATTCAGTAAGAGTTCTTACACAGTGGTTTTCAGCAGGGGCGGATTGCAAGACCCTACAGGGAAATTTCCCTGTTGGCCGATGTCAAGGCCCTCCTCATGACCGCAGGCCTATGAAGCCACCCAAGACCCAGGATCCTGCTCCCCGGGGTAGGCCAACAGGGAGTAGGGGAGGCGAATTACCGGCCTCGGCACCAGTGCCAGGCGAAGACCATCAGAAAGGCAATGAAGCCCATACCATCGGCAGGTCCAGAGGTGCGGACAGTAGACCTCGTGGAGGTAAGAGAGCTCCTGGAGGGGGGCTAGGCTCGGTGATCGGGTGGGGTATAGGAGCCAGTAACCACCTTTGGCTCCCGTATTCTGGCTCACTTCCAGGAGTACGAGGAAATTGGGAAGACCCTGAAGAGATGTAGGGAGCAGTTAAAAATAGAGAGGCTAAAGGCTGATAAGGCCTCTAGGAAAAAGAGGCCTGAGATTTCCAAGAAAATAAGAAATTTGGAGGAGGAAATCAAGAAACTAGAGGTGAGAAGGACTGTTATATTTGAGAACAGCGGCCCCTTTAAGGAGAAGCTCGCTAACGAGGCCAGGTTTGCTGAGATGCAAGAGGCAAAAGTGCAGCAAAAGCAAGTGAATCCTCTGAAGAAGAGGGTAAAGAGGAAGAGGGTGAAGAGGAAGAGGGTGAAGAGGAAAATACAGGGGCTAGTGTGGGGGTACAGAGTTCCATCTCGCAGATCCCTGCAGAGCAGGTCTGCTTGCCCCCCACTAGTTCTGATGAATATGAAAGAGCCAGCAAACAGACTTAGAGCAGTGGTGTTGGGGGTCGCCTAATGGCGGAGATAAGGCACCTTGAGTCTCCCAGGATCCAAGAAGATGGGTTCTGTTTCGGCGACAAGCTCCCAGACGATAAGCCTGTTATGAGGAAGAAGAATAAAGCAAAGAAAGCAAAGAGGCAGAAAATGGAAGGGGTGAGATATGTGTATGTGGCTCACCCACTGCCCTCTGGGCCGGCTACAAAGTCGGTTCAGGGAGCAGCTCCCGCTATCCCCCTAGCTCGGTATCTGTGGTGGAACCGGAGCGTGGGAGCGGGGAGAAAAGTATGCCCAAAGGGAAAAGCAAGATGGCGCAGGGCGCCGTCCATGCTGGTAGTAGCAGGGGCGGTGAGGTGGAGGGGATGGCTGAAAAGCCTAACAAAATGAAGACTCCAATAGCGGGGTGGCGGGGGTGTGTGGCTTGCAATCAGTGTGGCCCCGCCCACCGCTGTGGTCCCAGTAGCACTGGATAAGTGCGCCCTGGACCTACAGCAGTGTGATTTGGCTGCCGCCTCCCCCTCAGTTGCCCCCGTTGTCCCCAGTGTAATTAAAGTGCCCCTTAACTACCCTGCTGGTCCCGCTGCTTCTGATGCTCCTGTGGCCCCTCCCGCTCATGCATATGCATCTGCAGTGGGCGGAGGTGGTGAGGGGGTGGCTGGTGCGGCGGGAGGCGCACCTCTGGGCGTTCTTGGAGGCGTGCCTGTGAGCGGGGAGTGTGGAGGGGGTGTGGCTACAGCGCAGGCTGCATCCAGGGCTGGTGTTGCTGGGAGAAGTTGTTCTATAGCACGCCAGCCCTGCAAAACAGCAGGAAAGGACAAGAAAGAAAAATAAAAGAATAAAGCAGGAAAGTCTGGAAAGACTGGCAAGTCAGTTAAAGATAAAATGAAGGATGTGGACATGTCGGCTGCCTCTGCTGTCTCTGCCTCTTCTGCCTCTTCTGATTCAGGTGAGGAGGGGGGAGGCAGGTGGCACAAGTCTTAGTTAAAAAAACACCCAATAAAGGCATACATTCTGGGGTCAAGGACGCAGCTGGAAATAAGGCTGCAGAGACCCCATCTGTCCCCTCTGGCCCAGCAGTGTATGAGGGGGAGTTGAGTTTGAGTGGTGCTACTGAAGAGGTACCATCCGGTTCTGGTCCTAGTTCTGCAGTATTGGGGGGAAAGTTGCTCCGGGTCCTGATGGTGGGGTGAAAGTGGGAGGTCGCCCTGCCGCTGTAAAAGTGGTGGGTGCACCTCGTGTAGCTCCCCCGTCGGGGTTTGGGGTGGTCCTTGTTGAGGGAGATAGGGTACTTGGTGTTAGGGGGGTGGGGGCCGGCCCGGCTGCCTCTCCCTCAGCTATGGTACCTGGCAGAAGTTATGCCAGCGTCACTTTGGCCGCAGGGAGAGGGGGGCTGTCCCTGTTGGCTTCCTTGCCTCCAGAGTCCAGCGACGGTAACTTGCAGTGGCGACTCCTGGAGGCCCTCAAAAAGGGGGAGAGCACCATTACCATAGAGGGAAAGCAGGTGGATCTGTCCTTTTGGATTGACAGGCATGGCCTGAGAGCCTTCAGAGAGAAGATCGGGGGCGAGACCAACTGGTCTTCACCCACAACCGGCCCGAAGACCAGACGGAATGTAGTCTGTCTCAAGTGGCATAGCGATGAAACCTGCCCTACTAGAAAGAGAGTGGTGGAGCTCCTGCTTGGGATGGGTTTCAGGGCAACTGAAATCTTTGCCCTGATATATCTGTATGGTTCTAAGGAGTTTGACATCAGCTTTGTCCAGCCAGAGGGCTCACACGCAAGTGATAACCCACCAGAGTGAGGTTAAGAGAGTGACCATGCTAACCTACAACGAATCACTCTCTTATGTTGATATTATGACCTGGTTGGGCAGGTACGGAGAAGTCCACGATCTCTCAAGCAAGAATGTCGACGAGTATGGCATTTGGTCCGGTGCCTGGACATTTAATATCAAATTTAAATGTCAGGGGGGTACGGTTTCCCACATCCCATCATCTGCCTTCATCGGCCATGATAGGATTCTGTTTTTTTACAGGGAGCAGACTAAACTCTGTCATAAGTGTGGCAGCCCCTCACACTTCAGCGCCAGCAGTGCGCGTTGTGTGGGACAGGTCATCTTGCTGCATCTTATGAGGAGATTAGATGCAACCTGTGTGGTGAGCATGGACACCCGTTTAGTCGCTGTCCTCTCTCTGAAGTCAACGTGGCCCAAGCTCGTATAGGCGGGAGCCAGAAGGTTCCTTCGGCCAAGGCGGGTGCTGGTGAAGACAAAGGAGCTAGGGGGTCAGTGAAGAGGAAGGAAGGCCTGTCCAGGCAGAGGCAGAGGGAAAGGCGCCAAGCGGAAAGGAGGCAGGGGGAGCCCCGTCCTGGGGTGATGCCTGCCCCCTCCCGAGTGGATGCCTCCCATGATTCGGAGGCCCCAGGGGACAGCAAGCTAAATGAAGAAATCAGAAGGCTAGAGCGTTCCGAGGCGACTCTGTCCTCGCACTACGAAGGCGCAAAAGAGGGTAGTGGGGCGGAGTCCAACAACAACAGACATAAATGGCTGACCCAAAAAAAATCTTGCTGGGCCAAAGTAGCCAGGGAAGGCGAAGCCTGCTCCCCTCTGGAGCTCTCCAGCTGGTACCTCATCTTGGATGAGATCTCCCCCTCCTCTTCTGCTGGGGAGGAGGTTGAAGGTGAGGGACCGAAGGCGAAGGAGGGAGGGTCTTCAGGAGGCCCCGCGCCCCTCTTTGGTGAGGATGCAAGGTCCTCAGGGGAGGAGGCGGGTCTGGACTCTGGAACCGAGGAAGCCAGGAGTGGTGCGCAGGGGGAGGCGGTGGTGGAGAGTGAGATGGACACCACTGTCTCCCTCAAGAGAGGTTGCGCCGCTTTGTAGGAAAGCCCCGGGAGGGGTCAGAAGGATGGGAAGGGATGGAAGAAGGCCATCTAACTTAATCACTCTTTATGGTGGTACCTGCTCTGCTGACACTGGTGACCATTAATGTTGCCAGTCGGATGTGGCTCGTTTTACAGCCTTCGATTTTCTTAGCCGAGTTGGGGCTTACATTTTGTTTTTGCAAAAGACCAGGCTGCCAGATTTGGCGGCCTTACATAAAGCAAAGAAGGAGTGGAGATCAGGGCCTTCATACTGGTCTCTTGTGGCTAAACCGTATAGCAGAGTGGTGGTCCTTTTCACCGCACCGGTAGAATGCCGACAAGTGATCGAGTTAGAAATGGGGAGGTGTTTGATGTCCTCATAAAGGGGCAAGAACTCCGTCTAATCAACATCTATGGTCCCCAAACCAAGTGGGACAGGAAGAGTCTTTTTTATGAGGATCAAGCCTTTTCTTTTTACAAGTCGGAAGGTGGTCTTTGGTGGGGACTTCAACACCGTCATGAGGTCCCAAGACAGGGGAGGAGCCAGAGACTGGCTGGCTTATAATAGCATAGCACTAAATAGCATAGCTAGTGAGGCTTGCCTGGTGGATGTCCACATCAGGCACACCCCAGGCCACGAGGGTTTCACTTATTACAGAGGTAGTCAGACTAGGTTTAGGATAGACAGGTTTTATTTGAAGGAGGAGGCTACCTTTTTGCCTTTAAAGGTTGTGGAGGTGGAATTCTCCGATCACTGTTTGATTATGTTTTCTTTGAATATTGCAGAGACTCCCCAAATGGGACGAGGGTACTGGAAGTTGAATTCGGGCCTCCTGGAGGAAGCAGAGGTGAGACAATCCTTTGAGGACTTCCTTCAGAGTCAGGTACCTTTGCTGGATCTCTGTGATAATAAGTCAGAGTGGTGGGAGATGTTCAAAGATCGGGCGGCAAAGTTCTTCCGCCAGCTCTCGAGCCTCAGGTCCCTGGACAGGTACCACCTATACCAGGGTCTGAGGAGGAAACTCGAGCATCTGGTCTCGACTGGAGGTAGCCATGAGGATATCTCTAGGGTGAAATCTTTGCTCAAGAGGTGTCAGTATGATAGGCACGCATCTTTGGCTTTTGAGAGGGATTTTGGGAGGTACCACTCGCCCAATCCTTACAGAAACTGCAAGATGTCAGTGGGTTGTAAACTGGTGACAGGACTGATTGATGGTACAGGATCTCTGAACAGGTCCAGATCAGGGATCCTGGAAGTCATCAGATCCTTCTACTCACACCTCTTGGGAAAGAAGGAACTGGATCGGGACAGGATGTCGGCTTTTCTGGCTGAAACTGTCCCTAAACCAGGAGAAAACCTCTCCCTTGGCGTTTTGGTGGAAGAGATCAGAGAAGAGGAAGTCAGCTTGGCGATTGAGGGGCTTGCCCCAAAGAAGTCACCGGGCCCGGATGGCTTAACATCCGAGCTTTATAAGACCTTTAAGGACTCCTTAGTTCCCCTCTTGACTGAGGTATTTAATGAGTGTCTATCCTCGGGCACTCTGCCAAAGTCAATGAGGAGGTCAGCTCTGATCCTTCTATCAAAGGGTGAGGATCCGTGCCATATTGAGAATTGGCGTCCCATAGCACTCCTCAATATGGACAGAAAGATTCTGGCCAAGATACTGTTCAATCGGTTGGTGAAGTTTGCGCCACAACTCCTTTTGGGGGCCCAGCATTGCTTGGTTATAGGCCATAGCACTTTTAGTGCTGCGCTCGGTGTCCAAGAGGCAGTGGAACAGAGTAGAGCAGGCCGCTGGAAGGGGTACATACTGTCCTTGGATCAGGCAAAGGCTTTTGATCGGGTTGACCACGAGTACCTCTGGTTGGTCCTTCTGAAGTATGGCCTGCTGGGGGGGTTTGTTGATTGGCTTAAGATCTTGTACATGGGCTGAGAGTTTCCCGCTGGTGAATGGATGGTCTGGCCAACCTTTTGAGGTTGGGTCTGGTGTCCGCCAGGGTTGTCCTCTGAGCCCGCTTTTATACGTGTTCGCGATTGATCCCTTTCTTAAGAGGATCGATCGTGGACCATTGGCGGGAGTCGGAATGGATCCAGTGGTGCCAGAAGCCACTCTGAGGGTGGTGGCATATGCCGACGACGTCACCGTTTTTGTGTCCTTGGGAGGGGAGGCGGAATATGTGATGTCTGAGGTTGACCGCTACTCGGAGGCTTCTGGGTCCATGATCAACCGGGATAAGTGCGAAAGTCTCTGGCTGGGAGGGGGAGATCCATCTTTCGATCTCCCAGACACCTTCCCAGGGCCTCAGTCTTCATCCAAAGTCATAGGCATCCATTTTGGCCACGGGGATTATCCCACCCAAAATTGGGACAGTAGGCTCAAGATCGCCGCTCAGAAGGTCGACCAGTGGAAGGGTTGGTCTTTGACCCTCAGGGAAAGGGTCAAACTAATCAAGACCTACCTTCTGCCTTTGCTTATCTATTTGGGCAGCGTGTGTATCTTGCCAGAACCTCTCTGGACCCAGGTCTATAGCCTGTTTTTCCAACTGTTATAGGGAAACAGGCTTAACCTAGTCAAGAGAGAGGTGACATACCGCACGAGGAGACTAGGGGTGTTGTATATGGTCAATCCTGTGGTGTTTCTAGTGAACACCTTCATTAAGATCAACCTGGCAAACCTCTGGCCAGAGAGGGCTCCTCCGTGGGTAGTCTCCTGCAAAGGGTGGTTTCGACCTTTCTGCCAGAAATGGGAGATAGGAGGGCAAGTGAAGGACTTGCGTACGACTCACGGATATCTTCTGGCTTATGTTACCCCGATTCTGAAGGTGATCCGCCGGTGGGGTTTGGAAGTGAGGGAAATGAGGACTCTGTCAAGGAGGTCCCTTGACGAGAGGGTGTTGTTGTCCCACTTACAAAAGCCCCTGGACCTTAAGGATTGCCCAAGCCAGGATCTAGACAAGGGGTTACAATTGTTAAATTCAGCAAGGGTCCCCTTGAATTATTGGGACTTGGCTTGGCACTGCTTTCATGGGAAGCTGTATATAAGGGACAACTTGAAGTACAGAAACTCTGAGGAAAGGGGTTGTCCCCGGGGAGGAGTGCGGCGACATACTGGAAAGTATGGAGCACTTCCTGCTTCAGTGTCCCTTTAATACAGAGGTATACAAATGGGTGGGCACTTCTAGTGGCTGGCCTAGGTTAGCCAACCTCTCCTACGTGGAGTGGGCCTATGGGGTGTTCAAAGACCTGGGTAGGAGGGACCCATGCACTGCTTTTTTAGTTAGCTTATTGGTTAAGTTCTTCACATGGAATGCACGGTGTTTAGTCTCTACTCAGTAGAAACTCCTCCTGGTGGATGAGGTATGTAGGAACATCTTGGGGGACCTGGTGAAGGTACATTCTTTGGAGTACGAGAGGCTGGGCATGAGTAGGGCCTCTCTCCTCTGGAGAGGCTTTGCTTTTAGCGTGCCCTAGGCCTAGTCTTACCTTTCCTGGTGGGCTGAGGCTATCACCGTAGATTTTTGTTTTGGAATCAGATATTGGTTTTTGAAAAAGGCTTGCAAAGGACCGAACTTGGGCCTTCGGGATTATGTACAGTTGCTGAAGAGCAGACCGTTAAAAATATTTAAGTGTGACACGCTAATGCCAAGCTGACCGTCCAAAAAAATGATATTCTTGATGTGACATTCTGCTGAAGAGCAGACCGTTAAAAATATTTAAGTGTGACACGCTAATGCCAAGCTCAACGTCCAAAAAATTTAAGGGTGACACTCTGCTGCCGAGCTGACCGAAATTTTTTTTTAAGGGAGACATGCCGCTTAGCTCAACGTCTGAAACATTAGAAGTGACGTGTAGCAGGGCTGAGCGTGTAAAACATTATGGTTGAGTGCCTGCTGTTGAGCTGACAGGCCAAAAAATTATGTTGAAGGCCCAGCTGGTGAGTTAACCGGCTAAAAAATACAGGTGCAGGCCCAGCTGGTGAGCTAAGCGTGTAAAACATTATGGTTGAGTGCCTGCTGGTGAGTTGACAGGCCAAAAAATTATGTTGCAGGCCCAGCTGGGGAGCTGACTGGCTAAAAAATTCGGGTGCAGGCCTAGCTGGTGAGCTAAGCATGTAAAATATTATGGTTGAGTGCCTGCTGGTGAGCTGACAGGCCAAAAAATTATGTTGCAGGCCCAGCTGGTGAGCTGACCGGCTAAAAAATGCGGGTGTAGGCCCAGCTGGTGGACTTTGAGGGCAGGCTAATAAGCTGTTTCATATGATGGAGGAAGAGGAGGAAGAGGACGAGAAGAGGAAGGGGTACTGGCTTCCAATGTGCCAGTAAGAAGTGCTCCGCACCCATAGATGCCCCCCAAATTATGTGCCAGTAAGAAATGCCCCAATAATGCGCCAGAAGTTCCCCCCAAAATCATGTGCCAGTGAGAAATGCCCCCAGTGCCCCCATGTGCCAGTAAGAAATGCCCCAGTGCCCCCATGTGCCAGAACAATTCCCCCAGTGCCAGTAAAAATGCCCCCAGTGCCCCCATGCCATAAATAAATGCCCCCAAGTGCCAGTAAGAAATGCCCCCAGTGCCAGTAAGAAATGCCCCCCAGTGCCCCCATATGCCAGTAAGAAATGCCCTCAGTGCCCTATGTGCCAGTAACAAATGCCCCCAGTGCCCCCATGTGCCAGTAAAAATGGCCCCAGTGCCTGTAATAATGCCCCCAGTGCCAGTAAAATGCTCCCAGTGCCAGTAAAATTTCCCCCAGTGCCCCCATGTGCCAGTAAAAATGCCCCCAGTGCCAGTAAAATGCCCCCAGTGCCCCCATGTGCCAGTAAAAATGCCCCCATGTGCCAGTAAAAATGCCCCCAGTGCCCCCATGTGCCAGTAAAAATACCCCCAGTGCCCCCATGTGCCAGTAAAAATGCCCCCAGTGCCAGTAAAAATGCCCCCAGTGCCCCCATGTGCCAGTAAAAATGCCCCCAGTGCCCCCATGTGCCAGTAAAAATGCCCCCAGTGCCAGTAAAAATGTCCCCAGTGCCCCCATGTGCCAGTAAAAATGCCCCCATGTGCCAGTAAAAATGCCCCCAGTGCCCCCGTGCCAGTAAAAATGCCCCCAGTGCCATTAAAAATGCCCCCAGTGCCCCCATGCACCAGTAAAAATGCCCCCAGTGCCAGTAAAATGTCCCCATGTGCCAGTAAAAATGCCCCCATGTGCCCCTAAAAATGCCCCCAGTGCCCCCAATAGAGCTCCGGTCCGTGCTACAATAAAAAAAAAACACTAATACTTACCTCCATGGAGCCGGCAGCGATGCGATGCAGGCCTCTTCCGGCCTGTGTTCCGGCGCTGTACGGCTCAGGCGGCGCGATGACGTCATTGCGCCGCCTGAGTCGGCCTCTGATAGGCTGCAGGCCTAGTGCCTGCAGCCTATCAGAGGAACGAGCAGGGGAGACGCCTCTCCCTCCCCTGCCCCGCAGTAGAATACAGGCATCTGTATCGCCGCCCTGAGGACGGCGATACAGATAACTATGGAGATGAGCGCTTCCACAATGGAAGCGCTCATCTCCCTCAGCCCAGCCGCCGCCCCCATCTGTGCGCAGGGCCGCGCCGCACCTGGCTAATTAGCGGTGCGGCCCTGCAAGTGGCAAGGGGGGCCCTGTGACCGCTGCAACCCCTATAGCTACGCCACTGTGTGTAAAGTGGAATTTCATCGCGTGCTCAGGTCGCACAGCAGTTGGTGAGCTGGCAACAGCAAGCGCTGCTGCAGGGTTGCCAGGCCGGCTGAAGCTGTCGTTGACTTGCGGAAATGGGCACACAGGCGACGCACCTTCACCAGTAGCTGAGACAAATTGGGGTAGGTTTTCAGAAACCGCTGAACCACTAAGTTGAATACATGGGCCAGGCATACTATGCCTGTATGTGTGGGAGGTTGGCCAGCTCCAAAGCCGCTACCAAGTTTCAGCCGTCATCGGATACAACCATGCCTGGCTGTAGGTTGACTGGCGAGAGC
Organism: Rhinella marina; assembly: GCA_900303285.1. Lineage (NCBI taxonomy): Eukaryota > Metazoa > Chordata > Amphibia > Anura > Bufonidae > Rhinella > Rhinella marina. Next base: position 257,830 of record ONZH01013092.1, read on the forward strand.
CATAGCTCAGCCTGTTCCATTATGCCATAGCTCTGCGGCGGTGTGCTGTTTGTCACCCAGGAAAATAAGCTTCAGCACGGCCTGTTGCCGCTTACCGACTGCTGTGCTACACTGCTTCCATCTACTGACAGAAGTCTGAGTGGTGCTGCAAGATGGCAATTCTGCATGGGAAGAAGTGGAGAAGGAGGTGGAGGAAGAGAAGGAGGGGTTGCAGCCGCTACTATAGGTGACAGCGGAAATCCGGATGGAAGTAGGGTCCGCAATCCTCGGCGTGGGTAGCACCTGGGCCATCCCAGGGGACGACTCGCTGCCAGCCTCCACAACGTTCACCCAGTGTGCCGTCAGGGAAATGTAGCGTCCCTGGCCACAAGCGCTTGTCCATGTGTCAGTTGTTAAGTGGACCTTGCCAGTAACTGCGTTGGTCAGGGCCCGGGTTATGTTTCTGGACACATGCTGGTGTAAGGCAGGGACGACACACCGGGAAAAAAGGTGGTGTCTGGGGACAAATGCCTGCGGTAAGGACATTTGAACGCTGCGCTGAGACATTGAAGTGGACATGCTGGCTGATGTTTCCTGTGAAGGTCCAGGTGCAGGGCAGGAGGCACCTGGGCCTGCGTTTTGGACAGCACGTAACAGAGGGGAAGAGGAGGCAGTGGTGTGACCTGCAGACACAGATCGTGGACCCAGGCATTCAGCCCACCTTTTAGGGTGCTGTGCTGACATGTGTCGGATCATGCTGGTAGTAGTCAGGTTGCTGGTGTTTACGCCCCTGCTCATCTTGGTACGGCACAGGTTACAAATTACAATCCGTTTATTGTCAGCACTTTCCTCAAAAAAAACGCCAGACTGCGGAACACCTAACCCTTGGCAAGGGAGCTGGCCACAAGGGGCTGCTCCGGGGAACAGTTGCGTGTCTGGTTGGCGTGACCTGCCTTCTCCCTTTTTCCACCCTACTGCCTCTTCCAGCCTGTTGCGCTGCTGCGGATCCCTCCCCCTCTGTACTGCTGTCCTCGCTCGGCTTGCCACCTTCCCAGGTTGGGTCAGCTATTTCATCGTCCACCACCTCCTCTTCCACATCCTCACTCTGCTCCTCCTCCTGACATGGTGAACTAACAAGAACCTGACTTAACTGTGTCTCATCCTCATCCACAACCTCTTGAGACACTAATTGCCCTTGACTTATTGGCAACTGTGTCTCATCATCATCATCCACCTCGAGAGAAAATACTTGTCGTTCCCCACGTCATCTTCTTCAGACTCTGTTTGCTCAATAGGTTGGGAATCAGGGCACAATATCTTCTCATGTCCCACTTCAAGCAGCCTTGGCGAGAGGCCCAAGCCAAGGGACCGTGATGAAAAAAGCTCATCGGAATATCCCAATGTGGGATCTCTTCTTTGCCCAGACTCTGCATGGTGGGAGGAAGGAGGATCAGGGTGAGGATGCGGTTGCCCAGACTCTTGGCTACTAAGACTGGACTTTGTGGAAGAGGGGGTGGTGCTGAACCGACTGGAAGCATTATCAGCTGAAATCCAACTGGCTACCTGCTCGCACTGGTGTGGCGACAAGAGTTGTGTCTTGCGCCGCCCTGCAAACTGTGACATGAAGCTTGGAGTTTCGGATGACTTTGTTTCTTGGGCTCTGCCAGCAGGCATAGTTTCACCGCGCCCAGAGCCATGGCCTCTATGTTCACCATCAGCAGCACACCCACTTCCCCGTCACTTAGTGCTCGCCTTGCACATATTGTATAGTATATATGCAACTTGGTCACAACTACAATACTGCAGATTTTTATTAACCGTATGATCAGAAAAAACTAAACAAATGTCCAATATTCTGAATGCGCAAACGTTATAGAGCAGCCGCAAATGAGGAACTGGGGCCTAAATTAACGATATTAAATGTAACAACGGATGTCAGCTACATAGATTTTTGAACAGTTGTAATACGCTGTGCACCTAGTGTTACTGACAGGGCACACTTGGGGGTTTTTTTTGCCACCCCCCCCCAAAAAAAAGCGGACGTATTTCACAATAGACTTTGGTCTTTTTGGAACAGAGACAATCTTTCTACCTACCCAAATCCTATCCCTATAGTTTAATTCCCTCCTTGGGCAAATTAAACTGCAGACGCAAATGAGGAACTGTGGCCTAAATTAACAGTATTAAATGTAACAACGGATGTCAGCTACATAGACTTTTGAACGGTTCTAATACGCTGTGCACCTAGTGTTACTGACAGGGCACACTTGGGTTTTTTTTGCCACCCAAAAAAAAAAAATGCAGAAGGATTTAACAATGGACTTTTGAACAATGATACTAACCCTGCCTATAGAAATTCTATCAATACGCAAAAGCTATACAGCAAGACGCAAAAGAAGTACTGTGGGCTTAACAGTAGAAATTATAGCAAAGTATGTCAGATATATAGTACCGTATACAGAGAGTATCCTACAGCATGCAGCAGCAGCGCTTGTGGCGGTAATGGCAGACCACCTAGCGCTATTTTCAACACCTTAACCCTTTCACGACCGGAGGTTTTTTCGGTATTGCGTTTTCGTTTTTTGCTCCTTGCCTTCATACAGCCATAACTTTTTTATTTTTCTGCTCACATAGTTGTATGAGGGCTTGTTTTTTGCGGGACAAGTTGTACTTTCAAATGCCACCATTTATTATTGGATATGGTGTAGTGGGAAGCGGGAAAAAAATTCCAAATCGGGTGAAATTGCAAAAAAACCACTATTCCGCTACAGTTTTCCGGGTTTTTTATTTACGGCGTTCGCTGTTCATTAAAACTGACCAGTTACTTTCATTCTACAGGTCAGTACGAATCCAGCGGTACCTAACATGTTTAGTTTTTCTTGTGTTTTGATAGTGATAAAAAAATGATAAAGTTGGTTGTTTTGTTTTTTTTTTTTGGTCGTCATATCTTGACCCCGATAACATTTTGGCATTTATGTGTACGGAGCTGTATGTGGGCTCATTTTTTGCGGGGCAATCTGAAGTTTTTATTGATACCATTCTGGGGTGTGTCTGACTTTTTGATCGCTTTTTATTTAATTTTTTTTAGAAAAAAAAAGTGACAAAAAACGTCAAATCGCCATTTGGACGCTTTTTTCCGCCACACAATTTTCCGTATTGGAATTTTTTTTTTTTAGTTTAAAAGTACGGGCGTTTTCGGTCACGGTGATACCCATGATGTCTATATTTATTGTTATTTAGGTATTTATTTTTTAATTATACGGAAAGGGGGGTGATTTAAACTTTTATATTTTTTTTATTTTTTATATATTTTTTTAACATTTTTTTAATTTTTTTTTTAATTATTTGAAAGCTCAAATATAAGCTAATATATTGTACTTTTAATTTTTTCACTATGAGCAATCTCTGATTTTTATCTTGAATTAAAACTCATGATTGCTCATTTCTTATCCTGGCCTGCCATCTAGTGGCCAGAATAAGAATTGCACTTTGAAAGCTGTAATCCTCACCAGCGAGGATTACAGCTTTCATAACGTGTACAGACGGCCCGATTGGCCAATCGGGTCGTCTGTACATCACCCGGAAGCAAACTGCTTCCGGGTACAGACGCCACCGGAAGCCATCAGAGAGGCCCAGAAGAAAAGAGAGGCCCATCGGAAGACGCCGCCGATGGCGGTAAGTAGCCGCAAGTCTCTGCTGTTAGAAACAGCAGAGACTTGCCGGCCATGACGCCCGCCGCACCCACAAGCGGGCGTCATGTCCCCGCACCGCCCGCGCGCCGTACATGTACGGCGCCGGTCGGGAAGGGGTTATAAGTCGTCAAATATAAAAAAATAAAAGTTTGTGACAGATATAATAGCCCTTAAAAGGGCTTTTGGATCTTTTCTGAGCGATTTCTATCCCTGCCTAGTGTGCTTCTCTCCCTACAGTGTATGTCCCTCCTTGCTGCAGCAGCGGTTGTGGCGTTAATGGCAGACCACCTAGCGCTATTTTCAACACCTTAAAAGTCCTCAAATATAAAAAAAATAAAAGTTTGTGACAGTTATAATAGCCCTTTAAAGGGTTTTTGGGTCTTTTCTGAGCGTTTTCTATCCCTGCCTAGCGTGCTTCTCTCCCTACACTCTCTGTCCCTCCTTGCTGCGGTTGTCCCTGGCTCGGTATAAGCCGGTCACATGTCACCGGGTGCTTTATAGCACCCGATGACGCGTTCCCGGCCATCCAATCAGGGTAATGCCAGTAGCCAACATGGCTACTGGCTTTACAGTGAATACCAGCACCTTCCCGCACACTAATTGGCTAATTAGCGTGCTGGAAGGGGCAGGGGCGTAGCTAAAAGCTCCTGGGCCCTGGTGCAAGAGTTCAGTTTGGGCCCCCCTTCCCTCACTACTTTGTATGTCTTCTTATGCGGCACATGGGTCTTTGGGCCCCCTCAGGCTCCTGGGCCCGGTAGCGACTGCTACCTCTGCACCCCCTATAGCTATGCCCCTGGGAAGGGGACTCGAGCATGGCCGAATACCGCATGGTCCTGAGCACCGCCATGTTCGGCCGAATAGTGTATTCGGCCGAACATGTTCGGTCAACACTAGTTTCCACTATAAATAACATAAAATATATATTTTTATCATTCTAATTTAAAAATCAGAAAAGTATATAGTCTTAACACATACAGTACAAATGGTCATCAGTCACCATTCATTTGCCGTCAGTATGCACTTATTAATGATTAATTAGTAAATTCATTTTACGGTGCTAAATTGCTTACATTAAATTTATTACATGCTTAATCTCAACAGAATTGTTCCATTATGTAAGCTATCACTGAGTTAATAGCTACTAGTGCAAGCAATTACTTCACTGCTAAGTGAGGGTAGCATTGTGTTAATGCTGGCAAATAAAAAATAATTCTACGCAGTTCTATATAGCAATGAACGCTCATCATTTTCTGCACATTGATTATGAATTTATTATACAAATATATGGAGTTAAAGGGAACCTGTCACCTCAAAAACACAAAAAAAACTGCCAGCATTACCTTAAACTCGGGTCCAGTGTGTAACTAATGATGCTTTTCATTCATTTCAGTAATTCCTCTAACCGGGAGAAAAAGACTTTTTTATCCCCATGAGCGTGCACTTTGCAGTCAGCAGTCAGAGGAATTACTGAAATGAATGAAAAGCATCATTAATTACACACTGGACCCGAGTTTAAGGTAATGCTGGCAGTTTTTTTTGTGTTTTTGAGGTGACAGGTTCCCTATAAATATGGACATTGCTCAGGAGTGCTTGGTTTATGTTTAATTGTTATGTCTGAATTATTGTACATTACAGATGTTGCATTATTTGTTGTTCACCTATAGATGAACACAGCAGCGATGCTGCAGGAAGCCCCCAGGATCCGCTTTTATACATAGAAAATGCTAAAATATAAAATCTCATATTGCAGACCTGCTGTGCTGAAAATGAAGCATGACAAGGGGCCCAATGAATGTAATACCTATCCACAATAACCAGTGATTTCAGCTAGAGCACTCTTTTCTAATGCAAAGTTTCTTGTGCATATGAGAAGGGGTACTCTAAAATGGGGAAAACTCTGTTCAAGCAAATAAATCACATTGAGAACATATAGCTTACGGTTTAGGTGTACTACGACTGCAAAAAACTTTCATTGTTCACAAGAGTCCATAACTTGATGAAACTGTCCCTAATGTCCATAGACAGTCCTTGCAAACTTGGGCTGTCCTGGGACGAAAATAGGTGCACTGCTGCACTGCAGTACACAGACTGGACTGCTGATCTGTTCCTACGTACATAATGGGGAGGACTCCTGTGCGCATGCACAGCAGTCCTGACATTAAAAGCAGTTCTGTGGGGAATGGGGGGCAGTAGGAAAATAAAGAATAGTGACCTGTATTCCATATCTGCAGTACTATTCATGTACTGTATTACTGTAGATAAGGGTCCAAAATCGAAAGATTCCCTTTAAATTCAATGACATGCATGGTATACAGACGCTTTTCCCACAAGACTATCTATCAATCTGTTCAGCTCCTCTTGCTCTATAACATGCTGCCTGTAGACTGGCCTGCATTTTCATGGTGTTAAGTTTCCTTTCAAAGGGTTGTTCCATCTGGGCATTTTTAGCACTTTTCCACACGACATGCATAAAGGTCTGATAGATCAACTCCCGGACCTGACCCTATCTCAAGAAAGTACTGTATCCCCATACCACCAAGTATGGAGAGGAGGAGCTCTCTTCATTGACTGGATTTCCAAATAAAGCTGAGCGTGCTTACTCTGGGGGAACTCCTTTACATTTCTTCTAATGTCATGACCATGATCCCCTTCCCCCACACTATAATAACTCTAACACATTATTCATTCTTCCTAGTAATTTCTACTAAGCATTTCAGATCTAGCAGTCATATATTATGTATTCTAACTTGCAAATGATGCTCAGTTTTTTATTACATTCAAATCCAAAATTTTGGTTGTTTTATGTTACAATCCCTTATGCCAATGGTACCGGGAGCAAAAGGTTGCTAGAGACAGGCTTAGGACATACAATTGAAGCAAAGACTGAGGATATGTGATAGAGGAGGACACTTGCCTCCAGGGTATATTTCTTATGGGTTGATTTAGAAGTAGTTTAATAGACATTGCTTTATGTGTGCAATGGTAACATTACAATGCAACTAAAAGTGGACATATACCTGTTCTGTGTGGATTTAGGGTGGGCCTCATTTCCTCTGGTAGGTAATAGGAACTTCAGTAAGACCTTGATCTATTTCTAAGCCAACATTTGCTCTCTTACATGAGAAATGCTGATTTACCTCTTTGTAAATCCAGAAGCAGTGGTTAAAAGTTAGTGAGAAATGTCTCTAAAGAAGACGTCACACTGAGCCTCAGTGGTTACCATGATTGACTTTGTGTGACAGATGATTTGCAGATTATACAATAAGTAGATATGTGAAATGAAGACACAGAGCATATGAGTGCTTTGGATGGTGGCTGCTGTAGGGAGGAAGCTATGAGAGACTATATTATGTTTATTTTCTTATTCTTGTATCTCTGTATGCTATTTTTTTAATGCAACCATGCCTTTTCTGATTCATTGCCTGCCCAATGTTTGCATTTGTTTTTATACTTATCATTTAATAGTGTTAAAATAAAACAAAATAGTCTCCCAGAGGCTTTATTTGTACAAAAACACTACATATTATCTTTTTTGTTTTTTCATGAAGCACATCAAATAGTAAAATATTATTGGATAAAGGAAGGAACATGTGGAAAGAAGGTACACACCTCTTTGTCAATGGAAGATAGAGAGGAGGTGAATTGTTCCTGAGAGATCATTGATTCCTGTGGGATCACAGAAAGCCTGTGCCCAATGATGCTTGCGGAATCTGGAGCAGAGAAATTCTAATGCAAAACAGTGGATTCTCTTGAATTTATTAGAATACTGTTTTTTAGAATAAGAAACGCTTCAAATTCTCCCTAACTTATTAGTTAGGAGTAATGTTGAGCAACGCGAAGTGGAATTCCATCCGAATTATAGGAAAAATTCAATTTTAAAAGAAGCCGAATTTCCTAAAATGGCAGCTGGAGTTGTCTTCACTGATGACATCACCATGAGATCATGCTGGGAACGCGCGGTGACGTCATCACACTTTTGTGATCTAATCTAAAGATGTAACAGCCACCAAATGTTTGGCATGCTATACATTTAACTTAGCATATCTGGGTGCTCTATGATATTTATGTAGCATTCTAAAATGAAAGTGTATGTAAATGGCGGTTGCTACATCTGTATTACATACAGTAAGTATATAGTAAATTATACATTAATTGGTTTCTAACATCAATATCTATTTTTTATCAATATCTCTTTGTAAAATTTTAATGCTCATTGATCTAGAACACATTTTAGAATGGTAATATTTAAGTAGCCTGCAAAGCAGAAATCATTCATTTCTAGCAAACTAAAGTTACCATTAGTAGGCTGTCAGAGTATCCCACAAATCTTCAAGTGACTCTGCCTGCCACTGGTGACACCTTAAAAGGGTTCTTTGTCAGCAAAATCAGTAAAGGTGTTTGTAATAGATTCTGTGCTGCAGTTTATTCACTAAGCCATGGTCTTCTGAAAGATATTTCCATGTGGTTATATTTTTTTTCTAATACTGCATGTCCATTTACCAGGAATCAGCACATACCTGTAGATTCCTTAGCATTGTGTTGTGTCCACTTATGTTACAATGTTACTTATGTTATAATATATTATTTATTAGCGATGATATATAATACTGCTACATCCCTGTTGCCTATTTTATTCCTGTTTATTAACATTGTTTGAGGAAGTTTCTATGTTCAGCTGCGTCCCATGATCACCTTGCTCTTCTTGGTTATTTGGAGAGGATTTTTGATTGCCTAGTCTTCCTGTAAATGTTCATGCTTTCTGCTGCTTAGTTGCCGGGTTTAACCTGTTGTCCATATGCTCTTCATTGGTAGTTTCTTGATTGTCTTCATTGCAGTTTCTTGTGTTTTACCTGTGGATTCTGTTTAGTTGTTGAATTTGGTTTTTTACTTGTCTCTGGGTCCTAAATCTTTTTTGTTGTCTTGCTGGTTAGTATCTCAGATCAGTCTCAGTTTCAGTTTTTTTCTGATTTCTCAATTTGTATACCATCACCATCGTCCATCTGCTCCATTGAATTACTTTTTTCTCCATCTGTTTGCCATCATCATTCAGTCCCTTTCATTGGTGTATATCTGTATATTCATTGTCCTCCATTGTTGATATGTGCTTCATAATATATTTCTTGTAACTTTTCAGTGTTAAATAGTTAGACCCTACTGTAAGTCTTGGTAGAGACACTGTTAGTACCTGGAAAACCTGGCGAATTCGATAGGTAAAGTGCAGTTCTGCAGTTTTGTGAATATCCAATGTTGTTACATATACTTTTAAAATAATAAAACAAGCATTCACACAGTACATAATAAAAGAGGAAAATCACAGCTCTCTCTCTCTCTCTCTCTCTCTCTCTATATATATATATATATATATATAAATATACAGGAGGTGTTGGTAGTAGGTTTCCAAACCGGCAAAATAATTGATAATTGAAACTTTCGCACACTTCAACTTATGTTCAATATATTTGGCTAGGGGATACTCCTAAGGGCATTATCTAAATGTCCCATCTATGGTATTTACCCTTTAACCCCTGTACAGGCATCTGAACTACACTGCAGGGGAACCACAAGGTTCTCCATCTTGGAGTATTCTGTTCAAAGGACTGCTGACCCATGGGGGTCAAAAGACACCAGTGTGGAGCAAAAAAGAATCAGGCAAAAACCTTAGGCAGGGACATGCCAAGGTGAGGCAGGCAGAGTTTGTACAATCCAATAAACAGTCTGATGTCAGGGCAGGCATTTCAGGGTCAGTATGGAGATCAGACAGCGGTCAGGCAGTGAAGGGTCAAATCCAGGAAACTGGCAAAAGTCTGTACGTGGGTAGATGAATGTAGAAACAGTACACCTTAGAAGGCCACTAGTTTACTATAACTTATTGCTCACACAGGTGAAGCTGCCTTGGGTACCCATGGGTGGCTAACTATAAACTGGGAAAGATGAGGTTGCGCACACTGTTCTTTGAAGAGCCGATGGGAGCATGTGCACCCTAAAGAGAGTCACTGCCAGCAGGAAGCGGGCCACTACATGAAAGAAGGAACTGCCGAGCTACTCTGGCGACTAGGCCCACCGGGAAGGAGAACTGGACTCACCCGAGCATGGAGTAGGGCAGTAGATGAGCAGAGTTGCAGCTGTACCTGCCAGGAAGAGTGGAATGGCGAAAGGCATGGGCTCCCATCATAGCATATGATCTGACACTTAAAAGTTCGGAAACGAATAATATATTGAACATGGGTTCGGAGTGTGCAGAAGTTTAATTACTAATTCATACAGTAGATGACAAAGACAGTTTTCCATTTTAATCTGGAACATATTAGATCTTATCTGTACAGAACTGCCTTATCAAAAATACTTCATTGTTATTAAGCATTATCAATGATCACTATTGATTAATGATATATATCTAGCTGTAAAACTGGTTATAGAAATGATATAAATGTCAGACAAAACAGTACATTTGAGCTGCTTTTCCCAGCATGTCAACCATTCGCCAACCAGTTAAATGACCAAAAGCCAAGAGTTTCTCAAAATTTTGATCTGTCATGCTACATTTTATTTCATGGCATAAGTTGATTAGTGTCTGGTTGGAAGATATAGAAGTGTTGTTTCTTTTTCTTATTTTACCTCCTGTATTTGGTGTTTTTGTTTGTGCAAGGTTGTACATGTTTGTTATACTATCAGCATTGAGTAGTCAGACAATTGAGGGGGTCATGCATCTGACAGCTGGTTTCAATCTCGTCTTAATGGCCATCCTTATGCTATCAGCTCTATTCATCTGTATGATTGATTCCTTGTGCTTTTTAAACTCCAGTTATCCTCATTACTATTTTACATAGTTATTTATTAAACCATTCTGATCTGAATGCAAGAGGAACCAATTTAAAATCTGCTTTCTCAGCTGAAAAAGAATTAATAATTTACATCTTGTAAATCTTGTTTCAAATTCTTACACAATCTAAATTAAATACAGAATTGATTTTTTTTTAAAGGAAATCAAGAATAAGACGTGCATATTCTTCTGTATAGACATGCATATTGCTATTGTTACATTGTCATATTGTTATAGACATGCATATTGTACATAGGAGGGCATTTATCAAATCAGATAAGTCTGTTTAAAGAAAGTCACAAATCATGGCAATTGCTGCAGTTTTTAGAACATTTGGTCAAATTTTGTTACATTTGGTGTCCCTCGCCACTTTTCAAAAGTCTAAGGGCTAAAAGTGAGATTAGATTGGTGTATTATTATTTGTAAATCTTCTGTTTGTTATTGTTAAAGTGCAGCTTTTCTTTACAATACCATGATCTATAATGTCAAACATTTTTTAGTCTTCAATTAACATAGTCATTTGCTTGTGAGTCGTCATGAAGACTGTGTGAACCAGGTGTGTTCAAACCAAATAATGGCTCTAAACTATCTTGTAGAATTCAATGTAATTCTGAGTTAAGGACCTTCATCCAAAAACCAGGGTTTAAAGTCTTGTTCTATGCCCCATCAGACCCCCATCAGCCTCAGATCAGACCCCCATCAGCCTCAGATCATACCCCTATCAGCCTTAGATCAGACCCCATCAGCCTCATATCAGACCCCCATCAGCTTCATATCAGACCCCCATCAACCTCAGATCAGACCCCCATCAACCTTCGATCAGACCCCCCCAACCTCCATTAGCCTCAGATCGAACCTCCATCAGACCTCAGATCAGACGATAAAAAAAAAAAATAATAAACTTACCTTGCCACTTCCTGCTCCCTTGTCTTCTTCCGGCGTGCTGCATTTTGACTTGACGATGCACAGCGTCATGTTATAGTGTGTGTCTACGTGCATTACGTAATGATGCTGTACGCTGTCAGGACACAGTGCAGAGCAAGGACCTGGAAGAATACCAGGGACATTGAGTACAGCCGCACAATGCTTCCCTCACTGCTCCCCGTGGCTACCACATACTAATGACCATTTCCATAATGGAAGTGGTAAATAGCATTCACCCTCTAAGATGCTTTTGAGGGAAAAAAGTGCATCTTATAGTCTGAAAAATATGGTAATTTCTAGAGAGTGTTGGCAGCCTGCCTCCCCTTCTCCATGCTGCGGTGGTTCTCTGTGCTGGCTCCTGCAGCTTCATCTTCTGGTCTGGTTTTTGTTTTCTTCCTCCCCAGCATGGGCATGATCACCTGAACATCTTCAATCAACTCTGATTTCAGCTGAGATGTGTATCTTGTGGACACATCACCACTGAAGCCAGTAGTTGGCTGAAGAGGATCACAGAGGTGATTATGCCTAATCCAGGGAGGAAGAAAGCAAACCCTAGACCAGAAGATAGAGACAGGAGCTAATCCTGTGGACCGGAGTAGCAGGATGATCCTTTCAGTAGGGGGGTCAAGCTGCCTGCACCGGCTTTAAATTATGCATTCCTGGAAAACCCCTTTAATTTTCCCATTGGTGGTGCTGAAGTATGACATACTTATTACTTATTACAAACAATAACTCTCATTATAACAAAGAAATTTTTGCTGTGCAGTTTAGGCATTTTTGAAGGAGTCCCATGTTTTGAACAGGTAGTCAACCATGCTATTTTATATAGTGGAACAAAGGTATGCCAATGCATAATGCCAAATGTATGGCAAAAGCACCCAACCCATTGCCTGGGTATGTTTAATAAGAAACTTCCCTCACATGAATGCTGAACATGTATCACAAATAAATGTGCCCGATTCTAATGAACGGAGTCTTTATACTCTTCAGCTCCCTTTTATATGTTTCAGATGTTAGAAAGTATGAATTGCATATTTTACCTTATCAAAGAAATGCATTAACATTTTATCTGTGAGAAATATCTTTCAGAGTGAATACATTGTCTTCAAACTTGTTTACTCTTTATTTCCTCTTTTTAGCTGTAGTCCACAAACAGTGAGTAATGCACTGAACATACTCTTTTTATTTTTCATTATTTAATAGCTGTATGTGTTTATCAAGGCCAACTGTATTTTGAAGGAGAGAATCAAGCCGTCTATTCGAGTACTGGAACATGCGTACTGCTCCAATGCAAGGTAAACAGATGCTTTCATTTCTGGTAGACAATACTGTATAAGGCATGAGAGATGTATTCCTATTCCTCTGGTGTTTAAGTTCTCCCATAATTTTACATTGTAAAGGGTATGTGTGGCATTTTAGTATGAAGTGATAAGGGGCATCACACTACTGAACAATGGGATCTCTACTTAAAAGCTGCTACTGTATAACATCCACCTGTTGTAATAATAGTAATATCATAATTTACATAAAATATGAAATTAGTAGCAATGATATCATGTAGGTAAACGTGTACCACTAAGTTTACAGTACATCTATAATGCTGTGTATAAAAATAACCCAAGTTATAAAGGACAAACGCACTCAATGTTCTAAGTATGAGCTATGCAAAGGTTAAGCAGAATGCTAGATACTTATTTTTATTTGTTAACGCTAAGGCTAGAGTGCTGTGCCTATGAGTAGCATGACCCAAATCATGGCAGCAAGCTTTCATTGCTGATGTCATTTATCACCAAAGTGTGAATGGTGTCATTTCGGGCCCTTATTCTACAGAACTATGCTTTCCATGAGCTTTAGAATAACAGCTTAAGGTTTTCAAGGAGGAGTATATTGATGACCTTTTTCAGGATACTGTAGGTCATCAATAGCTAATTAGTAGGGGTCCAACTCCTGGCACCCCACCGATCAAGCTATTTGAAGAGGCCTCTTCTTAGACCAGAGATGTCAAATTTATTAGCCACTTGGCCTATGTGCAGCTCAGTCCCATTCAAGTAAATGGGTGTGAGCTCCAATACCAAGCACAGCCACGATCTAATGTGCTTGTCATGCTATGAGGAGGTTAATGCTTAGTGGCAGTGCCTGGTGTTGGATGCCCACCAATCAGATATACGTGAACATAAGTCATCAATATTCTACTCCCAGAAAAACCCATTTAATGAAAGTCATATGCAGTCATGTGTTAAATGTAGGCCTCCTTTAAGAAATGGCAGAAACATGATATTACTATTTCTCCCTTCATGTTCGTTACATACAGAGGTTCTCTCTCCTATTAGCCAAATGAGCACAAAACATTTTGAAGAATAAGAATACACCAGACTCATAGTTTATGAGTCCAATGTATACATAAGGGAAACATCTCCCATCCACTTCGTGGTGACTGACAGCTCACTATTGTACTTATTCATAAAAAGAAGCCATCACTGTGAGTAGGTGGGGGAAGCACTAACCTTATGAATATACTGGGCTCATGAACTATGTGTCTAGTGTATTCTTATTCTTCAAAATGTTTTGTACTCATTTGGCTATTCTATCTTCACACTTATTAGCCAAAGAGCACAATATTTTTGTGCCATTTTGGCTACAAGTAGAGTGATCCTATGCCCTTAATAGGATGCCTTTACATAAGGCAGAATGATCTGATGCTTTAAACAACTTTTATGTGCTGGACCTAAGTAGAATTTATCACAGGAAAACAATTTTTTATTTTATGTCAAACTGGCCTTATTGCTAACCATTATGCAGAAGACCACACTCGGACATCAGTTCTGTCAACCTTTTAATTAAACGGTCTGTCCTGTGCAAGGAACCCTCTTTGTCATTAGAGTTTGTTGTAAAATCCTGCAATTTGATAACTTTTAATAGAGTAGACTGCGCCTTATGATGACTGAAATCTAAGTTAGAGATACAGTAGGATCCCATAGACTTTCTAAACTAGGACCTCTATAATTTGGAACTTGTATGGAACTATAAAACATTCATGTACATGAGCCCCTATTGCATCTTCAATGAGTCTGTCATCATTTCTGGCCATGGTAGTAGTTGGTAGGATCTAGGAGGGCGTCTACAAAGGAATAATGTGAATTTGACGTTTTATTGTGCCAGATTGTGCTCTGAATGCCCAGGACTGGGCTTTACTGTGACACTGATCTGCTCAACAACCCCTCACCTCTGCTTTGAGTGGCATCTGAAACATATAACCAAGAGACCAAAATAGCTGTCACTCAGAGCAGAGGATTGCGGTTGTGAAGCAGCTCAGTGCAGAGAGCACTTTACTTTGAAGTCCTGTCCTGGGCCTTGAGAGCAGAATCTGTCAGAATAAAACTTAATATTCCCCATACCCCTGATGAGAAAAGCTCTAAAAGGTTATGTATGTACTGCTTTGCCCAGCCCCTACCTAGTGCTGTCAACAATTTATGTTGGAAGAATTCCACAGCACTCAATGATGATGCTTAATTCCTTTTTAATCTAAAGTCCAAAAAATGTGATTCCAAGCTAGCTAGCTTCCAAGCTGTCTTACATTTAGACCATTTTCTGTGCCTAAAACAGGCGTAGAAAATGATGAATGAGACAGGTCTTCCCCTTCACCACCCACCCACGCCACGCCTGCTATTTTAGACCTGGCTTGAGCAGGGAAAGGTCGCAGACTGCAGTGCAACTAACCATTGTGCTGCATTCTGCGCCAGAAATATAGGCATATTTCTGGATAATAAATGACCTCCATAATGTCTACAACGATCCATTTAGAGTTCATAGAATAAGAAGACACCAAATAGTATTGTAAATGTCCGGACGTTTGGACATTTCCTCAGCGGAGGTATGTGTGGTGAAGATATGTGGAGGGATGGAGGATCGTCTGATCCATATATCTTCACTACATATACCTCTACTGAGAAAGGTCCTGTTTGACCATAACATCTCCAGAGATTTATGATACTATGTGGTGTCTCCTTATTCTATCAACTCTTAATAGATCAATCTGGATATATTATGTTTTTGGAATCATTTTTTTGGAATGATGATTAAATAAGAATTGAACATTATCACTATGTGATGCAAAATTCTTCTGACTATATTTTATGACTGGAAAGTCCTTGGCTGGCATCTACCCAAGAGTGCAGACCACACCTTGTTACAACAATTTAGCATGGTCAGAACTGCTGACAGATTCTCTTTAAATGTGCAAAACTATCAAAAGTGGAATACATGGACAAATAGAAATTTGCCGTGGACCTGCATTGTTCTAGCTTTTTAAATGACCGTCTGTGCATATGAGTTTCCATGAAGTAATGGAGTGAGTTTCCTTTAGTGCAGTGCCGCATGGGTAGAGTTATTATTATAATGCTTTTCTAGATGTGTATCATTTCATTGTTTCTTTTTTTCCCACACAGCATCTGCTGAAGTAATTGCCATTGTAATGCTTGTGTGAATACATTCTGTGCCTTTGTTTCATGCCCAAGTCCCTCTTTAAAAAAGAAAAACGTGATGCACATCAAGAACAAGCAGAGTACTTCTATTCTTTAAACAAAGGTTTTTCACGTGAACACAAAATCTAAAGCCGTTCAATCATCATCTAATGCTCTTGTTTAAACAGTTGAAACAAGAAAGCCTTGTGCTAAATGACTATAATGCCATCCCAATTCTGGGTTTAAATCTGCTAATGCAGGAAAATACAGATGGAGGAGTAATTTATTTGAAAGTACATTCATTTTTACAAGCAGATGAAGTGTTTTTATTTAGGTTATCTAATGGCAATGGCAAATCCCAGTTGGTGGACCCATATGCCGGTAAGACAGCACACAAAGGCATTTACATGCACTTTAATGAAAAAGATATACACTTTAATATGACTGCAACTTACTTTCTCAGAAAAGATTTCCTAATCATTTCAGTCCAACAGCAGTAATTTAGTCATAATGTCTCAATGCTTTTCATTTCCTTACCAAGCCTGTTCCTTTATGAGTGACAATAGCGCTATTCACTGCTGCATTATTAAAGTAGATATTCTTTTTCTGCCATCTTTGGCTGAAAAAACATTTTTGAATAGGTAAAATTTAGATTTGTAGAATAGGTTAAAAGAAATAAACTATTTCTGTTTGCAGCAAAGGCTGTCAATCACTAAGCAGGACCGCCCACTGGACTTCTAAACTCGAAATGAGCAGAGATATAAATGAATATACATTCACACTGAAACTTTACTCTCAAACTATATATCAATTTGCTCAACTTCTCCTGCTCTGTATTATGATTAATGCAGATTGGAATGCATTTTCAAAATGACAGTGACCTTTAAAGGCTATTGGGACATTTTTTATTTTATTATTGCATTGTCATATTGGGCTAAAAAATCTTTTTTTTTTTTCAATTGTTCTTAGAAATTTTCAACAGTTTTTCTACAGCTTTCAGTTTCAGTCCATTTGCAGACTAGCAGGCTATCTGCTTTACATTGAATCCATCATAGAACTGCTCTGTATCTCTGAATTCCTTGCAGCTCATAAACACTGATTATACTGTAGCTAAATTTTTAACACTTTGTTAAGAATTTAGCTTAAAATGTTTATGAGCTGTCTGAAATCCAGAGACAAGGCCTCTAGTTTCAGCCATCAGTGCAGCTTTCTGATGGATTTAGTGTGAAGCCTGTTAGTCTGCAATAGCACTAACAAACTAAAAGTTGTAGAAGAAAAACATTTTTAATAAACACCAGTTGAAAATTTTTTTTTAGCCCCAAATGAGTAAAATAAATGAATCAAAAATTGCCACCAAAGATGTCCATAACCTATACATGCTTGTGTGTTTACCACCTCCGCCTTTCCCTAACATAGAGGAGCTATGTGACCCTTATGATGAATGCTTTTACATACGAGCTGTGACAAGAGATCACAGACGTTAAAGAGGACCTTTGTGCTATGCTAATGAATAGCATCGGAACAGGGAGGATGAGATGGCAGGGTTTCTCAATGGCCATCTCCTTCTCCCTGGCTGTAGCGCTGTCCAATTGCAGTGAAGAGCGTCACAGCCAGGGAGAAAGTGAGCTTTTTTTTTCTCCCTGGCGAGCCTCCTCCCTGTTCCGATGCTATTAATTAGCATACACGCGGGAGAATTCAACAGGGGCACAGCGGGCGAACGGAGCGGCGCCCAGAAAAAATAGTAAGATCTCTTAGATCCATGCTAGATGCCCTACATAACCTGGTACTTATTTAACACTGTCTGGACCCATGAAAGGTACTCTTTAAGTAATACTTGGGGATGGGAGATGTAGCCAACACATAAACACATAAACAGAATATGTATTTGCATTATACATTTTAGAACAGCTGGTAACAGAACATGCACACCACTGAGATAAGACTACAAACTACTATTCTATATGTCATTTTAATAGCTACACACCATCTTACCCGGAACAATTAAGTCTTTTAACTTTTGCTGGGTTTATCATCAGTGATTCATCAATCGTCTGTTAACACTATTTATTCAGTATGTGTCATCTTTCAGATGCAGTTTACAATGTATTAAACTGTCAAAACAGATTGGGCTGATGCCTTTAATATTCACTTTATGTAGGCATATCACTAGGCTGTGGAAATTACAAGATATTACCAAAAATATGACTAAGCTGTAAATGAAAATGCATTTAGAATCGGTACTACTTTCTTGAGTGGGTCAAATATAGGGCACATTCAGTGATGTAAGTATATGGGATGTAGAGGTAGCAGTCGTACCTGGGCTGTAGAGCCTAAGAAGTCCTACTATCCTGTAAGACTACACCAATATGAAAAATGGCACATGGTGTGGCCCTTCTGCTGATTTTACATTGTGGCCTTAGGCACATTTATAAAAAAAATAAAATAAAAAACCTTCTATAATTTGGGCCTGGTCTGACCTACAATAAGTTGGATTTCAAAATGTTATACGTAGTTCCGAAATTTGTGACAAGTTAGACCATGAGAATTGTCAGCCATGAGGAAAATGTTTAAAAACAGCAGCAGGAAGCTTTAGAGTATGGCCATCTGGAGTGAAGTAACCATGAGGCCATTAACAAAAAACACCAAATAAACAATGCGCAAATATAGCAGGGCCGCTCTGTGTGGCTGTACCCTTAGAAGTATGGTTAACATCCTTGCAAGATTTTTTTATTCCATATCTACAAAAAAATGATGATCGTAGCGCGACTGTTTTTTTTAGATTATGTAATGTCTGATATATTGTCTTCTGTGTTATTTTACAGAACAATAAAATGCAACGCACAGAGTTTTCAGAATGCATGCCTGCCAACTGTCCACAATCACAGCAAATAGTGCTGAAGAACAGCTGCTGCAAAGTCTGCAAAGGTATCTTATTAACACTTCATAAGGTTTTCTTCTGAAGAACTTCTATAGAATATCTACTGGGTATGCAGTAAACTGCAGACAGTGAGGGTCCAGCTAAGAGCTGCGTGCCTGATTCGAGTATGTGGTGGAGTAGTGGAAATACGACACAGAGTTACTTTCCATTAAAGGGAACATGTAACCTTGAAAATACAGCGCAACCTTTGGGCAGCAAGTTGTAGGCCAGGGGGTGCCGACCTTCAGTGATAACATATATAATTTTAAAAATTGAAGGTAACATTTATTTTACTCATATAAATCCCTGTTATTTCTAAAACTGTCCAGTGGGTGATGTCACTTATAACTGACAGACCCGTTTGTATGAGCGTGCATGCAGGGAGCTATCAGTCACTGAGTTGGACCACCCACTGGACTCCTACATCTAGAAAAAGCATGGATTAATATGAATGAAATACATGTTGTAATGTATATCTACCTCATATGTCAATTTGCTCAGCTCCTCCTCCTCTATGTTGCCCACATCAGAGAGCATCTTTATTATAACAGGTTCCCTTTAAGACGTACAGGAGATGCAGAAACAGCTGTGTATGAGTAAGGTAGATAAAGGCAATCTTAAAGGCAATCTGTTACCAGGTTGTCCTAGGTGAGGGTAGCATAAAGTAATGACAGAGACCCTGTCATCAGTGCTCAGGCTTCATATTCACTAGGTGCCTAGGTGCCAACTCCTCCTGCCACTGATTGACAGTCAGTTGTGGGGTGGGGGAAGTGGGCAGCTAATGAATATTGAAGGTACACTCACATCATGGAGAGGACTCCAGTATTTGGTTTGTACCTCATCTGGTAAATGGTTATTTTATGAAAACTACTGCAAGAAAAAATTAAGACCTAGAGCTGGAATCAGGGTCTCTGTCACCACTTTTATGCTGCTGTTGTGTAACGTAGCAAGTGGTGACTGATTACAAAAACATATTTTCTTTTAAAGCAAAACCAATATTGCTAAATCATTTCTGACTTTGTATTGTAGGTATAGTTGAAATTTGGTTCATTGTTTGTAGCCCCATTGGGTATGAGGCTTCCGGAGGGACACATAAGGGGTCATGCCAATGATGTACCGGCTGAGCAGAGCAGTGAGGTTGGCATATACTTAAGAGAATAAAACCATAGGCAGGCGACCATGTGGTCAATTTTCTTAATGCAGTTTTGGATGTCAAAATCAAGAGTGTATTATAAAAGAGAAAGTATAAAAGGACAGATACGACAGATAACTTACTCCAGGATCTGGCTTCCGAACCTGCATCAAGAAACCTCACTGTGTGGCCAAACCATAGCTACAGTAATGAGGCCATCTTTAGGAAGAAAAAGATAGAGCCAATTATTAAATCAAGTGACTGAAAGGGACATCCTTTTTGGGTCTGTGGGGGACTATCGTACATGCGGCTTCATGCTGACCATTTTTTTTAGAGTAGTTACTCCAGATAACTAACCTTACTGCAGTGATTTATGACCGAGTTACAGACCTGTGAATAGGCTCCTACACAAACCTGCGTTGATGGACTAGACTATGTAGTGACTAGTGACCATTGCTTAAGATCTATATGGTTAATGCAGTTATTACTAGACATCACACTCTGAAATCAGGCAACTAACCCTCCATCCATTGCAGGATTCCTATGTAGGTAAACCACATTAATCTTAGCTGCCTGCTTGTTTGCTGCTGATCCATTACGGCTGTAGGACTCGCAGCAGTACATTGATTAGTAATCCCATGCTTTCTTTCCTTCTGTCGAGACCAGGATAATATACAGTAGTATTAATCTGATAGCACCCCTCCTCTCCTATCTCACAGCGCATAGTGGAGTCTTTGTCAGGATCCATTTATTGCCATGGTTACTGGTCACATCAAATGGCAGTATCATAGTGCAAATATAATGTTCTTTTACTATTGATCGAGATATTATGTTATAGATATAAAAGACTACACCTTATACCTATGTCATCCAGTGCAGTGCAGAATTCTAACAGAGAGAAAACATCTTTATGGAATTGTCCTCCCTTAATTAAAAGGGCCAGTGCCACAACAATCCATTTCCAAATTCTAGAAGATATATTAGTCCTGCTGACAATTTTCTAGGACATTTCGCCAAAGGGGTTTTCCAGGAGAAAAATATTGATGACCTATCCTCACGATCTGTCATCAATATCGGAATAGAGGAAATCCAACTCCCAGTAACCCCACCCATCAGCTGTTTGAACAGGAGCACTGCAACCTCTTCCTAGGCCAGTGGCTAGGTTATGTTCATCAGTCACTTAGCATATGTGCCACTCAGGCCTCATTCACACTTCAGTGTTTGGTCATTTCCATCAGTGATTTGTGAATCAAAACCACAGAACAGGTGCAGATCTTTCTATTATACCATATCTTTATGTAGGCTTCACTTCTGGTTTTGACTCACAGATCGCTGATGGTAATTACGGACCAAACACTGAAGTGTGTATGAGGGCTCAGTCCTATTTAAGTGAAAGGGCCAGGGCTGTAATACCAAGCATATCCACTATACAATGAACGGTGCTGTACTTGGTATGCTTTTAGAAGGCAGGCCTCATATTAGAGAGGTTGCCAATAGTTGGACCCCTACCATTCAGATATTGATGATCAATCCTTTAAATTACAAAAGCCACATTATCTACTTGGCAAGCCAGTATGTAATTTGGGTGTTAGGTGTGGCATGTCTTTACATGTCCTTATATTCAAATGGCTCCCAGGTATTACTTGGGGCAAAGAAATGTTATCACATACCACCCAACCAATGTAATCAAATACCACCCATAGGACGCAGAGACAGTTGCCTGTTATATGAAGAAGCAGAGAGCCGGAATCGGCTGGCTGCTTCTTCCATCCTCCCTCCCTTCCCCCCTGCAGCTCTCCATACCTCTGGTCTGGGAGGGGGGCTGGGCCGGCCTACAGTCAGCCTTGACTCCGTCCCCTCCAGACTAGAGAAGCTGATGTCCTGCTGGTGATGCTGCTGCTAGGAAGAAGGTAAGTGTATGGTTTTTATTTTTTTTAACTTTCTGTGAAGGACACAATGTGGGCATGTCATAGGGGGAACAATGTGGGCATATTACAGTGGGGCACAATGTGGGCATATTACAGTGGGGTACAATGTGGGCATATTACAGTGGGGCACAATGCGGGCATATTACAAGGATGGCACAATGTGGGCATATTACTGGGGGGCACAGCTGGTCATATTACTGGGGGCACATAACAAGGCATATTACTGGGGGCTCAGCTGGGCATATGACTGGGGGCACATAACAGGGCATATTACTGGGGGCACAGCTAGGCATATTAATGGGGGCACATAACTGGGGAATATTTACTATGTGAAGCAGTAAGGGGACTGGGTGGAATTAAGTGTATAGTGGGTGGAGTTGGGGGTGTGGCCTAGTGCTGAAAAAATTTGCCGCTGCGCGCTTAGCGGGCCGCACAATTTGTTCCTCTTTGTCCCTTTACAAAGTTTGGAGGTATGTAATCACAGATTTCATGACAAAAAAAACTATGGGCTGAAGCAGTCACATAATTTGGAAATTTTTTTTTTATTTTGCATGGAATTACAATACGGTTCCATTGTGGATAAATATGGAAGCGAGATCTTTAAAGTGAAACTGTGATCAGGTGGTTCAGATAACTTGAAGTCCTGAGAGGGTCCTTTATAATGTGACATGTTTAGGGGAAAACATAGTTTTAAAAACATGCTAGACACAAGGAGATGAATCCAAGAGTGGGGAGAAGAGTCCATTGTGAAGCTTCTTCTCAACCACTTTGGCGTGCTTGATATGTCTCTACCTATACATATCAAGTGAGAGACTTCTCAGTTAAGCAGAGAAGGACAAGGAGAAGCCACACATCAGAGTCTTCTCCCCATACTCAGACTCTTTTCTCTGTGGCTGACCAAAACATAGCAACCTTTTTTTAGACCAATGTTTTGGCCTGTTTGCCTTTATCGGTGATGTATCTTTAATTGTCGAAAAACTTGTAAATTTAAAAAGTAATCAGGATCAGTAGTTTTTGTTTCATATATAGGAAAGCCTGAAAAGTCATTCCAGGAAATCAGTCTGAAGTACTTTTTGCCAGTATTTCACTAATGTTTCCTATCACCCCTCCATGGAGTGCAAAGTTTCAAAAATAGTGCTACATAAATGGTGAAAGAAATACATATTTATCCAATCTACAGATGCTTGCCCATCCTTTATGTCTATGTGACATGATATGTCAATCAATGTATTCATCAGAGGTGAATGGAAATAAAAGCTGGCTTAAGTCATGGAATCCAACGATGCTTAGCGGTATTGTTCCTTGGCCATGCTGGAATCCAGGGACTAATAGTAATCAGGGTCTCATTCTGCTCTGCCAGCTTGGTCTGCCCATGGTGAGGGGGGAAGGAAAAGATGCCCAATCATCTGTTAAATTAGATATTTGATATAGATCATGTGGAATGTTTGTGCGTGATTTGAGGCACAAGTAATTGGTTATACTTGTGGATATACTTGTACAGCCCTTGTAATATACCTGTAATCTCATACCACTCCACTGCTAGTCTCAGACACTACGAATACTTGTTACTAGAGACATAATTGCCTATTCCTTGTGCTTGTTTCTGGGTATATATGTATTATTTATAGCACTTGCAGCTTTTTTGAAGATTTTATAGCATCACTCCATTTTATGGATATTTATTCTGCACAAACGATAAATATTATATAATGTTCTCATTAAGGTTATGACTTCTGCTCGGAAGGACATAATTGCATGGAGTACTCAGTCTGCAAAAACCTAGATGACACAGCTGTCTGTATCTGCCGCGATGGATTCCGGGCTCTTAGAGAAGACAATGCATACTGTGAAGGTATGTGTGCCATACAGAAAGATATCTATACAGTATGTCTATCATCTATATATAGGCAGCATCTACACTGAGATGAGTTTGATTGGCAGGTTACTTAAGCACTTAAGGCTGAAACCTTTAAATATTTAAATACAGGTAGGTGCCAGTTTTGACAAAATATAATTTTGCACCATGTTACTGTACTTACTGTAAAGATGTTACTGCAAAGCTGAGTAAAGTTATATGAATGCCGCTGAAAAAATCGTCATCTTTGAAAAGTAAAATCTAGGAAAACTAAGCTAAAATTATACAATGCCAAAATAATCATGTAATACAGTGCTCTAATAATATCACCATACACTGTCTAAATAATGGTGCTATACAAAGCCCAGATAGCGTGATCAGATGATGTTTCTTCTTTAACTACAGTGCCCCAGCTATTCTGATACAATCTTGTATTGAGCACCTCCAGCAGATGCCAAAGAGTCCTGGTACTCATGAGCTCCCAGCTCTACTGCCCATATGGGTGGATTGGCCATAGACCTTACAGGGAAATTTCCCGGTGGGCCAATGCTCAAGGGACTGCCCAAGCCCCCAACTTTGCTGCTGGCTGGGTATATAATAAGCTATCAGTGGTAATTAATTCTGTGAGAATCAGGTACTTGGCCAGCAACATGCCCTCCAGAATTCAACTATGTCCCACATCTCACCTCCTAAGCACCCTGCTCCATATCTTAATCAGACACAACTGGAGGAGGAGAAGAGAAAATGAGCCTCTATTGATGGTCACCACAGATGGACAGCTTTTGGGGCAATATATTGTGCGGCACTGTGCTATGTGGTATTTTGCGCTATGGTATTGCTGACTCATCTACTTTTCTTGCCTGCTGTCAATTTACACCCTCCTACAATATGGGGCCACTTTGAGGTATTTTTTTTCCAGGGTCACTTTAGGTTCCCAATCCACCACCAACCTTGCCACTTTCCCCCAAAAAATGTATCATCTTCTATACCAGTTTTCAGGCATAGTATTCAGTTCAGGTGCATGGACTGCTGGATGCTGTGCCTAATTGATGATGAGATGTACTTCTCGTCATAGCCTCGTAAGCCGGGCTATCATAAATCTGTTAGTTCCATAAATTAGTTCCAGTGTAAGAGGTTTCAGAGAACAGCTGATCGGTAGGGGTGCAGGGTGTTGAACCCTCACCGATTGGATATTAATGACCTATCATGAGCCTGGAAAACGCCTTTAACCCCCTAATACTGCACGTGTTTTGGATGTTAAAGATTAAGCTTTTTTTTTTTTTCTTTGCATTGCAAGAATCACAACTTTTTTATTTTTACATTGACACGGTTTTGTGACGGACAGGAGAAGTTGTATTAACTATTTAGTTGCATTTAGTTGTTCAATTTTCTGGTACATACTGCACTGTAAAATTTATTGATTAGCTTTAATCAGTAGTATTCTTTATCATGTTTTGTCTGTTGTTTTTATGCTATGACATTGACTATCGTATGAATATGACAATTAGATTTAATTACTTTTGCATAAAAAACAAGCTTTTTGAATAAACAAAGTCATTTTATTTTACTATATTCAGAGAGTCAGAACTTTTTATCATTAAAGCAGAGGGCTTGTTTTTTTGCTGGGCAGTTTTTATTGGCAGTATTTTAGGATTCATATCATTTATTGATGTCATTTTTAGAACTTTATTTAGGATTCAGTGCAAAATAAAAAGCAAACAGTGCATTTTACAGGGCATTAAAATAGGTTAAATATATTTTATGTTTTCATTTTTATGGTGAAAAAAAACTTTATCATATCATACTTTTTCTCCCCTAGGAGACTTGAAACAACTACATAGTTTGTATTTCAAAGCATTATTGCCTGTACTGACAGACAACCTACAGTACCGTATTACGCCATGCTTATGTCATAGCCTTATAGGCAAATGTTTATGGAACGCCTGGCTTCTGTAGTAAATTATTGGTCCACTGTGATTGTGATGCAGGGGACAGATGGGTGACATAATCCTGTCCCTCTACACAATCACACAATCAGAGACTAACTTTATTAGTCTCCGATCAGTGCCCAGTGCCGGAGGCTTCAGGATTACAGCACCCATAGTGCTGAAATCATCTTTTTCTGCGTCACCATAAAAATACAGCCCCTCAGAAGTAATCCCCTCAGTGGGTGCTGTAAAAACACTGTATGGTGGGCTGTAAATATAGTATGTATTTGTGTGAATCTATTATAGTTTTATGATGCTTATATGAAGGTATAGGGATACAACCACACAATGTGACATAGCCATGCTTCGTTCCAGTACTGTATGGCCAAAAGGGCCTCAGCGGGCTCTGATTACACTAATGAGGCAGCACTATTTATTGGGTCTGTATGTATGGCTACACGTTATTTTAGGTGCTGTGCGGCCATTAACAGTACAGAGCCACAGAATAGTGGAGCCTCATTAGTGTAATTAGAGCCCGCTGAGGCCATTTCAGCCATGGTACTCAAACACAGCATGGCTGTATCACAAGCGCCATACAATGTCACCATATGCTCGTACCTTAATTGTTTTTTTTTTTTTTTCTCGGTCAGATACTTATGGCACGTCATGACTGTTTTTTCTGTTATTACTTTCTTAAGGTAATTACATGAATCATATGGGTGATCAGTCAATAACCCACCCCCACAAAATTCTGATGTTAACAGGTGTCACAATAGCAATATACGGGTACCTTGTAATAACTTGTTAGGTGTGCAACACATATCATAAGTAAAATGGAAAATTATCAATTTCAAACCTATATTGCTAGAAATAACACATGTGCAGTGCCGTCTGCTCAGGCTTTCTCCCAATCAGGCCCTATAATTATTTCCTGTGTCTGACAGAAAAGCTACATATTCAATGCATTGGCATACACCACTATCTCATTGCATATGTATCAGTAGAATTGTTTTGGGCAATATGTACTTGAATAATTGGAGAAAAAAGAATGCTGTATGTGATATAACAATCAAAAAACATTATAATATATAAGCATCATTTATGTTATACAGAATAGAAGTGCATTGGATGAACTGTGGGCTTTCATCATTCAATGCACTATTCAATGCTCTAAATAAATTTTTGGTTGTTGACTATGATGTGATCTGATTTTACAAATGCAAGTGATGCTTGGCAAACATATTGAGCAATAATATAAATGTAAATGGGAGAAATCAAGCTTTTAGTTTCATTCCTGCTTTATATTGAAATGAATAGTGGATCAGAGCAGTGGGTCTACATATCTTACAGTACTCTAAATGCTTAAAAGGATTAGCCACTTTCTGGCTACCGTTAACAATTTGTATGTGACATGACTCTATGTCTCTTATTAATATAGTATGTGCCATTTGTTAGATTTCATAAACCATGTTCCCTTGCTGGGAAAATATTCCAAATCTTCTGTGTTGTCTGCATAGAGGTCCTGTCCATAAGATGGCTGCCAATGGAGGATCATGTGACCAGACACATCACTCAGCCTCATCTGTTCAAATTCAATGCACTAAACCCCCAGCAGTGAAGTGCAGATGGCAGGTGTAGTGTATTTGAATAGAGGAGACTGAATGATTTGGCTGGTCACATGACCCTCTATCTGCAGTCATTTTTTGCATAAGTCCTCTGTATGGACAGCGCAAAAGACACAGTACCTTATGAAATATAGAAAATTGCCCAGAATATCAACAAAGGTTAAGTGCCATATAGTCATCTTACATACACATTGGTTAGCAGTAGCCAGAAAGCGGTCAATCCCTTTAAT
This sequence comes from Rhinella marina, assembly GCA_900303285.1. NCBI lineage: Eukaryota > Metazoa > Chordata > Amphibia > Anura > Bufonidae > Rhinella > Rhinella marina. Next base: position 285,320 of record ONZH01013092.1, read on the forward strand.
AGAAATGCTACATATTTGATTATCCCCACCAAAAAATCTGTACCACTTTTTGCCATAAAAAGTCTTTGACCTGCTTAGCCCTATCAATACTGGATGCTGACTAAAGGCCCCTTAAAGGCTCCTGTACTTGGGCCATTGATCATGACAATTATTGGGACACTCCATCCCGATAACTGTGCTGTGTGTAAAGGTGCCACCAATCACCCGATTAATGATCAAACACCTGTTCATCAGGTGAAAGCATTGCTGGTCACTAGAGATGAGCGAATCTATTTGACGCTTCGTAGATTCATATCGAATCTTGGAAATTTTCATCTGCGAAGCGAATTCGAATTTCTTTGGATTCACTCCGTATTATTCGTAAATCTTTGCAAAATTTTACACGCTAACGATACGTATGAAACGTAAGAAACCTACACATTCTGCGTGAGGCGGGACAATGAAGATACGCCCACGCAAGAGCGGGAACGTGAAGATACGCCCCCCTCAGAACTGGAAAAAAACAGGAATCTAACTGTTTTGCACGTATAGGGAGTGAAGACTCCTCCCTCAGTGCTCCACCCTCCTCTGAAGTCTGAATCAGTTTAGACCAGCGCTAACCTCAGAGCAAGAGGCAAGCATCATGGCTAAAAAACAGCTGCGTCCAAATTGGAACGAGATGTATTTTGGAGACGACTTACCTGAACCACCACCTGCTCAAGACATCAAGGTGTCACAAGTCTGCCAGAGAAACCCAGCTTCAGTGCTGTGTGTTCCTTACCACCTGCTGAGGTTGCTGTTGCTGTGACTCGTGAGGCGGCTGGAGCGTCTGCTTTGGCTTGTGCGGCTGGAGCAACTGCTTTGGCTTGTGCGGCTGGAGCGTCTGCTTTGGCTCCTGAGGTTGGAACGTCTGCTTTGGCTCCTGTAGCTGGAACGTCTGCTTTGGCTCCTGCGGCTGGAACGTTTGCTTTGGCTCCTGCGGCTGGAACATCTGCTTTGGCTCGTGCGGTAGAGTGGCTGAAGCGTTCACTTCGCCACCCAGGAGGAGATCCACCCCTTCCATACACCAGAATCCAATTGTTCCACCATCTGTGATGGCCCATGCACAGACCGTCTGGGACTATAAAACCACAGTGGAGGACTGGGTCATACAGGTACTCGACCACCCTAGGCTGGGAGATCCTTCATTGGAAGGGAGAAAGGGAACTGGGATTTGGTTTTCCGTTGAGAGAGGGTCTGGCTTCCTGCAGGATGATGAGGATGGAAAGGAATATTTTGTGGGCTGCAGGTTGGTGAAACGGCCATACCTGCCACAACATTGGCATAGCCTGTATGTGGGGGATCAGGTGGAGTACACCCCCATGGTGTCCCTGAAAGGCTCATTTGCGACCGGGGTTACCCTCCTTTCAAAGCCTCTGGTGCTTACAACGGAACCAGAAGTGTGGCCGGATGAACCACCAGGTCCAGGACGCTTGCGCTGCCTGCAGGAGTTCCCAGATGGCATCCTCCAGTTCAGGGAAAAGGCATAGCCTCAGCCGGAGCCTCTGATTCCTGGACTGCCAGCACCACCACCACCACAGTCCTTACAGCTGGTTCAGCTGACCATGTTATCGTTCACCTTCCAATCCACAGTGGTCCACCAATACCAGCTGCCGTGGAAGATGAAGCCAGCAGCAGCCGGGGAAGCTGAGGCTTCTTTCCTGGATGCAACCTTTCTGGAACCACTGCAGCCGGAAGTCCTTAGCCCTGCTGTCCCAGCAGGAGCATCCGGAAAAGCGAAAATGGCTGCAGTGTGCATCACCACCACCCGGACCCGGTCAAGTCCAACTGAAGGAAGAAGAGGGCACTGGAGTTCCACCACCGCAGCGAGCATGGCCTACAAGAGGCAGGAGCGTCCTCTGATGAGCTTCAGCAGCAGCTCGAGCGAGGAGGACTTCAGGTCCCTCATATGAGGAACCCAACTACTGGCAGTGTGAAGGACACTGCAGGAGGACCTATGGGAACCACACCACAGACTGCACCTGACGGGTGAGATGCTAGTTGGCAGTTGTTTTTGTTTAGTTTCTGTTGCCCCGTTTGACTCTCACCCAGATGGACATGGCTGTCAGGACTCCCCTCATTCTGCAGAAATATCCCTGTTGCGGCGAAGTGCACCTATTTTCCTTTTTACCCCCTTCTCAGGTTATTTGGGAGCCCCCTTGGCAGAAAGGATTCTCTATGTGCCGCTTTTTAATGTAATGTATTGACCGTTTGACTCTCACCCAGCTGGAGTGGACATGGCTGTCAGTCAGGACTCTCCCCATTCTGCAGAAAGGTCCCAGTTGCGCCTAAGCACGCCTATTTTCCTTTTTACCCCCTTCTCAGGTTATTTGTGATCCCCTTTTTCCAAAGGGGCATAGCTATAGGGGGTGAAGAGGTAGCAGTCGCTAGCGGGCCCAGGAGCCTGAGGGGGCCCCAAGACCCTTGTGGTGCATAAGAAGCAGTGTTGCCAACCAGAATTTTTCTTTTTTCTGGACAACTTATCCCAAAATTCCAGACGGCTAACCTTTTTTACGGACAAATTGGTAAACCATAATGAATGATGAAGATTATAAGTAATCTATGTCTATATCTCAATGTACTGATAAGGATTCATTACCAGCATTTACTGTGAGCTGTAGAATCATGATAGTCACCACCAAAATAATGTAGTAAAGAACCACTAGCCTCAAAAAAATCCCGGACACATCAATTTTTTTTCACGGACACAGGAAAAAAGTCACCTATTTTTACGGACTGTCCAGAAATTTCTGGACGGTTGGCAACCCTGATAAGAAGACATGCACTGAGGGAAGGGGGGCCCAAGCTGAACTCTTGCACCAGGCCCCATGAGCCTTTAGCTACGCCCCTGTTCAGGAGATTGGAGCTGCGTCGTTGCTGAGTCCTGTCAGAGTGCCACAAGTGTCCCCAAGTGCCCCCAAATAACACAAGTGCCCCCACACACTCCACAGTGCCCCAGACTCACCCCATCGTCCAGTCACTTCAGAAGATCAGAGCTGCGCTGCCCTGGTCTTCTGTCTGAATGCCCCCACAGTGCCCCAAACACACCCCATCCTCCAACCACCCTTCCTTTAGTGGTGTAGTTAGTGTAATAGGGCTATTAGTTGGGATTCGAGTTAGGCGTTTGTAAAAAAATAAATAAATAAAAAAATAATAAAAATTATATATATAAATATGTATACGGCAGAGGAGGCATACGCATTTATCTGTTCTGATACAGAAAGTGCAAGCGAGACCGAACAGTTTCAAATTTCGTCATCATCCGCTAACACTAGTAATGACGAGCCACAGCAAAGTCGCAGACGAGACTCTTTGCCTGGCACTAGCATCATTGACCCTGAATAGATGCCCACAAAGTCATATGCTCCGTCTGTTACAGAATTTAATTCTGTCACAGGCATCCGTTTTGATGTTACAGGGTTTAGGAAGGCGGAATTTTTTTAAATCTTCTTATCAGAAGAACTGATAAATTTAATGGTTGAGCAGACCAATTTATATGCTGCTCAATTCATTGGTAGTCACCCCACCTCCTATTACGCCAAGAATGGTGTATGGTGCCCTGTTGTTGTGGCAGACATTTTAAAATTTTGGGGCCTCCTTTTAAATATGGGTCTCATAAAAAAACCCACTATGAGATCTTACTGGTCATCTGATGTCTTGTACGATACCCCTATGTACAGGGCAGTAATGACAAGACAACGATTCGAGACAATCCTGCGATTTCTGCACTTCGCTGACAACACACAGTGCCCCCCACATGACCCCAGCCACAACAGGCTTTATAAAATTAGGCCCCTTATAAATTATTTAAATGAAAAATGTAAAGAGGCCTACACCCCAGAAAAAAACATTGCGGTCGACGAGCCACTTGTCCTTTTTAAAGGCAGGCTTCAAATTCGCCAATATTTGCCAAGGAAGAGAGCACGATTTGGGCTAAAAATTTAGAAGCTCTGTGAGAGCGAATCTGGGTACACCTACAAATTTAGAGTTTATGAAGGCAAAGATACCCAGTTTTGCCCGCCTAAATGCCCCCTTCCCTCAATGTGGCAGGTAAAATAGTGTGGGATCTCCTGCACCCTCTTTTAGATAAGGGGTACCACTTGTACGTCGAAAATTATTATACCAGCGTACCCCTTTTCAGGTGCCTTTCAGTCAGAAAGACAGTAGCATGTGGCACCATATGCCGCAATCAAAGAGGCCTGCCCAAGCCTTTAGTAAACCAAAAATTGAAGCCTGGAGAAATAAAGGGCCTTTGCAATGAGGACATTTAACTTCCAATAAAATATCGAGACAAAAAAGATGATAATAACATCTATACATCCAGACAGCAGCAGCCCTGTTCCTGTGCGCGGCACCGATACCACCATCCGTAAACCTGTCTGCATACAGGATTATAATAAATATATGGGTGGGGTGGACCTTGCAGACCAAATGCTGCAGCCCTATAGCGCGGTCAGGAAATCCCGTATTTGGTATAAGAAACTTGCATCCCACCTTATGCAAGTAGCCCTGTATAATTCTTTTGTTATGTTCCAAAAAGCAGGGAACCAAGGAACATATCTTGATTTTCAAGAAAAGATCATAAAAAATTTAATATTTGCAGCGCCAGGAAAGCAGTGGAATAGCGTCATTTAGTCATGCCAGCAGAATTATCCCAGGGCAACATTTCCCATCAGAGGTGTCCCCTACTGCAAAAAAAAGCAGAGCCCAAAAGAGATGTAGGGTCTGTTATAAAAATGGGATACGGCGGGACACTACATATCAATGTGACACAATGTGACGCAGCGTCAGGTCATAGTGCGCGCCGGCAGGGAAGACAGTGGAGCGGGGAGCCTGAGGACAGCGGCGGCCAGAACAGGTAAGTATGTTTTTTTTAAAGTGGCTGGGTGGGCTGATCTGAGGTCTGAGGGGGGCCACAAGACGCTGGTCTGAGGGGGGCACAAGACCCTGGTCTGAGGGGGGCACAAGACGCTGACCTGAGGTCTGATGGGGGCACATGGGGGCACATTGTGTTGATCTGAGGTCTGAGGGGGGCCACAAGACGCTGGTCTGAGGGGGGCACAAGACGCTGACCTGAGGTCTGATGGGGGCACATGGGGGCACATTGTGTTGATCTGAGGTCTGATGGGGGCACAAGACACTGATCTGAGGTCTGATGGGGGCACAAGACGCTGACCTGAGGTCTGATGGGGGCACAAGACGCTGACCTGAGGTCTGATGGGGCCACAAGACGCTGACCTGAGCTCTGATGGGGGCACATTGTATTGATCTGAGGTCTGATGGGGGCACAAGACGCTGACCTGAGGTCTGATGGAGGCACAAGACGCTGACCTGAGCTCTGATGGGGGCACATTGTGTTGATCTGAGGTCTGATGGGGGAACAAGACGCTGACCTGAGGTCTGATGGGGCACATTGTGTTGATCTGAGGTCTGATGGGGGCACAAGACGCTGACCTGAGCTCTGATGGGGGCACAAGACGCTGACCTGAGGTCTGATGGGGGCACAAGATGCTGACCTGAGCTCTGATGGGGGCACAAGACGCTGACCTGAGCTCTGATGGGGGCACAAGACGCTGACCTGAGCTCTGATGGGGGCACAATGTGTTGATCTGAGGTTTATTATCCCTGTACAGTGACATCACTGTGTTTATTATCTCTGTACTGTGACATCACTGTGTTTATTATCCCTGTACAGTGACATCACTGTGTTTATTATCTCTGTACTGTGATATCACTGTGTTTGTTATCCCTGTACAGTGACATCGCTGTGTTTATTATCCCTGTACAGTGACATCGCTGTGTGTATTATCCCAGTGCAGGAAGAGGTAAGTGGTCTGTGTTTGTGTGTTTGTTTTCTATTTTTCAGGGTCGTGAATGCAGAGGACTACATCGGATTCGGTGGACTACGTCGGACCAGCTTTTTTTTTTTTAATAAAATGGTCAAACAGGGGTCTGGGGGAGTGTTTATTTCAATAAAATGTTTTATACTTGTGTGTGTGTATTTTTTTTTTACAATACTACAGTTTTAGTAATTAGGGCTATCTACAGACGGCCCTGATTACTAATACTGGGCTTAGTGCTTGCTGGTATGGCAGGCCAGCACTAACCCCAACATCTATTACCTCGGCACCTACCGCCACCAGGGGTGCCGGGAAGAGCCAGGTACCCGCAGGACCGTACCTTCTAAATTGAGGGACTGGCTCTGGGGCGGCTGCAGGCTGGTACCATTAGGCTGGGAAGGGCCAATAACCATGTCCCTTCCCACCCTGGTAGTGCCAGGCTGCCGCTGCTGGTTGTATCTGGCTGGCGAAGGAAAAAAGGGGGGAACCGCACGCCATTTTTTAAAAAATTATTTAATTGTTTTTGTAAAAAAATGGTGTGGGGTCCCCCCCTTTTTTCCTTCGCCAGCCAGATACAACCAGCAGCGGCAGCCTAGCACTACCAGGGTGGGAAGGGACATGGTTATTGGGCCTTCCCAGCCTAAAGGTACCAGCCTGCAGCCGCCCCAGAGCCAGACTCTCAATTTAGAAGGTCCGGTCCTGCGGGTACCCGGCTCTTCCCGGCACCCCTGGTGGCGTTGGGTCCCGAGGTAATAGATGTTGGGGTTAGTGCTGGCCTGCCATACCGGCAAGCACTAAGCCCAGTATTAGTAATCAGGGCCGTCTGTAGATAGCCGTAATTACTAAAACTGTAGTATTGTAAAAAAAAATACACACACACAAGTATAAAACATTTTATTGAAATAAAGACTCCCCCAGACCCCTGTTTGACCATTTTATTGAAAAAAAAAAAAAGCTGGTCCGACGTAGTCCACCGAATCCGACGTAGTCCTCTGCATTCACGACCCTGAAAAATAAAAAACAAACACACAAACACAGACCACTTACCTCTTCCTGCACTGGGATAATACACACTGCGATGTCACTGTACAGGGATAATAAACACAGCGATGTCACTGTACAGGGATAACAAACACAGTGATGTCACAGTACAGAGATAATAAACACAGTGATGTCACCGTACAGGGATAATAAACACAGTGATGTCACAGTACAGAGATAATAAACACAGTGATGTCACCGTACAGAGATAATAAACGCAGCAATGTCACAGTACAGGGATAATAAACACAGTGATGTCACCGTACAGAGATAATAAACACAGTGATGTCACAGTACAGAGATAATAAACACAGTGATGTCACCGTACAGGGATAACAAACACAGTGATGTCAAAGTCCAGGGAAAATACACACAGTGATGTCACTGTACAGGGATAATAAACACAGTGATGTCACAGTACAGGGATAATAAACACTGCGATGTCACAGTCCAGGGATAATAAGCACAGTGATGTCACAGTACACCTGTGCAAACAAGGCCTGGGGGGCCAAGATAAGGCTAAGGGCTACACTGAAAAGGGCCAGTGGCGCACAGATAAGGGGTAAGGGGCAGGGTCACAAGCAAGGTCCTGGGGGGGAAGGGGGGGTGAGGGGTGCACAGATAAGGGCCAGGGTGGCGCACACAGGGGGCAGCAGAGACAAGAACCAGAGAGGCGCAGACAAAGAGGGAGTGGGGCACAGATAAGGGCCCAGGGGCGCAGACCAGGAAGAGGCGTACAAAGACAAGGGCCAGATCCCAGGGGCCAGGTAGGCACAACAAAAGGGGCGCAGATAAGAGCCAGGGGCTGCATTGAAAGGGCCAGTGTGGTGCACAGAGCAGGGTCAAAAGCAAGGTCTGGGGGGGTGAGGGGCGCACAGATAAGGGCCAGGGTGGCACAGACAAGGGCCAGAGAGGCACAGAAAAAGGGGGCACAGATAAGGGCTGGGGGTGCAGACAAGGGCCAGGGTGGCGCACACAGGAACCAAGGGGGCAGAGAGAAGGGGCAGGGAGGTGGCGGCGCAGACAAACCAAACGTTTAGGCATTTGATTGTCATTGCCGTAGTGCCTTCACACGGAGCGTGTTTAGCAGCGGGTCTAGTTCAGTGGGTTTCCCACACCTAACCGCCTGCGGATTTTTCACCCATTGAGCATGAAAAGTATTGGCTAATCTCCGGTTTTTCATGCTTTAATGTATAGCAATGGGTGAAAAATGTGTAGTGGGTTAGGTGGACTGGACCCGCTGCTAAACACGCTCCGTGTGAAGGCACCCTGAGACCTGATGCTAGGGGGGGTGGAAAGGCAATAGGTTAAGGATAGTTTGGGGGTGTGACAATCAATGAGGCCCTCTCTATGCTCTATGGATTCTCAAGAACCCCTTAAGAAAACAAAGCAGGGAGCAAATGTGGCCTGATTGTTGCTGTTGCCATAGATAAAGCAGAATTGGAGATGGTAACTAACTTGTACAATCTTGGGGTGTGCAAGACACTACAGGTATCAGTCATCCCTCCTTGTCCTCAGGGCTGGCAGCAAGGATGAGACACTAAAAAGGTAATGAGAGTGCACAAGGGTGCATTGGCTGTACTGAGTAGATGTATCTTTACTAATGATCTCCATCCTCCTGGTGCTTGTGGCGCAGCCTCCACTCTTCTTCATCTGTCATTGAGCCCCTCCGTGTCCTTTAGAGCGGTCCAAGTCCCACCTTATAAAGCCATGCTGTTAGGCAGCACACTGAGCCCTTCTATATGTTCTGGAATCTGATTATAGTTATCTGTTATGCATTTCCTTTTGAATGCTGAACAATGCATCTGTTCTTCAGTTTAAATTTCAATAAAAATTATTGAAATAGAAAATGCATGCGTCTATTAAAATTTTTTGCTCTAAAAATGTCCAGAATTTCCATATTAATAGGTTCTTCTTTATTTTGGCGAGGTATTGTATCAGTATTGAGTATCGTGATACTTTTTTACATATCGGTATCGAACTCCAAATTCTGGTATCGTGACAACCCTAGTCCAGATAAGCCTGGACTTTGCATAAGGCTTCATTCACACGTCCGGATGACGTTCCGTATGGCGTCCATGTTTCCGTTTTAAGTGCAGATCCATTGTAACAATTCTTATCCTTGTCAGCAAAACGGACAAAAATAGGACATGTTCTATCTTTTTTGCGGAACAGAAATACGGACACACGGAAACGGAATGCACACGGAGTATCTTCCGTTTTTTTTTTGCAGACCCATTGAAATGAATGGTTCCGCATACGGTCCGCAAAAAAAAAGGAACGGACACAGAAACAAAACACTTCCTTAGATTATTAATTTAATCAGTTTACATTTTTTTAACTTCTTTTATGCACTTATGCACATTTTTAATTTATTATGCAATCCACTGTTTTTTAACACTCCACATTTCATTATATTATTAGCTAATTATAATTTGGAAAATTAGACAAACTCCAAAATGTAAAAATAAATTCTCATTATACCCCTAGATGAATACCGTAAAAAAATAAAATTTTCACTACACCCCTAGATGAATACTTTAGGGAGTGTAGTTTCCAAAATGGGGTCACTTTTTGGGGGTTTCCACTGTGGGATACCTCAGGGTACCTTCTAATGCGACACAGCACCTGAAAATTATTCCTGTGAAATCTGCCCTCCAAAAGCCATATTGTGCTATGTCGTATGCCCATACAGCAGTCAAAAACCACATATGGGGTGTTGCCTTATTCAGGAGAAAATGGGTAACATATTTTCTGGTGACTTTCTCCTGTTACCCCTTGTGACAATGAAAAACTTGGGCCTAAAGTGACATTTTTCAGTAAAATATGTAATTTTTCTTTTTTACAGCCAAGGGTTTCTAAATTCTATGAAAAGCATATTGGGCCAAAGTGCTCACTACACACCTAGATGAATACTTTAGGGGGTGTAGTTTCCAAAATGGGGTCACTTTTTGGGGGTTTCCACTGTGGGGGACCTCAGGGTACCCTCTAATGCGACACAGCACCTGAAAATTATTCCTGTGAAAACTGCCCTCCAAAAGCCATATTGTGCTATGTCGTATGCCCATACAGCAGTCAAAAAACACATATGGGGTGTTGCCTTATGCAGGAGAAAATGGGTAACATATTTTCTGGTGACTTTCTCCTGTTACCCCTTGTGACAATGAAAAACTTGGTCCTAAAATGACATTTTTCAGTAAAATATGTAATTTTTCTTTTTTACAGACAAGGGTTTCTAAATTCTATTAAAAGCATATTGGGCCAAAGTGCTCACTACACCCCTAGATTAATACTTTAGGGGGTGTAGTTTCCAAAATAGGGTCACTTTTTGGGTGTTTCCACTGTGGGGGACCTCAGGGTACCTTCAAATGCGACACAGCGCCTGAAAATTATTCCAGTGAAAGCTGCCCTCCAAATTCCATATTGTGCTCCATCTGTTCTAAGCTCAGCCGTACGCCCATACAGCAGTCGACAACCACATATGGGGTGTTACTGTAAACTGCAGAATCAGGGTAATAGATATTGATTTTAGTTTGGCTGTTAACCCATTCTGTTTTATAGGAAAAATTGATTTAAATGGAAAATCTGCAAAAAATGTGAAATTTTGAAATTTCTTCTCCATTTTCTTTTAATTCTTGTGGAGCACCTAAGGGGTTAACAAGTTTTGTAAAGTCAGTTTTGAATAACTTGAGGGGTGTAGTTTCTAAAATGGAGTAATTTTTGGGTGGTATCTAGTATGTAAGGCCCACAAAGTGACTTCATAACTGAACTGGTCCTTAAAAAAGTGAATTTTAGAAATTTTCTTAAAAAATGTAAGAATTGCTTCTAAAATTCGAAGCCTTCTAATGTCCTAAAAAAATTAATTTCAAAATAATGCCAACATAATGTAGACATATGGGAAATGTAAAGTAATAACTATTTTGGGAGCTATCACTATCTGCCTTAAAAGCAGAGAAATTCAAATTTAGAAATCTACAAATTTTTCCAAATTTTCTGTAAATTTGGGATTTTTTTATGAATAAAGGTGAAACATATTGACTCAAATTTACCATTAACATGAAGTACAATGTGTCACAAGAAAACAATCTCAGAATGGCTTGGATAAGTAAAATGTTCCAAAGTTATTACCACATAAAGTGACACATGTCAAATTTGCAAAAATCAGTCTGGTCACGAAGGTGCAAAATGGCCCGGTCATTAAGGGGTTAAGATGTTTTCAGGAAAAATGGATTAAGCAGGCCATATACTTCATATAGTAGCTATTACTCCAGACCTACTCAAATACATGCATGGTCGGCTCATCCGAGCCCTTATGTGTTCTCCATGAGGAAAGTGAGTAAGACACTGCCAGACACCTCTGGTAGTGCTTATCTCCCGTGAAAATAAAAGAATCGGGCATGTTAAAATCCAGCATGTCTGATTGTTCTTCTCCCTGACATTTGCTGTAGGTGGAATGTCAAGGCACCCCCATGCATATTTTATGGTCACCTGGATCTACCAAGAATGGCTTCTTCTGATGACATTTTTCTAATGTGTTTGGTCCCCTTAACTTGGTGATCTAGTGTTCTGGAATTGGGATTATACCATTTCATAGCCATGGAGAATGAGTACTACCTATTTGATGATATAGGTGGTGGCTTCCCTGAAATAGAAGCTCTACACTTTTGTAACTTAAAGATGCACTCCCACAATTTTTTTTTATTCTCTGGTCTTTTAGAAAGGTACCAGATGTAAACTATAGTGAAGGTAATCTTCTTACCAGTGACTGTATTTGTGAGTTATCCCCTCCCTTCTGATCCTTAGCTTTGTCATCACTCAGCACTCAGATGTTCCAAATAACACAGCATCTTATGTGTGGACAGGAAGTCAGTGTCTCTATTTATTCCTGTGGGAACCTCAATGTCAGTCTCATAGGAATGAATAGAGAAGTAACTGACTTCCTGTCCTGTGTCAGTTGGAGATCAGAGTGTTAGTCACATGACACAGCTGAGGATCAGATTAGATCAGATTATTCACTACTTATCATGTACCTTTCTAACCGGTCAGAGAATAAAGATTTATGTGGGAGTGATTCTTTAAAAGGATGCTGACTAGCAACTAAATGTGTTTTTAAAGTGCAAAATTACCTTTTATGTTTTACAATGTAACACATTATAAAATCGTTTTAGACACAAAAATCGTGCCTGTTACCTGCCAGAAACCACATTGACTATGTTACTACACTTTGTACTGAAATGTTATATTCATGTTTATTTGATTGATAAGTCTCTGGCTGTTGAAGGATGAAAATGACATTTATAATATCATCTATGCTTGTACTTCAGAATGTATTCCCGTAATATTTGAAAACAAGTATATGAGATTAAATGTAATGAAATATGACTTGACAGCCGCTCTCTAAGATGATTCAGAACGCATTCAATTGCAAAGCAATTTAACCTAGGTGACTGAAGAAAAATTACCACTAAAGCTAAAAAATAGTGAATTATTATGTGTACGTTGGGTGACCTGCACAGCTATTAGACCAAGTAGGAGAAATGTCGTGGTTTGCATCTCCCACTGTGTTCATTGCTGTTTCATAGGTAATATTATTTAAAGGCTCTAGGCTATAATTTGTGCTGTATACTATGAGTACAGCTATTAGTGAGTGGCTCATTAAAGCTCATACACATTTTGTGTATACTCTGTATTTACCACTGAATACAGAGTGAGGAGATTCAACAATATATTATATATATATATATATATATATATATATAGTGGCTTGCGAAAGTATTCGGCCCCCTGGAACTTTTCAACCTTTTGCCAAAATTCAGGCTTCAAACTAAAAAGATATAACATTTTAAATTTTTGGTGAAGAATCAACAACATGTGGGTCACAATTGTGAAGTGGAACGAAATTTATTGGATCATTTAAACATTTTTGTAATAATAAAACTGAAAAGTGGGGCGTGCAAAATTATTCAGCCCCCTTGCATTAATACTTTGTTGCGCCACCTTTTGCTGCGATTACAGCTGCAAGTTGCTTGGGGTATGTCTCTATCAGTTTTGCACATCTAGAGACTGAAATTCTTGCCCATTCTTCCTTGCAAAACAGCTTGAGCTCTTTGAGGTTGGATGGAGAGCGTTTGTGAACAGCAGTTTTCAGTTCTTTCCATATATTCTCAATTGGATTCAGGTCTGGACTTTGACTTTGCCATTCTAAGACCTGTCTATGTTTATTTTTGAACCATTCCATTGTAGATTTTGCTTTATGTTTGGGATCATTGTCTTGTTGGAAGATAAATCTCCGTCCCAGTCTCAGGTCTTTTGCAGACTCCAACAGGTTTTCATCCAGAATGGTCCTGTATTTGGCTTCATCCATCTTCCCATCAATTATAACCATCTTCCCTGTCCCTGCTGATGAAAAGCAGGCCCAAACCATGATGCTGCCACCACCATGTTTGACAGTGGGGATGGTGTGTTCAGGGTGATGAGCTGTGTTGCCTTTACGCCAAACAAAGAGTTTTCCATTGTTTCCAATAAGTTTGATTTTGGTTTCATCTGACCAGAGCACCTTCTTCCACATGTTTGGTGTGTCTCCCAGGTGGCTTGTGGCAAACTGTAAAGACTTTTTATGGATATCTTTGAGAAATGGCTTTCTTCTTGCCACTCTTCCATAAAGGCCGGATTTGTAAAGTGTTTGACTGATTGTTGTCCTATGGACAGACTCTCCCACCTCAGCTGTAGATCTCTGCAGTCCATCCAGAGTGATCATGGGCCTCTTGGCTGCATCTCTGATCAGTCTTCTCCTTGTTTGAGATGAAAGTTTAGAGGGACGGTCGGGTCTTGGTAGATTTGCAGTGGTCTGATACTCCTTTCATTTCAATATGATCGCTTGCACTGTGCTCCTTGGGATGTTTAAAGCTTGGGAAATCTTTTGGTATCCAAATCCGGCTTTGAACTTCTGCACAACAGTATCACGGACCTGCCTGGTGTGTTCCTTGGTCTTCATGATGCAGAACCCTGAGACTATCACAGAGCAGGTGCATTTATATGGAGACTTGATTACACACAGGTGGATTCTATTTATCTTCATCAGTCATTTAGGACAACATTGGATCATTCAGGGATCCTCAATGAACTTCTGGAGTGAGTTTTCTGAACTGAAAGTAAATGGGCCGAATAATTTTGCACGCCCAACTTTTCAGTTTTATTATTACAAAAAAAGTTTAAATGATCCAATAAATTTTGTTCCACTTCACAATTGTGACCCACTTGTTGATTCTTCACCAAAAATGTAAAATGTTATATCTTTTTGTTTGAGGCCTGAAAAGTGGCAAAAGGTTGAAAAGTTCCAGGGGGCCGAATACTTTCGCAAGGCACTGTATATGTATAGCGTGTGTGCATACTTATATGTATGCATGTGTGTATATATATATATATATATATATATATATATATATATATATATATGTACAGAACCCATTAGCTTTAAACAGCATAGCCGAAGATTTAATATAAAATTAAAATGGTTATCAAACCAGTATAATGACCCTCCCCATGCCTGGGCCCCTTATATACATTATACTTACCTGCTCCCCGGCTCCCGCATTGCTCCAGATCCCTGCACGGCCGATGCTGCATCTCCACGTCGCTCAGATCAAAACATCCGGTGATGGGGGGAGCAGCCAATAGCAGGCCGTGACGGGGATGAGCCTCCCTAGTATCATGGGTGATGCTAGGGAAGCTCATGATGCAGCGGCTGTGAAGGGATCCAGAGCGACCCGGGGGTGCAGGGGAGCAGGTAAGTATAATGTATACGAGGGGCCTTGGCATTGGGGGGTCATTATAGGGGTTGGATAACCCCTTTACGAAAAAAATACATAAGGCTAGTTTCACACCAGCGGTAAATTCTTCCAGCAGTGGAAAATCCTGTCTGAAGACAACTTGTCCAGCATAACCAGAAAAGAGCCGGAGCACCACCAGGCCCCTTTGACTATAATGGGACACAGTGGTGATTCGGCCTCCTTCTGGCATTAGTGCCAAGTTTCGGCTAGACAGAAACCGTGCAATTAGAGATGAGCGAATTGATTCGTCGATTCGTATCGAATCTTGGGAATTTTTAGCTGCGAAGCGAATCCGAATATTAGGTGATTCGCTTCGGTTTTGTATGCATTTGCTACGTAGTTTGTCCTATAAATTATACGCTATTGCTACATATAAGTTACTCTATACGCTGTTTGCGTACAAATTCAATTCATTAGCGATGCAGACTCCTCCTTGGTAGCTCCGCCCCTTCTCCAGTGCGCGAGAAGACGAGGCAACTCAGGCAGTTAATATGGCAACACAGCGAGGCCCTGACTGGGGAGGCATGGTTTGGGGCACCGACCCCTATGAGGAGAAGATCTACGTCTTTCAATATGTCTGGCAGCCTAACAAGTCGGTTGAGGTGCCCGCTGAGGTGTTCACTCCGCTGGCTGACACGGCGGAGGCAGCAGGAGTTCCCACTCCGCCGCAGAAGGACTACTCCCTTCGGCAAAATTCAATGGTCCCCGAGGCTGTCACCTGGAACGCCCTGATCCTCTGGGAATACAAAAAGTTGGTAGAGGAGTGGGTTGTGCAGGTTTTGGAGCACCCACGGTCCGGTGACCCCAAGCTGGAGCGCTGAAGGGGTACCATTATTTGGTTCAGTGTGGAACGGGGAGTAGGTTTTATCGGCGATGAGGAGACGGCGGAATTATACATAAACCGCCATTCTGTAAAGCGGCCGTATCTTCCGCCCATCCGCCACAATCTCCACGCAGGGGATTACATGGAATATACCCCTATGAAGAGCCTCCAAGGCTCCTTTGCTACTGGGGTGAAACTCCTTAAGCGACCAGCTACTCCTGCAGCGCCCCCAGAAGACTGGAGTGAAGAGGCCCAGGCCGCAGAAGAGGCTTGGTGTTCCCATGAGACCAATGCAATCTGAGGAGAAATCACAAGCTCAGCTGGAACCCCAGATACCAGATTTGCCACCACCGCCGATCCTTCATGCGGGACAGATGACCACCAACAGTTTCGTGTACCAGCCATCAGTGGTACAATACCAACTGCCATGTCAGGTGCACGCCGCCCAATCCGCCGCTCGCGGAAGACGGTTACCAGAGCCCTTACAGCCGGAGATACTGTCACCTTGTATGCCATGGCCCTTGCCAGTGTGACCGCCCAGTCACTACCAAGACCATCCCTGAGAGGTCGTGGGGGTCTGCTGCCGCAACCAGTGTTGCATTCATGAGGCAGGAGCGCCCTCTCATGTCTTTTAGCTCCAGCAGCAGTGAAGAGGACCTGCTGGCCTAAGGATCCTGCAGCTTTTATGGGAGCCACAACGTGGACTTAACCTGAAGGGTGAGCACTAGTTGGCGTGTGCTTTTATTTTTGTTGCCCTGTGTTTGTCCTCAACCAGATGGACATGGATTGTCAGGACTCCCCCATCACAAAAAAAAAAAGTTTTAACCAAGTTGCGCAGACGTGCGCCTTTTTTCCCCCTTTTCAGGTTATTGGGGAGCCCCTTGAAAGAGGGTTTTTTAAGGAACCTTTGCTGCTATTTTTTTACCCATTTGGATTACAATTTTACCTATGTGAATTACAAATTGCAACTGAGTTTGTTCCAGTCGTATGACAAGCGTCAGAAGAAAAGAGACTTAAACGTGTCCGTGAGCATACTAGATAGGTGATATTTAAAATGTTTACATTATACCTATAATGTATTTGCACTATATTGTTTGCACTGGATTGTTTGCACTAATGTTTTTACCTTTCAGCAATGTTTTCAAGTATGTTGCCCATTGTGTGTATTTCTTTACAGGTACCCCCCCCGCAATGTGTCCTCATATTCATTTTATAGTATGGTGCATGGTTGTACTATGCACTTAGCCGGATAGACAGCACCTTACTTGTTCTACCTCAAATATACATACTACCTCTGAGGGCGATTTCAGATCTGACCATTTACGCTGGATCTGGCCCGTGGTCCGCAAGGTGTCGAAACGATGGCGCAAGCCTCGGATCACCTGCTGGATCACCTCCTTTTTATGCTGGTTCGGGTGGCGGTGTGTGCCATCGTAATCCTGCCGGTCCATCAGCCGGACTATGTATTTCAGCTGTGCAGCAGAGCTAAATGATGAGGATTGCCTGGATGCCATTTTTGAATATTCGCTCTGTCTCTGAGGACTGCACGCGCGGCCTCTCATCGTGAGTGCCTGCATATTATGTAATCGCGTAGCCAATAGTACGCTGCGGATTCGTACGCTATTTGTACGTTCATGCGTACGTCTTCTAAGAAGTTGCGTACATTTTTTAAATGTACGTTCGTTATTAGTGCGCGCATGTTCGCTAATAGCACATAATAACGTATATTTTGTACGCAAACACAACGAATCTATTCGTCGAATATACGAATCTTAGGAAAAGTTCGGCAAATGTTCGGCGAATAATTTTTTGAATGATTCGCTCATCTCTACTTGCAATAGTATTTGTCTGGCCAAATCCTGGCACTAATGCTGGAAACAGGCTGGATCCACGCTCAGTCCCATTATAGTCAAAGGGCTCTGGCACTGTCAGGAAGTATCCGGCAATGTCTGATACAATGTCTTCGGGCAGGGTGTTCCTCAGAATTTACCACTAGTGTGAAACTAGCCTAGTTATGATAATTTGACCCCTCCTCTCCAGCGTTTCTGCTCCTATCTTCCCGATCCTGTCACGTTGTAATGTTTTCCAGCGAATGACCGCAGCAGTCACGTGTGGTATCCAGGCACATAAACACTGCAGTCAGAAGCATCAGTGCCGCATTGCCAGACCGGAATGGGGTTTAGAACAGTGACTATAACATTTTTTTATTATTTCAATACCTTGTCATGCCTTTTACCATTTATTTTAAACTGAACAACCCTTTAACCGGAAATGAAAGATAAAACACACAATCCCCTACCTCCACATGTGTAATGCTACAGAAGATTGGAAAGTGCTATTATGGAATCTGAGACTATGTGCCTCCATAGCCCCAGCCTTGGCTACTGGAAAATATAATGGGGGAGATTTATCAAAACTGGTGCAAAGGAAAACTGGCTTAGTTGCCCATAGCAACCAATCAGATTCCACCTTTCATTTCAAAGCTCATTTGAAAAATGAAAGGTGGAATTTGATTGATTGCTATGGGCAACCTCACCTCAACACATGCTGCATGTATGAAGCTGAAAGATCCAGCACATAGTAGAATTGTTTCATAAAAATAGGTATAAACTGCCACTTATGTTTCTGGCCTCAATGGCCCGTAGTCATAGTCATGAATGTTTGTATAAATAATATTAAAAGAATAAGTGTGAAGATAATTACAAGTTTTACAGTCTGTGAATATTACTGTCTTAGGAAAATGACACTGGCACAGGAAAAGTTACTACACATATGGGGGCACATTTATCAATGCTGTCAAAAAGTTAGCCAAGAGGTAACTAGAATAGACAGGCGAAAACTGCAAAACCAATCTTATTAAACCACAGAATGATAACTTGCTGCAACTCCCTAGACATGTATACAGTTTTTGCCCAGTTTGTGCCATAGTTCTGATTAAGTATAACTCCAATATTTTTCTTTAGTTTTTATTAAAGGGGTTGTCTCTCTTCAGCAAGTGGCATTTGTCATGTAGTTAATACAAGGCACTTACTAATGTTTTGCCATTGTCTATATTGCTTCCTTTGCTGGTTTGATTCATTTTTCAATTGCATTATACACTGCTCATTCTCCAGCAATCCAGCAGTGGTGCTCGTGCTTGTACACTATAGGGAAAAGCTCCGGACTCTAGTGGCCGGGACTGTGGGAGCGCACATACACACACATGCGCAGAAGCTCCCGTCCTGGCTGCAGCAGTGGCCATAACCCCTGGATACAAGTAGTATATAATAGGATGGAAAAATGAATCCAGCCAGCAAAGGAGACAATATGGATAATAACAATATATTAGTGAGTGCCTAGTATTTACTTTCTCTACCTGATAAATGCCACTTGCTGAAGTGACAAAATCCCTTTAATATGTGTTTAACATATTAATAAGTTCCTTTATGAATTTTATAAAAGAAACATTCCAAGCTTTCAGTTTCCATTGATCTACCAACAAGCTGGCTGACCATGTGTCCTTTGTATATGTAACTATTCTAAAGGTTGACTGGAACAGGTGTCAACAACCTGTTGTGAAACTACAACTTCTAGCATGCTTCATTCACTTTTATGGGAGTTCAGAAAACAGCCAACCAAGTGTGCTTGCTGGGAGTAGTAGTTTTACCACCTCTGGAGTGCCAGAGGTTGCTAACCCCTGACATTGCAGTCAGGAATTATTATTATTATAATTATTAGTTTACCCACCTATATAATGCTATATAATATATAATACAATAATTTGAAGATATGTTTCTGTAGATATTAGCGTTTTCATAGTCATACAGGACATTGCTTCTCACTACTTATGGTCAAATAGAAGGAGACTAAAACCATCAGCACTGGTGAAAAGTACCATACTGTTTATATGCTCACTAGCAGAGATGAGCGAATCTACTCGCCACTTCGTAGATTCGATACGAATCTTAGAAATTTTCCACTGCAAAGCGAATCCGTATTTTTTGAGATTCGCTCTGTTAGATTCAAAAATATTCTTAAAGCTTTCTACGCATTCGCTACGTACTTGTCCGATAAATTGTACGCTAATGCTACGTATAAGTTACTTTATACGCTGATGCGTACGAATTCAGTTAATTAGCAAACTTTTACTGTTAGTTCGTTATTCGTGCGGCAAAAAGCCCGGGAAGAAAGCGGTCACCTGACCTAGTGGGAAGGGCTTGCTCTGATTGGCTCACAGGCTCGGTAAGCCAGTGACGCATCAGTTGTGCTGCGACTGCTGAGTCGAGCAGAAGCACTGTCTGTGAAGTTCTGAGAGACAGAGAACTGTTTTGTTAAAATTGGGGTGTAATTGTTCTGGGAATCCATATTACACATATCAGGGATACTGCAAGGCCAGTACAGGGCAAGTGCAGGGCCAGTGCAGGGCTAGTAATAGGGATAGTAATCAGGCAGGGAGAGAGACAGGGAGACAGACAAAGACCAGCTGCAGGGCCACAGTCAAGTGAAAATGTCTGGCATGGAAAAGCAAAAGGGTTCCAGCCAGACCTCGAGCTCCAAAAAAAGGAGAAGGTGGCACAGGGCAGCAGTGCCAAAGGACCTGTAGCCGGAGCTTCTACTTGTAGAATTCGCAATAGTTGACCAGTGTTCCACTAGGCTAACCCACCAAGGCGCAAAATTGTAGTGGAGAAGAAAGTGGATGAGGTAGTGGAGTGGATGGCACACTCATCTCAATCGCACCCGGATGATCTGCTGTCATCTGCTGATGCAGTATCATGTAGCCAGGGGTCAGACTTAGAGCGTTCCGCCTGCTCCACCATTCCGCTCCAGCAAAGTCCGTCATTTTCTGCCACCTCTCGGGCTTCAGTGCCCCCTCCTAGTGGTGTCCCTTCTGCAATTTAGAAAATAAAAGGCCACCGAACCCCACCGCATAATCCGGCGGTTATAGAGGACAGCCTCCCTGAGGATTTCTTAGAGGGCAGTCAGAGTTTGGACTGCCCAGAATTGGAGGTTGGTGGGGAACAGCCTAATTTGCTGTCAGAAAAAAGTGGTGGGGAGGAGTCTGATGATGAATCTGATGTGTTAGACTGGAGGACCTGGGAGGTGGATTGGGCTGGTGAAGAGGATTTGATCTCAGAGGAGGAGGGTGGTAGTAGTGGCAGCAACAGACGGCAGAGGCGAGTTAGGCCCAGGGCCAGGCCTTCCTTGGGAACTAGCGAGACCCCAAGTATAGTGGGGCCAGCACCAGGGTCTAAGCATGCAAGGGCTACAAGCCTGGCCAGCTCTGGAGGGCGCACGTCGGGTGTGTGGAAGTATTTCACCACTCTGCCGGGGGACATCAGCACGGATACATGTAATTTCTGTAAACAGAAGTTGAGCCATGGGAAAGCCACAAATGTGGGGACCACTGCTCTGTAGAACCATCTGAAGCGGCGTCATGCCGTCAGTTTAGAGCAGTGCATTAATACTGAAGAGCTGACTACTTCTCCCAGGGTCCCTTGCGTCAGGCAGGCTGCATCCAGGGGCGTAACTCAGCCCGCATCCAGGGGCGTAACTAGTACATACACCTCATCGCCCACTGCATGCGTTTCTCTACCTCCTCTTATTCGCCAGCCGTCCATCGCCGAGTGCGTGGCCAGGAAGCAGGTTTACGCAGCAAGTAATCCAACAGTGCGCAAACTTAATTGTCACCTGACCAAGTTGCTGGCTGTGCAGTCTCTGCCGTACAAATTAGTTGAGTGCACAGCTTTTAGGGAGCTAGATCCCTAGCCGGCATTACTTCTCAAACAAAGCTATCCCCGCCCTTTACTCCCACGTGGCAGACAATATTGGACCCCTGCACCTGTCTCTCTGCAGAATTGTGCACGTCACGGTGGACACCTGGAGCAGTGCTTACGGCCAGGGGCAATACATGTCCTTAACGGCCTTCTGGCTAAATGTATTTAGTGGCAGCGAGGCAGGAACCCCCTAGAAACCGGGCCAATTGCTGTTGGCACCTCCATGCGCTTTCCAGGCAGGATTGCAGCAGACCACCCAGAAACTATCCGCTTCCACCTCCACGGGCAGTCCGCCTGCTGGAGCATCAGGGCTTAGAGTTAACCCCCCTCCTTCATATCATATGTGCCAGGTGAAACGCTGCCACGCTGTCTTAGACTTAATTTGTCTTGGCAGCAGCAACCACACAGGCCAGCGCTTGCTGCATTACATCAAGCAGCAAATAGCACACTGGCTGTCTCCCCGCCAGCTGGAAGTGGGCAAGGTAGTGAGTGACAATGGGACAAATATAGTGGCAGCGCTGATCCTGGGTCAATTCACGCATGCTCCCTGTATGGCACATGTCCTAAATCTAGTGGTGCTGAGATTTCTAAAAACATTCACTGGCCTGCGCACAATGCTGGCAAAGTCACGGAAGCTTTGCACTCATTTGAGCCATTCTTATGTGTCCCGCCACACTCTGCTGGAACTGCAGAGGCAAAACGGTCTTCCGCCACACCGGTTGATAGGTGGAATTCCACACTTCATATGTTGCAGCCGCTCCTTGAGCAGCGTAGAGCAGTGGATGATTTTTTCCAGCAGCAGCCAGAATCTTCAACCATAGGGAGCAGGTGCGACTTAGATTTCACTCAGTGGAGGCTGGTGTGAGATGCCTGCACTGTTTTAACGCCCTTTGAAGAAGCCACTAAATTGGTCAACCGGGACATAATTTCACTAATATTTGTCCTGGAAAAGACACTGACGCTCATGCAGCAGGGGGCAATGGAGGAAGGAAATCCTGGCCATCTCTCTGCACGCTATGCTGTCACTGTAGGGGAGCCCCAACGCCAAAGTTCACTTGCGGTGAAGGAGGAAGATGAGGATGAGGAGCTTCAGGTAGAGGAGGGGGAGGAGGAGTATTTTAATGATTATGATGACCAGGAGGAGGAGACACAGCTGGAGTATCTGGAGGATGACGATGAGACTTTCAGGGACACTGAAGTGTCTCAGAGAGAGCCTGAGATGGAAAGAACTGTCTCCTCGGGCACGCTGGCCAGGATGGCGAGCTGTATGCTCACATGCTTACGGAGTGACAGGCATATCCTAAAAATAAGGCAGACGGACGAATACTGGCTAGCGATGCTTCTGGACCTGCGGTATCAATCCAACATGGGGGATTGTTTTCCTCCCCAGGAAAGGGAGGAGAAATTAGCATCATTCCGGGCAGTGTCGGACCGGCCCACCAGAGGACCGGAGGATCCTCCGGTAGGCCCCAAGCCACTTAAAAAAAGCATACTTACCTGTCCTGCCGGGGCCCACTGTTCCTTAGGGGGCCCACTCGTTTCCTCACTTGTAAATTGCAGCGGCCGCGGTCCCTTTAAACATCACCTGGCCTTGGCATACTGCTGCTGCGTTACCCGTGCATGATGTCACTGCACAGGATCTCCAGGCCTGCGGAGCGTCCGTGAATACAGTGTGATTAGCAGTAATTTACATGGCACAGACAGACAGATAACATACCGAACAGGAGGAGGATAGATCACAGCGGAGGCGGAGCTTATCAGCAGAAGACAAGCATAGCAGCCGAATAAACCAGGAGTTTTATTATGATCAAGTGACCAGTCACATGATGGGGCAGGGCTTAGCAGTGTGTGTGGCGCGGAGCTGAGCTGTGAGGGAAGGAAGTGTGAGTAACTAACTTGTTTTAGACACAGACTTGTAGTTCTGTCTTCGCCCTAGTTCTCTGCCCTTATACTCCTTCCCAGTACTGTCCCAGTACTAATCAATAATGACAGGCTGCAGAGGCTGGACATGCTGAGTAACTACAAGGCTCAGCATGTCCAGCATGTATCCTTATTAATTACCAGAGGACAGTACTGGTAGATAGTATAGCGAAGAACTACAAGGCTCAGTATGTCCCGGCTGTCATTATTGATTACCAGAGGACTGTACTGACGCATAGTATAGCAGAGAACTTCTCTACTATGCTATCCATCAGTACAGTCCTCTGGAAATCAGTAATGGCAGGCTGGATATGCTGAGCCTTGTAGTTCTCTGCCATACTCTCTACCAGTACAGTCCTGTGGTAATCAATAATGAGAGGCAGGCATAAGGATGGATTCACATATATCCACCACTCTGTAGCGTGTTCTGTTTATTGTATGTGGCACCATAAATAATACATGCAGTTTTTGTTGCCTCATGAGTTGTGCAAAATGCCACAAGGGGGCCCACTTAGGCTCAATCGCCCAAGGGCCCACATGTACCTAGAGCCGGCACTGCTCCACTGTCTTCCCTTCCGGCACGCACTATGACCTGACGCAGCGTCAGGTCATAGTGCGCGCCGGCAGGGAAGACAGTGGAGCGCGGAACCTGATGGCAGCGGCAGCGCGGCAGGGCAGGTAAGTATGCTTTTTTTAAGTGGCTGGGTGGGCTGATCTGAGGTCTGAGGGGGGGGGGGGGAGACCCTGATCTGAGGTCTAATGGGGCACAAGACGCTGACCTGAGGTCTTGTAGGCACAAGACACCGACCTGAGGTCTGATGGCGGCACAAGACGCCGACCTGAGGTCTGATGGGGGCACAAGACGCCGACCTGAGGTCTGATGGGGGCACAAGAACGCCAACCTGAGGTCTGATGGGGGCACAAGACGCCGACCTGAGGTCTGATGGGGAACAAGACGCCGACATGAGGTCTGATGGGGGCACAAGACGCCGACCTGAGGTCTGATGGGGGCACGAGACGCCGACCTGAGGTCCGATGGGGGCACGAGACGCCGACCTGAGGTCCGATGGGGGCACGAGACGCTGACCTGAGGTCTGATGGGGGCACGAGACGCCGATCCCTGTACTGTGACATCACTGTGTTTATTATCCCTGTACGAGGACATCACTGTGTTTATTATCTCTGTACTGTGACATCACTGTGTTTATTATCTCTGTACTGTGACATCACTGTGTTTATTATCCCTGTACAGTGACATCACTGTGTTTATTATCCCTGTACAGTGACATCACTGTGTGTATTATCCCAGTGCAGGAAGAGGTAAGTGGTCTGTGTTTGTGTGTTTGTTTTCTATTTTTCAGGGTCGTGAATGCAGAGGACTATGTCGGATTCGGTGGACTACGTCGGACCAGCTTTTTTTTTTTTTTAATAAAATGGTCAAACAGGGGTCTGGGGGAGTGTTTATTTCAATAAAATGTTTTATACTGGTGTGTGTGTATTTTTTTTTTTACAATACTACAGTTTTAGTAATTACGGCTATCTACAGACGGCCCTGATTACTAATACTGGGCTTAGTGCTTGCCGGTATGGCAGGCCAGCACTAACCCCAACATCTATTACCTCGGCACCCACCTCCACCAGGGGTGCCGGGAAGAGCCGGGTACCCGCAGGACCAGACCTTCTAAATTGAGGGTCTGGCTCTGAGGCGGCTTCAGGCTGGTACCATTAGGCTGGGAAGGGCCAATAACCGTGTCCCTTCCCACCCTGGTAGTGCCAGGCTGCCGCTGCTGGTTGTATCTGGCTGGCGAAGGAAAAAGTGGGGGACCCCACGCCATTTTTTTAAAAATTATTTAATTATTTTTGTAAAAAAATGGCGTGGGGTCCCCTTTTTTCCTTCGCCAGCCAGATACAACCAGGAGCGGCAGCCTGGCACTACCAGGGTGGGAAGGGACACGGTTATTGGCCCTTCCCAGCCTAATGGTACCAGCCTGCAGCCACCCCAGAGCCAGACCCTCAATTTAGAAGGTCCGGTCCTGCGGGTACCCGGCTCTTCCTGGCACCCCTGGTGGCGGTGGGTGCCGAGGTAATAGATGTTGGGGTTAGTGCTGGCCTGCCATACCGGCAAGCACTAAGCCCAGTATTAGTACTCAGGGCCGTCTGTAGATAGCCGTGATTACTAAAACTGTAGTATTGTAAAAAAAAAATACACACACACCAGTATAAAACATTTTATTGAAATAAACACCCCCCCAGACCCCTGTTTGACCATTTTATTAAAAAAAAAAAAGCTGGTCCGATGTAGTCCACCGAATCCGACGTAGTCCTCTGCATTCACGACCCTGAAAAATAGAAAACAAACACACAAACACAGACCACTTACCTCTTCCTGCACTGGGATAATACACACAGCGATGTCACTGTACAGGGATAACAAACACAGCGATGTCACTGTACAGGGATAATAAACACAGTGATGTCACTGTACAGGGATAATAAACACAGTGATGTCACAGTACAGGGATAATAAACACAGTGATGTCACCGTACAGGGATAATAAACACAGTGATGTCACAGTACAGAGATAATAAACACAGTGATGTCACAGTACAGAGATAATAAACACAGTGATGTCACAGTACAGGGATAATAAACACAGTGATGTCACAGTACTGGGATAATACACACAGTGATGTCACTGTACAGGGATAATAAACACAGTGATGTCACTGTACAGGGATAACAAACACAGATATTTCTTTATGGTGGGCCCCAAGAATTATTTCCTCTGGTGGGCCCTAGGTACTCCAGTCCGACCCTGATTCCGGGAGAAGCTATGTAGTAACCTGGCCACAGCTTTCAGCCAGCCTCTGAAAAGGAGGTCTGGCAGAGTCATCCACCTCCTGCCACAACCAGCAGCAGCCAGTTAAGCCTAATGAGTATGATGCAACAATTTTTTTCAGCCTCCCAACACCCGCAGCCAAGTGAACAGGCCCAGACCACCTGCCTCAATGAACAGGTTCAGGCTTACCTGCAGTCTGGCTCGCAAAGCCTCTTCTCAGACCCCCTGGACTTCTGGGCAGGCAGAATACAACAGTGGAAGGAATTTTCCCACTATGCACTAGGGCTTCTTTCCTGCCCAGCCTCAAGTGTCATGTCAGAGAGGGTTTTTAGCGCCGCTGGGGGGGTGGTGACACCCAAATGGACAAAACTGTCACCAGGCAGTGTGCAAAAAAACACCTTTATAAAAATGAATAAAGGCTGGATTACCTTCTCATTCTGGTGCGCAAACTGCTGGATGATGCTCCTAATTTATTATGAGGTCTGGCTCATCATAAATTAGTTGCATCTACCTGCAGTGCAGGAGACTTCAAAGACTGGCGTAAAACGTCGATCTTTGATAAACCTCCATTATTGTGTTAGGAACTGAAGCTGAAAGGAGATTTTTTTTATGTATTTATAACATTTCTCTGGTTCACATGTACAAACATGCTGTTAAGAATGAGCATCATATTTATAAAGCACTTGATCCACTTTTCTCTGATATAGAAGTCAGGTAAAGTGGGTGAGGCAGAATAGAGTTTTTATCATAACTCATACATTTTTCAAAAATCTCTCTGCAGGAGCCCATACTAAGTTTTCCTATTGGGTCCTATGAGATCTGTATATGCCTCTTCCCTGGATAATATACCTTAACTGATGGACAGTCATTAAAAAATTAACTTACAATGTTGGAAATCTTTCATGGAGGCCGTGCCATATCCAGTGCTGACAAAAATATGCTACTATAACTGTCTAGTAGTTGGCTATCATTACTCAGACTTCTGTTTTTGGCGTTGTGAATATGAATTGATTTGTTCACCGTAGTGAGTTCTTCACTTCCCAGGGGTTGTCTACGCTGCTGATGAAGCTCTCCCTGACGCTTTATTGTTCTTGCTCCTCTACCCGGAATTGTAGCAGCGCATGCACAGTTTCTGCTCCTGGGCAGAAGCAGAATCTCTGCGCTTGTGCTGCTACTCGGAACGGCGACAGAAGTGCAAGGTTGTCAGAGCCAAGTGAAGTGCCCAGCTCTGTCAATCAAGTGGCTTCATCAGTAGTGGGGACTAGTGTTGAGCGAATTGAAGTATCCAAATTTCAGGGAAATTCTTATTACCCACAGCTTCATGGTAATGAATCAATTTTGCCTGAAATGGTAGTAAAAGAAAAAAAAAGATACTTATCTTAACCATTTGAGCATGAAGAGGGTGCCACAGCCATCTTGATTGAAGATCTTTTGCAAAATCACGTGCACAGTGACGTATGACATCACCATGCCACCAAAATGATGACATCATCACGCATCATGGAAAATTTTGCATCTTCAATCAAGATGGTCGCCTCTTCTCACTCAAATGGATAAGATGAGTGTTTTTTCACAAATTAACCCCTGAAAGCTATAATTTTTTATCTCAGATGCCGCTATCAGCGACGAACGTGGCACCTAAGGGGTTCAATGACAAGGCGCGGTGCAATTGCTGTTCCCTGTCATTGCGCCCGTTACTAATAAAGCAATGCTCTTCGTGACAAAGTAATTCGTCACAAAGTAAATTTAGTTGTGAAATTCGGCGAAGCAGACAAATTGAAGTTTTGTACACTCTAGTGGGGACAGCCCTTCACAGGTAAAGAACTTACTTTGATGAAGGAATCAATTTGCCCATCTCTACTTGTGAGAGTCCAGAACATTTAGCATTTCCTAAAATGTGCTTAAAAATCAGAATTTGTCTGACATAGTACATAGTTGGTAAATCCATGTCACGGATTATTTACTTTGATTTGCCTAGAGGGAATTGCAAACATGGCATTAATTTTTATTTTAGGTTTACCTTTTACTGCATATACATTTTTTTCTATGGTACAGTTACACTGACTATAATATATCTCTGTCGTAATTCTAATGTTTGTTTTCCAAGAACATCAAAGTCAGCCAAGGTGAATTGCGAATTCTCATTTCTTGTAAGAATTTTAATCAGAAACCTGACTAAGAATACCATTACGGAATAAGTGTTTGCATGTACAGCAAAGAAGAGACTAAATAGGAAAGACTTTACGTTGCGGATTTGTATATTAATATATATCCTGGGTGATACATACTGTAGCTGCTATTTTAATTTTTTCTGTATGGTGTATCAGGCTTGTGTGTTAATTGAAAGTGACTTCATTTTGAATTGATGTGAGTACAGGGACATCAGTATTAATAGTGTGTAGCCTATATAACTATGGTGAAAAAAATGACTCAACTGATCATACATTTTCAATTGCTCTGGAAAAAGTCCTCCATGGCAACTGCCTAGAAGTTGGATAATGATGGGAAAAGGGAACATTGAAAATGAAGCATGACACATTTTCTTTCGGGCTGTAGAAGAATACATGTCTGTCAAGCTATTATTTTTCAGTTCCACAATCTTCAACAAAACTAAACTAAAAAGAGAACTGTAATGGTGGGGACATGCTGTGCCAGTCAGGATCATTTTAGTACTTGACTGTACACAATTAGAAATAGCAGAAAACTACTTGAGGCTGGATTCACACATACAGTTTTGGTGCATTTTTTAAACTAAACTTGAGTGGATAGAAAAGGCGTGTAAGGTTATTGACACGTGGGGAGATTTAATACAGAAAAAGAAATTCCATGTGTTATTATACCTTATAGGCAACCTCTTACCATGAAATGCCGTCCTGTCTGCATGCAGCATGTTACAGAGCAGGAGGAGGTGAGCAGAGGGATATATAGTTTTGTGGGGAAAGTTTCCGTATAATGTTGAAGTAAAAAAAAGCTATTTTACCAGTGATTGAAAGACTTCCCTCAATGACTGTGTATACACAGATAGCTGTCAATCACTGATAGGATGGCTTTCTTGTCTTTAAACCCCAGAAAGTGCCGAAATTTAAATGAATAAATTACAAGTTGTACTGAATCTTTTCCTATAAAACTATACTCCAAACTGCTTAGGTCTATCTACTCTATAACATACTGTCTGCAAATTGCACTGCATTTTCATGATGACAAGTTCCCTTTAAATTCATCTCCTCTGAAGATAAGCAAATCAATTCTGAACTAATCAAATTAATTTCACGAAAATTCTGATTCCAGTCGAACTCAAAAACTTTGCAACTGCCTCCAAACTTTTATCTCTTATTTCCCCTTTTGGCCACCCATAGAGACAGACACACACTAATTTTCACCTACATCTGTTCCTTATATAATCTCTCAAACTCTCCTCTTCCCATCTCTGATCACAATCTTTTTGCATCCTTAACCATTCTCTCTTCAACCGCCCCTCCAGTCCATGAGTAGCACACCCCCTTAGGAACCTCACACTCTCTCTGAATCTCTCTCTTATCTGTCTCATAATTGTACAACACCACAATTAGTTCAGCTCTGACAACACTCACCAGACAAAAAAACTAGATATCATGCAGAGTTACAAAATGATGCTGGAAGAAAACCCACTCAAATGAAAACTTCATAACATACAAACAAGCTGTACTCAATTTCAAGTCTGTACTTGCATCTTCTAAACAGGACTACTGTACTTCACTACTCTTATATAATCTCTTTTCCACAACCTCAAACAATTATTTAATACTAACTCTCTACTCTGTCCACCCATGCCCCCTCCCACACCCCTCATCTAAACCAAAGAAATTGCCTTATGTTTCAAACATAAAATTGACAAATCTAAGAAATCTTTAGTCAACAATCCCTTCAGCCCAACCATACAACTATTCAGTGTTTTTTCTATATAACCCAATTTATCACCATAACCAGGGGCAGATTGGCAATGCACCTTACAAGGGAAACTCCCCGTGGGCCGATTGCCTTTTACTAGGCATGGGGCCGGCAGAGCCATTTCTTCAGCAGCCCGCTCCAATACACATTGCGGCCAGCCCTCCTGCTCTCAGTCATTATCATACACTGTGCATGATAATGACAGCAGAGGTTAGCATTGTGTGTTACTGCCTGTAATACACATTACAGATGCTAACCTGCTGTGACCAGTGTGCTGTCATCATACAATGTGTATGGTAATGACCGCACTGCCTTGTGATGTATGAGAACTCCAACACAGAGAGCCGAACAGAATCCTCTCAGGCCTCCACAAGGTGACACCCCCCGTCCTGCCCACAAGTGCCCTGAAAGAGCTGCAGCCTTACCAATCAGACTGAAAACCAGCTCGGAGCCTGAAGCTGTCACATGATGCCTGCCAGCCAATGACAGCACTCCCCTCACGACTGGATT
Organism: Rhinella marina; assembly: GCA_900303285.1. NCBI lineage: Eukaryota > Metazoa > Chordata > Amphibia > Anura > Bufonidae > Rhinella > Rhinella marina. The sequence continues at coordinate 315,821 of ONZH01013092.1, forward strand.
TCCTGTTCTCCAAACATTGGACATTGCCCCTCCTGCTGTCATAAGGGATATGCTGACACTACCTCCCCCTACTTCATCAGTAAGTTCCTCAGCCTGGACCCTCTGTGTGCCATGTTGTCCTCACCAAGTGTATTGCAGGACTACCCCTAGTAATAGATATGTACTGCAGTATATATATCTATTACTAGGGGTAGTCCTGGAGTGTATGTATATGTGTGTGTATATATACATATGTATAGATATGTACTGCATTGTGTGTATATAGATAGATATACACTATAGATAAGTACTGCAGTTATAAATACAAATGTATAGATATGTACTGCAGTGTGTATAGCTAGATATACACTATAGATAAGTACTGCAGTGTGTATATACATATGTATGGACATGTACTGCAGTGTGTATATATAGATAGATATACACTATAGATATGTACTGCAGTGTATATACACATATGTATAGATATGTACTGCAGTGTATCTGTCTATCTGGGTAGTCCTCCAGTGTGTATAGACATGTACATGTATATATGTTTCGCTAATGAAAAAAATGCGGATTTCAAAAGGACAATATCTGGATCAACAACATTAAAAAAAAACTGTGAAAAAATACAAAAACAAAATATGCTAAATATAAAAATACAAAGTCAAGTAACATCTAAGGGCTCATGCTCACAAACGTATTTTTGTTCCGTGTCCTGTTTTTTTGCGCCCTGTATGCGGAACAATTCACTTCAATGGGGCCGCAAAAAAACGGAAATGACTTCATGTGCATTCCATGTCTGTATGTCCACAGGGCCTTTCCACAAAAAAATAGAACCTGTCCTATCTTTGTCTGCAATACGGACATGGATAGGACTGTTTAATCAGGGACTGGGTGATCTGTTCCACAAAATGCAGAACGCACACGGCCGGTATCCATGTTTTATGGATCCGTCTGTGAGCCCTAAGGCTGAGTTGACATCACCATTTTTTTCCATTCTTCTGATGCAGTACTTTTTTTTTTCTAAAATAACAGATCTCAGGCGGAAATGGCTCAAACTGATGCCAAGTAACTGATGTTCAGGATCTATTTTATTTTTATAGGGTCCATTTATTTTTTTTCTTTATTTTCCTGTTGTTTTGACAGATCAGAAGAACGAAAAATAAACAGTGATCTCATCTCAGCCTAATATGGGATCTGTGTAAGAATTTAGTATGAAAGTCTGCTACTCAATAATATAGAAGGCTGTATTTGTAGCTGGGTTAACAGTTTGCTGACCTCGCCTACTTGACTTGGCCACGCCCTCTGTCAGTTTGGCTCCTCCTACAACATGGGGCCACTTTTACCTTTTTTTCCAGGGCCACTTTGAGTTCCCAATCCGCCCCTGACCATAACTGAGGGAAAGCTTGTCACCTTAATCTCCAAATTACACATAACCACCTGTGCCCTTGACTCATTCCCATCCCACCTTATCCCTAACTGTACCACTATAGTTATCTCTAAACTAACCAAGCTCTTCAAACTATTACTAACCACTGCCGTCTTCCCTTCCTCTTTCAAACATGTCACCATCACACTCATGCTTAAGAAACCTTCCTTGGAACCATCCTCTTTAAAGGGGTTATCCCACGAATAATGTAAAAAATGAAAATCAGACATCAGAAAATCATGTCATCAGACATCATGACAACCTCTTTCTAACAAAGCTAGAACCAGCCCTGTACCTCACATGGATCCAGAGATCTCCATACTCTGCTCTGCTAGATTTATATCAAGCTGACAGCTGAAGGGGGGTGTCTTTTCTGCTGCAGCTCAGGGGGCGTGTCCATGCTCTCCCTATCACAGCTCAGGAGGCGTGACTGTGCTCTCCCTATCACAGCTCAGGAGGCAGTTAAAAGTTGAAACTGAGCATGTGCGGCCTGCTCAGTGACCAGGTCAAAGAAATAAGAAATTAAGTGGTCCTATACAGATACATTTTATTGAATAACTCAGTAGCTGTACAAAATTTTTAATTACATGCAATTACAAATGTATTCAGATCCAGGTGCTGATTTGAAAACTGTTGAATATTTTTCGCGGGACAACCCCTTTAACCAGCTATTGGCCCATCTCGACACTCCCATTTGTATCAAAAACCCTAGAAAAACATGTCCCATCTTTCATCCCACTCACTTTTTGATCTGCTACAATACAGATTCCATCCCAATCACTCCACTGAAACCGCCCTAAACAAAATCAACAATGATATACTAGCTAGCCATTACTCTGTACTCCTCTTTCTTGACCTGTCCTCTATGGTTGAGACAGTCGATCATTCTCTCCTGTACCCCTTCCTTCCCTCAGCATCAGAGACCTGGCCCTCTCCTGGATCTCCACGTACCCCACCAACAGAACTTTCATCATTTCTAATTCATACACCACCTCCTCATCACGCCCTCAAGGCTCTGTCTTCATTCCCCTACATTTCTCCATTTATATATTTGGCCTGGAACAGCTCATAGACTCCCATAGTTTTCAGATACCATATCACTTCCCTGCTATCCAGAACCACGTTTTGTCCATTAGCTATATCTTCATTCTTTTTCTCATTTTTCTTAAAACTCAACATGGAGAAAACAGAATACATTCTTTCTCCCATGTCACTCAGCCCCCTACCACACCAATCCATTAAATTTAGCAGTACCATGATTCCTCCAGTCTCACAGGTCTACTGCCTAGGGATAACATTTAATTCTGACCTGTCCTTCAAGCCACACATCCAAACATTTACCACCACCTGCAGCATTCAACTCAAGAACATCTCTCCTATTTTCTCCTTCCTTAACCCTTACTCAACTAAAATGCTAGTGCTTGACCTTGTCATCTCCCACTTGAACTACTGCAACATTCTCCTCTGTGGCCTCCCATCTGGCACCCTTGCATCCCTGCAATCTATCATTAACTCTGCTGCTCGAATAATCCACCTCTCCCCTTGTTTCTCCTCTGCCTCTCCCCCTGCAAATCCCCTCCCTGGCTCCCCATTGCCCAGCAAATTCAGTTTAAAATATTAATATCTACATATAAGGCCGTCCACAACCTGTTCCCTTCCTCCTTTCCTGATACATATCGACATGTAATCTCCGAACCTCACTGGGCAGCCTTCTTTGTTCTCCTCTAGACCGTCGTCTACCAAATTTCTCACATGCATCCCCCATAATCTAGAACTCACTACCGCCAGCACATCAAACTCTCCCCCAACATCCAAACTTTTTAAAAGCAACCTGAAAACCTACCTCTTCAGGAAAGCAAATCATCTGCAATAAGTATGCTGCCACCACACAGCCAGATGAGCAGCTTTTAACCTCACCTACTGCATCTTTCCCCTCTCCATAGTAGATTGTAAACTCCCATGGGCAGGGTCTTCTCCCCATCTGTACCGGTTTGTTAATTCAAAAAGTTCATACCTATCATACTTGTGTTTTTATACTATGTATGTATATTGCCTCATAGATGTTCAGCACCATGGAATTAATGGTGTTCTCAAATAAATAATAATAATAATTTTAATAATTATCTCTCAAAATGGTGGCCACCAATTTACATGTAGGAAGACAGTAAAGAAAGTCAGAAGCCTGATTGGCTTGGCTTCCAATCACTCTTGGCTGGGTGGCACAGCAACCATCACAGCACAGCAATGCACAGTGATTTGGCTGTGTGAATCAAATCAGAATCAAATCTGCCGACCAATAGATCTGTTCATTTTCGTACTGGCCACTAATCCTAATAATAGCCACCACTTCTTGGTCTGCACAGATGATTTTACTGCAGTCACCTGCTTATCTGTCATTCTAATCCTGGCTTTAATGATATCACCTCTGTGTATAGATAAGACGTGATCCACCATTCACAATGAGTGATTTAAAAAGATTATCTATTCTTTCCTTGTACAATGACCTCTGTACAGGTCACAGAGCATGCCTAGAAAACTCTCCAATAGAAGTAAATGAGGTCCCCTCCAGACCATTGTGTCTATGGCCCATGGGGCTGCCATAAAGCAATATTCTTAATGCTTTCTAAATGATGTTAAGAACAGCTCAGGCAAGATGAAAGCCCCCATAATTGTGTTCGGGAAATAAAAACAGATAAAAAAATGTAATCAGAAAATAAAAGCAGATTAAAAAACAGATATCTGGTTTTAACTGGCAGAAAAAAAATTGTTGACAGACTTCCTTTAACCCCTTCACCCCCGGAGCTTTTTTCGGTTCTGCATTTTCGTTTTGCGCTCCCTGCCTTCAAACAGCCATGACTCTTTTATTTTTCTGTTCACATAGCTGTATGAGGGCTTGTTTTTTACGGGACAAGTTGTACTTTCCAACGCCACCATTTAATATTGCATACGGTGTAGTGGGAAGCGGGAAAAAAATTCCAAACCGGGTGAAATTGCAAAGAAAACACTATTCAGCTACAGTTCTATGGGTTTCTTATTTACAGCGTTCGATGTGCATTAAAACTGATCCGTTACTTTCATTCTACTGGTCAGTACAAATCCGGCAATACCTAATATGTATAGTTTTTCCTGCGTTTTCATAGTGATAAAATAATTAGAAAGTTTCTCTTTTTTTTTTTTTTTCCTTGTCAAATCTTGACCCCTATAACTTTTTGGTATTTATGTGTACAGAGCTATATGGGGGCTCATTTTTTGCGGGACGATCTGAAGTTTTTATTGATACCATTCTGGGGTGTGTATGACTTTTTGATCACTTTTTATTTAATTTTTTTTAGAAAAAAAAAGCAACAAAAAACGGCAAATCGCCATTTGGACGCTTTTTTCCGCCACACAATTCGCCGTATTGGAATTTTTTTTTTATATTTTAAAAGTACGGGCGTTTTCGGTCACGGTGATACCCATGATGTCTATATTTATTGTTATTTAGGTATTTATTTTTTACTTATACGGAAAGGGGGGTGATTTGAACTTTTACATCTTTTTTATTTTTTATATATTTTTTAACATTTCTTTTAATTTTTTTTTCTATTAGAAAGCTCAAATATGGGCTTATATATTGTGGCTTTTTTTTTTTCTTTATGAGCAATTATGGATTTTATAGACTCAGAAATCCATGAGTTGCTCATTTCTTATCCTGGCCTGCCATCTAGTGGCCAGAATAAGAATTGCACTTTGAAAACTGTAATCCTCACCAGCGAGGATTACAGTTTTCATATGGTGTACAGACACCCCGATTGGCCACACGGGGTGTCTGTACACCACCCGGAAGCGAATGGTTCCGGGTTGAAACGCAACTAGATGCCGTGATCACGTGTGATCACGGCATCTAATCAACCAGGAAGACGCCGCCGATGGCGGTAAGTAGCGGCAAGTCTCTGCTGTTAGAAACAGCAGAGACTTGCCGGCCATGACGCCCGCCGCACCCGCGAGCGGGCGCCATGTGCCCGCATCGCCCCAGCGTACGGCGCTGGGCGCGAAGGGGTTAAACCTTGGTCTTGTAGGGCTAGCTCAATTGATTGTGATGATACAACTTGGTGATATCTTGCTTCATTCTGGAAGAAAAGTACTTTAAATCCATATGTAAATAAGCAGTGAGGGCAGACAAAAATACTTTTTCTCAAAAAAGAAGCAACGACTATCTAATTAACAGTGAATTTCCTGGTGACAGACTCCCTCTAATATTATCTTAGTTTGCCTTAGTGTTTAAAATTGCTATGATTGCTTTTATTATAAAAAGTGAATGATATAAATATAAATATAAAATGAAATTTTACTGGAAATATAAATATATATATATATATATATATATATATATATATATATTTCCAGTAAAATTTCATTTTTCTTTCATCCTAGTGACATCAAAGCATGTAACTACTTTGTATGTATTCTCAAAATTACAGTTAAGAAATTATTTTAGCAAAACTAATACAGTCTGTTATAATTTACATTGTACAGAATGTCAGAATAAAGGCACTTTCATGATTTACAGTAATTAGAAAATTGCATAACTATCTCTTTCGTAATCTAATAGCATCTGAAGGAAGAGGGCCAGGAGGGGACTGGAGTTGCTGGAGTTCTTTTTTAACATATATTATGCATAACGTGAATAAAAATGAAGGGTTTTCCCCTCAAACTACACTGGTGGAATTTTTCACTTGCTTAAATTATTTTCATAAAATGTAAACTCATTCACAAAGGAGTTCAGCGGTTTTCCAATAAAATGCTGAGGATAATATATAATATTAATAAAATAATTCTATAACTGAATTATGATTGAAATTTCAGCCAACTGTTGCAATTATATGAAGAAAAAAAATTAGCAAGACATGCTGAATATACAAGGCAAGATTTCTCAGTGCTATAGCTGTGGCAGGTTTGGTGCTTCGTAAGGCTGGGGCTACATGTGTCACACAATAGAACAATATAACAGTTGCTCAAGATCGCATCTAATGATTTTCAATTATGTTGCAGTGCAACATTCAACGTGCTACGACTGCAATGCGAAAAGTTCAAAAATCCAGACCCAATGATTTTGTGTCACAGGTCACAAGCCGAACCTGTCTTTTACTCCATTAGTTGTTTAATATATATACGTCATGTGTAAGACTGCGACAAAACAAGGTGCAAAATAGGACTAAAAGACAAAAACAAAATTGGGGCTCATACATTTCATATATTAATTTGCAGTAAGCATCCGACACAAATTCTGGTGCAACTCAAAGCATTTTTCAGGTGCCGTGACATTGATATATTTGCCCCAGCAATATTCTTTGCTCCAAATCATTAAACTGGTGTACCCAAAGAAAAGTGCAAATCAGTCTCGATATTACTGTAATAGTTACTAAATAACAGTGTCATAGATGGGTAGTATACATGCAATACATTACTTTTCATAGTGCCTAGATACTGCTGTACAGCGCACAAATGATTGTTTGGTCTGCCCATGTTTGTAAATGTTGGGTATTCTGTAATCCAAAAGAACGCTTGGATAATGACTAGTCACGCACCATACCTGAAAAACGGTTTAAATCTCATTGCCTGTTTAGGGCTAGAGCCACTACGGAAAAGTGTTGCTGATGGTTTCCATTGAATAAGGAGGAATAAAGGAAACTTATTTTACTTGAATTGCAAGTTAGGCAACACTGCTGTGGCAGTCACCACATGACATAAGCAGACTTTTGCTGCCCTAGTTTGAGACCTTATTTGACTTTGTAGAGACCTTATTATCTATATTTCAGTATCTACATTTATAGCAGCTTATTTTTTTCATATTTCAGACAGTAATGTAAGTGATTGCAGATAGTTATACTATATAATGGTTTATTATATATTTTATTATATTATTATATATCTTTTCTTATATTTGGATCAGGAAGGAATGTAGTGCTACCACTCCTCTGTCTTTGCACATGATATCCAGGCATCACCATATGCCAGTCAGTAAGCTTAGTGCACAGATGCTTGTCAATTTAGCACATTAATGCTTCTTGTCAGTGTCCAATCAACTCATAAATCATCATAAATAAAGTAGACCAGACGCACTGGTTTGCACAGCCAGATGCTTATAACAGTTGAAGCTGAGAGAGAACCCATGCTGAATTGGCTTCAAATAAACCATGGCTTAGCTGTGACTATGATATACACATAGAAGAAATGGGTTGCCAAGACACCTGAATGAAAAAACAAAAAAACCCATAACCTTAATTTAGGCATAGTATAAAACTGCAGTGTTTTTAGCCTCTTGGGGCCTTTTCAAGCCATAGTTAAAAGTAAACTGTAACCACAAAATGCAATGAAATCTGCAGGCAGTATAGAGCAAGAGGAGCTGAGCAGATTGATATATAGTGACTGACAGCTATCTATCTATACACACTTACTCAGAGAATGCAATCAATCACTAATAACATATCCTCCATGTATAACTATCAGTGACTGACCGCTATCCCTGTATACAGACTTACACAGAGAATGCTATCAATCACTGATAACACCTCCCCTGTGTACAACTATCAGTGACTGACAGCTATCTATATATACAGACTTACACAGAGAATGCTATCAATCACTGATAACACCTCCCCTGTGTACAACTATCAGTGACTGACAGCTATCTCTGTATACACACTTACACAGAGAATGCTATCAATCACGGATAACACCTCCCCGTGTACAGCTATCATTGACTGACAGCTATCTATGTATACAGACTTACACAGAGAATGCCATCAATCACTGATAACACCTCCCCTTGTGTACAGCTATCAGTGACTGAAAGCTATGTCTAGATACACACTTACATAGAGAGTTCTATAAATCACTGATAACACCTCCCTGTGTACAACTATGAATGACTGACAGCTATCTATGTATACACACTTACACAGGGGGTGCTCTCAATCACTGATAACACCTCCCTTTGTACAGCTATCAGTGACTAACAGCTATCTATATATACACACTTACACAGAGAATGCTATCAATCACTGATAACACCTCCCCCATGTACAACTATCAGTAACTGACAACTATCTCTGTATACATACTTACACAGAGAATGCTAACAATCACTGATAACACCTCCCCGTATACAACTATCAGTGACTGAGAGCTATCTCTGTACACACACATAAATAGGCAATGCTATCAATCACTGATAAAATCTCCCCCGTGTACCTCTGAAGTCAGAAAATGTAGAGATATAAATTTATAAAATATAGGTTTTACAGAATCTTGTCCCATAAAACTATACGTCAATCTGCTCTACTCCTCCTGCTCTATAGCATGTTGCCTGTAGATTACACTGCATTTTGTGGTGACAGGTTCTCTTTAATTTAATATAGAAGTGGCATCTACACTCAATAAAAGATCGTCCCAGTTATCATAGCGACTAGAATTATAACCACAGGACAACTGTAAAACCATGTTAAAAGACAATCTCTATGATGCTGTTAATGTGAGACATTAGATCCAACTGTGGTACCAGGATTTGCTTCTATAATATGGACACTAAAATACGGTGGCATTATGTCCATCTGAATGAAGCCATACTCATATATATGCGCTATATGCACTTTGTGCAAAGTCGGACTGTGTTTTGCAAACTTTAAACCTAAACCTAAAAAAATTTACTAAGCATATGAATAAATGGAAATGTCCAAGATTACAATATTGATAGCCTGTTTTTAGGATAGGCCATCAATATAAGATCGGCTAGGATCTGACTCTTGGTTTGAAAGGTCCATAGCTCCCAGGACAATGCTGCAATGAAGAGCCACATTGTTTGCCTGAGCAATGTTACCTCTTCAAACAGTTTATTGGTGGGATGACAAAAGTTGCAGATCCACAATCCTCAAGCAAAACTAAAATAAGTAAGGATTGTATTGGTGGAGTTATAGTACAGTAAAGTTCTATTTCTTTCAATTCAATGAAGAGAAAATATGCTTGTGTCTCTCTATTGCTTTTGTGTCCATATTGCTTGTGTCTCCCAACTTCTCTGGAATTCTAATTATACATAATAAAAGGCAGCATTACATATAAAGATGCTACATAGCATTAAGTCATTGCACACAAAGGCAGGTCATGGTTTGTGCAGTAGGCCCTTAGCTCAGGTCATATGCACTGGGTTTCTGAGCTACATTTCTAAATGTCTAACAATATGCAACAGCACGGAAGGAGATGACATTGTACAAATAACAATTTGCTACTGATTTTGAATTGAATAGATTCTAAGATGAGAATATAGCCCTTGATCTGAAAATGTGTAAAACTGCGCCATGGATGTGTGGGAAACACTTGTTCAAACCTTTGCCTTAGACGTGTAGTTATTAATAACATTAGAAATTTTTTTTAAGACAAGAAGATCCTAGGCATGAAGCAAAATTTTCCAGCGTTGTTACTTCTCCATATTTAGAAGACATTGCATGTTTCCTTTATTACAGTATATGATTTTGTAGAATGATACAAGCTCCCATAATCGCTATCATCAATATTGAAAATGTAATGAAATTGTTTTAGGACCTATTCACACAACCGTGCAAACCGCTGATCCGCAAAATACGGGCGAGGTCATGGGCACCCTGCATCATGCCCTGCATCACCCTGCTAGTCCATTGACTTCAGTGGATCCACAAACCACCTATTGTGGCCATTGATAGGACATGTCCTTTCTTTTGAGACATGGCCGCACAGACCCAGAAGCACACGGAAGCCCACACGATCATGTGAATGGGGCCTTAAGGCTAATGAACTTCAATGTATCTACCACTATAATAAAAAAAACATATGATAGAAAAACATATTAATGATATTTTTTGTCTTTCTAATTGATCAGATATTGATGAGTGTGCTGAAGGTCGCCATTACTGTCGGGAGAATACTATTTGTGTGAATACACCAGGATCATTCATGTGCATTTGCCAAACAGGCTACATCAAAATTGATGACTATTCCTGTACAGGTATGGCCAAGTTAAGTTTATATACAGTTTTATAGATGTGTGTAAGTTACTGGCTTATTTTTCCTGACCAGAGGAGCGGTTGACTCTACTCTACATACTGTTAGAGGGGTTGTGCAGGCCATATATAGTGATGACCTATTGTCAGGATAGGTCATCAATATCTGATCGGTGAGGTTCTGACATCCAGTAGCCCCGCCGATCAGATATTTGTAGAGGAGGTTGCGCTCCAAGTGAGTGCTACTAACTCTACTACATCCGTACTTTCTGTTCATTATACTGCTCCTCGTACCGGAAGTGCAGTGTAATTACTCATTACCGTCACTTGAATGGATTGAGTATTGGTAATTACACTATGCCAAAGTTCTACAGGAGACAATGCGTAGTGTAATGACCAAGAGGCAGTGCTCATGTGGAGTGCCACCTCCTCTTCAAAAAGCTGACTGGTGGGGGTCCCAGGTGTCGGAATCCCGCCAGATATTGATGACTTATCCTGGTGATAGATCAGATATATGGCAGGACAACCCCTTTAAGGGCCTTTTACATAGGTCAATAATCATGAAGCTGTAAGAATATTCATTCAGCCAATCACTGGATAGTCTTAGTATCACATCAGTCAGCCAACAAAGAGAAAATGCTTGTTTGATGGCGGATTGGATCCTTTATACATGAAAATGCTGGCTGGTCAGCAGCACTCTCCCTGTGTAGACAGGATGTGCAGATAACATAAAGTAAAGGATGTAACATAAAGTAAAGGATGTGTGCACTTTTCATCTGCTCATGTAAAAGGCTCATAGCACTGATCGAGTTGTTTTATTGTCAGTCGGCACTTATGGCTTTGCAATTGGGCTGTGTAAAAGATTCCTTAAAGAAGAACTCCTGCAAAAATGTTTATTCTCTGACCTGTTAGAAGGGTGCTTGATATAATCTGTAGTGAATGCAATCTTCTCATCAGTGACTGTATCTGTGACTTATCCCCTTTCTTCTAATTGTAGCTGTGTCATGTGACCAACTCCCTGACCTCCAACTGACCCAGGACAGGAAGCCAGTTACTTCTCTATTCATTCCTATGAGACTGAAAGTAAGGCTCCCATAGGAATGCATAGAGAAATAGACTTCCTGTCCACACGTAAGATGATGTGTCAGTTGGTGAGTCTGATTGCTGGTTACATGACACAGATGAGAAGCATCAGGGAGATATAACTCACAAATACAGCCACTGGTCAGAAAATGACATTCACTACAGATTACATCATGTACATTTCTAGCAGGACATGTAATAAAAATTTTTGCGGGAGTTCTTCTTTAACTGTATGTCAAATATGCCAGTTTACAATGATTTAAAGTGGGAAGATATTGGGACAAATTTATTAAGACTGGTGTTTTAGACGTCGGTCTCAATAAAGGCCCATAGCTAGCGGTGGTTCCGCCGAAGTTATGAAGAGGTGCAGGCCTCTCCCTAACTTTGGCGCATCCAGCGCCCTATTTTTGTGACTTTTCAACACCAGAGTTCTGAATAGAAAGTATGATAAATCAGGGCGATGGATTTGTACAAGGCCTATTCAGAGGAATTTCTGCATGAAATCTGCCGTATGTGAAATCATCCTTTTGTGCTTGTATATTTTGGTCAGTATTTGGACCGATTTCCTAATCCTAGCCCATCTCTCCAAGATTAAGTTGGGAAGATGTAATTGTGGGAAGTCAGACCTCCACGCCTTGAAAACAGAATTGTCACCCCTCTTGGACTTCAACTCCCTTAGATTGCATTACAAGACTGACAAGCTTTTTTCCCTCTCAAGGGTTCGATCAGCTGGTCAAATGGATTAGAAGGGAATTACTGTGATATATTAGTTAGTCTGGGGTGTAGGAAGGCGATGATTTGATGGTAAGCCAGAAAGTGGTCGATGGTCAAACCATATTTGTCCCTCAATTCTAAGAAGGTATAATATCTTTTCTCCTGCTTGTGCCAGAGATGACCTCTGCCAAAAAAAGCCTATTTAGGTTAACTCACTTTTTCATACTGTTCCTTTAATTATTAGCTGTACAGCAAAAAAGGTTTACATCCTGTGCAGACGAGATCTAAAGTTACTTTGCATATTTGATCTAGCCAGCTATGAAATATATAGCTTACTAATTACTGAAAGGCAATTAAAAATATCTGCAGGCAATACTAACAGATCACTAGTAAGAAGGATCCTTTGATCACTAGAGGCCCCTGGTGCTTTTGTGGTCTTGTGATTTGACAGAAATTGTAACACATGGATGGTTCTGTTGGAAGCAAATGGAACTCTGTTTCCCTTTTATGAAATATCTGCTTTTATCTGTGTACAGGAAGTAATTTAAATAACAATATAAATGTAAAAATGGAGTCAAAAACTTGCAAGCTTATTATGCCTTGTATTAAAACATTTGCAGAGGAAATTTACTTATGGTTTTTCTGCACTGATTCAATTTTACTTTTGCATGACTTATCTGCTGTTAAATATTTTAAGACACTGTAATGAAAAAAAATTCATTTACTCTGCAGGCATCATTTTGGCTGAGTTTATAATGTACTATAAGAGAAATGTAAAATAAAAAAAACTTTAAAAAAATTGAATACAGTTGTGTTAGTAGGCTGTGAAAATGTTTTTATAGGAAAGCAGAGAATAAATGCGCTACTGAACCGATGCCCTTTTTATATTTTATACATTCCCTATATACATAATGAAATTTCCATTTAATATACCTGTTTTAAAAACATTTTAAGCTGTCATAGAGGAAAAAAAAGTACATCAGAGGCTTGAAATTCTGTCTTAACTAGTGGAGATGAGCAAATGTTTCTCTGAAATGTCCAGAGTCAAACACTTGGAAAGGGAGGAACTGTAGTACCAGCAACTTTGCCCGGAGCACGTTCAGCTTCTGCACCATTGGATGGGTGCACGCATACTGTTGTAATTTTGCAATCGATTTCTAACGTAAAGAGTGATGAGGTGTAGGAGGAGGAGGAGAAGCATCAGGACCAGTAGACAATAGGAAGGAAATACAGCTCCCTTCTGCTGAGGTGGTGAAGCCCTGACTGCTGGAGAAGGGGTACGGAGTACTGGAAGATGCGTCAGCCTGTACCACTACATTAGAACCACGGTTTTCCCAGTGACTTTATGGTGACTCTCCATGTGTTGACAAAGGGCCGTTGTGCCGACGTTGGCACCTTGGCCGCACATTACCTTCTACACACAGATCTTACATGCAGCCACGTTGATGTCCTCTGGCAACTTGATGAAAAATTCCCACACCGGCGTGTATGGGATTTTACCCCCACCACTGTGTGATGACTGCCTGCTGCTGCCTTTATGAAGCCGTGCACTGCTAGTTGTTTCCATACAGGTAGGCTCCTGAGTAGCAGGTGGTCTACCCCGGGCCCATCAGATCTCACACTGCTCCTACCCTGCTTGATCATGGCCACATTTGCACCCTGCTGTTGCCTCATGAGCAAACTGCCACCCTCATCCCTGATGATGATGATGAAGACACCTCTTCCCCAGGCTACCACGTTCGATCGGCTACATAATCATCCACTTCTGTCTGCTCGTCACTTATGTCACCCTCACCAGTCTTATGGACACGTCCCTGACCGCTCACAACACCTGCTCCCACGCGACTGTCATTGTTGCTAAAAGGATAGAATTCTGTTTTATTTTAGCACAAAGCTGCAACATAAAATGTGAAAAAGTGAAAGGGGCTAAAAACTTTCCGAATGCATTGTATGTCAAAGTAGGATACATGGTTAAGAACACATACTTATCAGAAAACCCTCTAGTAAAAGGGCTGTCTGCTGTACAGTGTCTCCTTAGTGCTCTTCAAAGCATCTCCTTATCAGTGCTTCCCATAGTAACCTATGAAAGTGTTATCCAGAATGTCCATGGACAGTGCCATTGATATGGTCCATATTTTTAGTGACAGACGCTTCCCCTAGTGCCAGCTGAATTTTCAGGTCCTGTAGCAGTTCTCTAGGTAAATTATGGCTGATGTACTGTATCTTTGCATGCATATGTAGTAGTTTTATTGGGCTGATAAACATGATGGAAAAAAATGAATTGCTGTCAATTTGTATCACTATATTCTATGTAAATTATCTCAGCTCAAAAGGAAAATTTGTTTCCCGTAAAAGTCAAACCAGAGGCTCCACCAAAATTAATATTTTATATTATAAAATATTAATATGTAGACAACTATTTTGGGGTCCTCATCAGTATGGACACAGCTGGAGGTTGAGATTGTCAATGAAAACATGCAGCTGGTATATGGAGACTTATTTTCTGGTACTGCTACATGGCCAAAAAGTATGCAAATTATAGTACCTGTCCTCCAAAAGACAGGCTTATGCCAGCCAAACCAAATGACTATTTTCTTTTTTTTTTAATGATAGAATAAGATGAAGACACAAATACAATTCAATGATTCAATCTTTGTTTAGTGGACATAAGGGATTTATGTCAAGGTTAGAAGAACAAATATTGACTGGCAACCTTTTTATGCATTTGTGACATATTGATTCTCTGTGAAATAAAAATGCTGTATTTGTATGTGAGCAAGTGACACCAATGTCACCACACAGAATGAGTTACAAAGTGTTTTAACTAGAGGTTACAACGTGGAAAGCTGAGTATTGGAAATTTCAAACTTTCTGTGAAAAATGGTCTTTTGTGGTGGTGTGGGGGAGGTAATATTCAAGATAGTGGGGTCTAATATACAGGGAAACCTTTATTAAATGACCACTTATCCTTACTTTGAAAAATAGTCTTCTAGAGGGTTGTTGTTTTCAACATAGAAGGAGCTTACACAGTGAAATTGAGTATTCATCACAGAAAAATCTGTGTTTTAGATGAGAGCTGCAGGAGTTAAACTACTGTATTATAACAGTATAAAAAAGACTGCATGGGTAGTATGCACTTTATATATCATTCTCTGAGTGCTTTGGAAAAATCCATATACATTTCTGTATTCACAACCCAAATAATTATAGAGTACACATCTTTTTTTTTATTATACCAAGACTGACTTAAACTCTTTTCAGACTGCTAAAAAGGATGACATGCTCTGTGGACCTGTTACCCATAATCACCAGAGAAAATTTATTGCCAGCAACAGTAATTACAGATGGTAATTGGTGTCATTTACCTTGTTATAGACCAATGGATGTGACGAACTTGGGACAAACCATCTGTCACACATTGTTAATTTTCAAGATATGGGATTTGAGCACTGCACGGGGTAGCTGTTGATGAAGAAATTAACTATATCACCAGTGACATCAAAGCTTTATGAGCCTTGATTCTACATGAAGAAGGCTGCTGTCCTATTTAGATAAATATATATGAGTTAGATAGATAGATAGATAGATAGATAGATAGATAGATAGATAGATAGATAGATAGATAATAGATAGATAGATAGTATTTCTGGAGTGTAATAATATTACAGTTTAGAGTTACTAGAGATGAATTTTTGATCCAGGGAGTTATTCTGATTGCCTGATTAGAGTCGGGAAGGATTTTTTTTCACCATAAACTGAGGAAAATTGGCTAAAAGATTCCCAGCCAATGACTGCCTACCCTGTCTTATTTAAGATGGCTTCATTTATCTAGTCCTGTTTCCTGACCTCCTGTACCCAACCTGCCTGCCCCGACTCCTGCTTGACTTCTGTGTTAACTCTGTGCCGCCAGCCCTGATTTATTGCCTGTTTACCAGCTTAAACAAACTCTGTTTGCCCTGAACTCAACTGGTCCTCTGACCTCTCTTATAATCTTGGTATCAAGCACTGGTGTCTCTTGACTTGCCTGGGTCAGCTGTCACTGAACACAGGTTACTTCAAGAGGTAGGGGTATGCTGGCTCACCAGAAGTTGGGTCCAGATCCTTGTACAGGAGATAAAAGAAGAAGACAGGGGACGCCACATAGACAATGCCCTTTGGAGTAGCCCCCAGTCAAATTTGTTCAGCGACATACCAGGCCAGCACCTGCTACTTTACAAGAATTTACATCTCACATGTACAGAGTTTGTATCTTGGTTCCATGTTGCTTGGGATATGGAAATTGTACTGAGATTTCCATTCATTTGCTTTTCTCATCTTATTCATTTCAGAAAAGTCCCTTATTATAGTAGCTGACAGAGCCACAGCATATAAAAGACCTAAATAATCATAATAAAAGACATTACAGGAGCAAAACGCTTTCACTGATAGCCAACTGTGATAAAACTGCTTTAAAACTGCAGATTACTGAAGAAAATGTTATTAGTTATTATGTAAAGTACAAGGTATTAATACCCCTGCAGATGAAAGGTCTGCAATAATGAGAATAAGCTTCAAAATGCTTTAAACTGTAGACTTCAAAAACATTACATGGCATATAGAATTGTGGACCTGAAAGCTATACATTGTCATTGCAGGTAAAACTCATCTGGCAGAATAGATATTTCCTGCTTGGTTCTTTTGCTAACTCCTAAACGAAGCAGCAAGAGACATCTGGCAGCCACATCTTTTGCTTCTTTGTAGAATTGTCGGAATTTGGACACACAGTTGATTGGCTTCCATTTATACTGTATTTATCTATGATCAGAAAATTCCATGATCAGAACTGCTGACAGTGTTACTGAATTATACTTATAGTACCTTGTCCAATCCTATATAATGATTTGAGTAAACCCAATTTTTGGGTTTCTTTCCAAGGCATTGTGATCAACATGTAACTCAATTAAGAATAATAGAATGGAACAGAGATATTATTTGATGATTTACATATGGTATGTAAGATGAATAATACTGTATACAAAGTACACTCATTTACAAAAGCAAATAATGCCCCAAGAAGGAGTGGTTGGAATCAAATGAAACTCTATATGTGTGAATGTAATTATGATGCACGTGGTAACAATATTAGCAAAAAGATACCATACATTTATTGGGAAAAGCTGTACAATTGAAAGGAGGCTCTAGTACCCTGTTTGCCGTCTCTAGCCTGGATACAAGATGAGATATTGTTGGGCATAGATGCATACAGATTCCATATGATATCCTGCTGCACATTTGCCCCCAGATGTTGCATTTGGGCCTGTAGATCCTGCATACTTGTAGGTTGTCAAAGCTGGCATCCCAGCTGGCCCCATAAATGCTTGATTGGAGATAAATTTGGCAACTGCGCAGGCCAAGGGAGTGCTCCAATCTGGCGAAGACGTTCCTTGGAACCCCTTGCTGCCAGTTGAAATCCCTGCCATGATAGTCAACACTAGTAGCTGCAGGATGTCCTTTACATATCGCTGAGTTGTTAGTGTCCTTCATATCACTACTAGGGTTGACCGACTGTCTTATGCAATAGCTCCCTGGATCTTCACACCAGCAGTTGGGGCAGTGTGTCACTCTACAGCAAAGGCAAGATTGAAGCACTCACCACAAGGCCTCCATATGTGAACGCCACCATCCTTGGATCTAAAACAGAACCTGGATTGATGGCTGAAGATGATACAATTCTAGTCCTTAGCAGTCCATGTTTCAATGATGTGCTTCCTCTTAAACTCACTCAACTAGCTAAGTCTTGGAGTGTGTATTAGAGGCATTTCTAGCAGTCAACAATCTCTCAACAACAGTTATACTACCTAAAAGTAGTATCTGAGAGTGATACCACGAGTATCACTTTTATGCCATCATGTAGCAAGTATCTAATCACACCACATGTGTAGTCTATCTGCCTGAGACACAACTACATGCCAAGTTTTGCTGATATCCAACATTTCTATCTGGGTGCATTATTTATTATATTTATTATATTTATTACAACACAGTTGTTATTGGTTCCTAACCAGAGAGGACTAAATATCTTGTTTAGAAGCTTTACAAGCACATAATGAAGAGCTAGAATCGATGCGGAAAATATTATGCTGAAGTTCTGTAAACCCTCCAGGAATGCTAGCGGACACATTGTATAAGGTCTGCCATCTGTGCTTGTTAACCAATTAATACAACATTATTCCAACTCTGCAATTATGTTACGATTATAAAATGCATTGTTACAGATGTCAAGTCATTAACATTGTTTTGAAATTTTTTATGGAAGCAAAGTTTTCAAGTGATGCACTTTGGCTTAGGTTATACATTACGTAATCTATTGCAGCAAAAGTAAAAATCACACATAGTACAGTAAAAAGTCATGCCGGTCTCAGGGTATGCAACCTGTTCTCTAAAGGTTGCATACACTAGAAAGCTCCTCTGTCCTGTCTGCGTTAGGACAAAAATAATTTTGGACTAACTTTGCTCATCTCCACGCACTTATCAGTCAAAGATGGAAGAGATTATTAGAAGCTTACCCCTTGTGTTCTCTGCAGAATTTATACATGACAGCTTGTGTCAGGATCATGCAGAAGATGCTACAGACTGTGGTAGTGACCCTGATGTCACGGTGTACTCCCTCTGGCCTTCGCTCACTGGGGATTGGTACAGTGGAAATGTAGTATTGAATGAGGCCAGAATTAATTGTAACAAAGTCTTTTTACTAAGTGCAACATAGAACTTCAAATATATTCACTAGCAGCAGATTTTAAGTGCAAATCTTCTCTGGTACCAGTAAGTAATTTAGCACTTAGGTGGTACTGACCTAGTAACGGTATGGGTGATGGGTGTCTTAGCTGTAGTTCCTCACCTTGCAGTAGTGTCTTTAATGCTGGTTGTAGCAGTTCACTCTGCTGTCTAGCATCTGAAGACTTCACTTGAGGCTTGGAGTAAGCAAAACTCTCTGGAGAATCCTATTTGGGAGCACGAGCTCTGCAGTAAGCTTCTTCTCTCCTCTGTCTCTGGACAAGAACTCCCCATCCTGGCAGGAAGCAGTACCAGCCCACTCCTAGCAAGAGAGGAGGAACAGAGTGATTAGCCCTGTTCCTTGTCAACCTTTGCCATCCACATACTTACTGGTAACAATGGCCAAATACATAAAAACAATACATAACATTATAATATAAAACTGTTTACCCCCCAGGTCTGGGGTACTACAAAACTATATGTCTTTTCTTTTATGATGTCAAAGTTCTCATTTATATATATTTTTTTATTTTAATGTTACTGATGACCATAGTGAATCTTTCCATTAAAGGAAATCTTTCAGGTCCCTTATGCTATCCTCTCTGATGGCAGTAGATATGCTGATATCAGTAGTCAGCCAGGGTGGGATGGTTTTTCAGAACTTGCATGTTATGCTTTGCAGCGGGTAGTTTTTTGCAGTGAGATGTATGAGATGCGGCCTCTCTACACCTCCTCACAATGATTCAGTTTTCTCTATATTCCTATGCACATACTATACCTCCCAAATTTTGAAAAGCCCAGATAGGGAAAACAGCCACGGCACGCTATCCATGCCACAACAAATTTTTTTTTTTTAGTAAGCCTTTTAGTAAGTCATACTTAGTGGAATATTCTTAAATGGCCAAGTCACGTGATCTGAACCAGTAAAGCATGCATTTCACTTGTTAAAGACTAAACTTCAGACAGAACGGCCCACAAGCAAACAGCAACTGAAAACATTTGTAGTAAAGGCATGACAGAGCATTAAAAAGGAGGAAACACAGCGTCTGGTGATGTCCACGAGTTTAAGACTTCAGGCAGTCATTGCCAACAAAGGCTTTTCAACCAAATATTAGAAATTAACATTTTATTTACAATTATTTAATTTGTCCAATTACTTTTAGCCCCTGAAATGAAGGGATTGAGTTTAAAAATGCTTTAGTTCCTCACATTTTTATGCAATCATTTTGCTCAACCCACTGGATTAAAGCTGAAAGTCTGAACTTCAACTGCATCTGAATTGTTTTGTTCAAAATCCATTGTAATGTACAGAACAAAAATTAGAAAAATGTTGTCTCTGTCCAAATATACATGGACCTAACTGTAAAAATCTACATACAAATGAATATGCATTTAAATATAAATTCTTTGGCTGCACCTTTAGTGCATAGGGTTAGCATCATATCCGATCATTTCATACAAGTATCTGTATTTGTCACAGGTTGGTTAAAGAATAGTCCATTATTACATTAGTAGCAGGGATTTCACTCTACTTTACCAGAATCTGTAGTTGTGTTTACCAGTTCTCTGTAGTTGTGTAGTGATATAAAGAGGAGTATGATATATTATATTACCCAGCAAGATCATCATCTCATGACAGTGGTGGAAATGTCATGAACTGAACAATATTTAAACATAATCAAGCATATTCCTCTTCTTTCTTACAGAACACAATGAGTGTGCAACAAACCAGCACAGCTGTGATGAAAATGCATTGTGTTTTAACACTGTGGGTGGACACAACTGCGTGTGCCAGCCAGGATATACTGGAAATGGGACTATCTGTAAAGGTACAGTATTCATGTTTTCAATATAATCTTCCATTGTTGTATAATAAAATAGAACAATTATAACATCCATCCATATATTCAGACAGTAAACAGTAAAAGGGTTGTCCCACTTTAAATAGTTTTGTAATTGCAATTAATTAAAAATGTAGCATAGCTAGACATCTTTTTGTCAAATCTAGGGGGGGCAGTCCTTTTCCCATTAAGATAAAATGGGAAAGGGATGTAGGGCCACTGAGTGATGAGCAATGGAAAAACATTCTTGCTTTGACACCCACACTATCGGTCTGTGAAAGCCAGAGAATGTCGCAGCTCCTATTGATACATAGAGTTTATAAAACTCCTGATTTTCTCTTTAGGATTGGGGTTAGAAATGACTCTTCTTGCCCTCGATGTGGGCATGTGCCTGCTATGTTGATGCACATGTTCTGGGAGTGTGGTGAGCTGTCTGGTTATTGGGCTGAATTATTGAAATGCATTCATGCTGCATATGGGATTGAGGTTCCGCGCACTCCCAGGGCCTGTGTTTTAGGTGTATTGTCTATAAAAAGTCATGCCATCAGACTCGGGGTACAGAGAATTTTGTTCCAAGCTAGAAAACTGATTGCTAGATACAGGCTGAGGCAACAGCCTCCAACTCTGACAGAATTCCACAATAGAATGAAGCTTCTTTTAAAACTTGAGAAAGGGGTATATATAAAAAGAAATTGAGAGTCGAAGTATACCGCTATATGGGAAAAATGGTTAACATCGGATGTTGTTGGCCCGTGAATTCTTATATGCCATTAACAGACATAAAACATGTTCAGTGGAACTCAAGATATGTGATTAGTGCTCATGTGGTCGTTCTCTCATCAGTGGGTGGGGGGGGGTAGGGGTAATCTGGGTTATGTTCATGTTTATATCTTGTTTATTTTTTGGGTACCTGTTTGGTATCTTAAGTGTCGATTGAAGGAGTGTGATATATGATAATTATACTATATACGTCAGTGTTCTCAATATATCCTTCTATGCAATGGTATATGTGGCAAATAACAACTGTATTGTTGATCAAAACTTTAATAAAAAGCATCTGATTTAAAAAAAAATGTAGCACAGCTACTGAGTTATTCAATAAAATCTATCTTTATAGTGCTACCTGCTGTATTTTCCGTATTTCTCTGCCCATCTCACTGAGGTGGGCACACATGCTCCATCCCCCTCCTTCAACTGCCCCAGCCCTGTTAGAAGCTGTGCTAGTTACAGGGAGAAAGCTTCAGCAGAAAGGACATACCCCCTGAGAAAGGACACACCTCCTGAGCTGCCAGCTTGGAATAAATTTAGCAGAGCAACTGGAGCAGTGAATGTGGAGAGTTGTGTATCCATGTAAGGTACATGGCTGGTTCTAGCTTTGTTTGAAAAAGATTGTCATGTGCAATATGATGTCTGATTTACATTTTTACAATAATCATGGAATAATCCCTTAGGAAGGCAAGGGCCCTGGTTGTTGCATCTTGCTGTCTAAAGAAAAGTTAAAACGTAAAAGATGATGTAGAGTAATAACATGTAAATGAAAAAAACACTGGGTTGAAAAAGTTGAGAGTATTAAAGTATGGGTGCCAATATGGTTTTTGGGGAAGAACATGAGTGCCTAGTAGGGCTATGCAACTTTCAGTCAAATGCATCCTGAACATTAGATGTTTAGGATTTTAAGCTATGAAGCTGCTCAAAACTAATTTTTTTAATAATAATAATATTTTGTTTTTGAAGCTTTTTGCAAAGATGGCTGTAGGAATGGAGGGAGCTGCATTGCTCCTAATATGTGTGCTTGCCCCCAGGGTTTTACTGGACCAAGCTGTGAAACAGGTAAGAAATGTACATGCCATGTCTAAAGAGTACACAGATTATTGCCATGAATTTCATCATACATAATGCTGGCCGTATGTAAAGAGATCCTATCTTTAAAAGAACATTTTAACAATTTTACCTTGGGCATACATTTGTCACCAGATACATGATTACTCTGATTTGGATCTGACAGATTATACTTATGTGTAAAAAGCTTCCTTTATTTTGAAATATGGAATTAACTTTAAACTTCTGCTTAGACTTCTACCAACAACTAGTTAGTCCACTAGATAGGAGATAATAACTGTTGGATCAGATTGGATCCATTCTCTGGGATATAAAATATATATATTTCTTGATGCAGTTTTGACAGCCGAAACCAGGAGTGAATTCAAAAAAAGAGGATAAGTCATATCTGTCCTTTATACTTTCTCTCATTTTATGATCTACTCCTGATTTTGGCTTCCAAAACTGCATCAGGAAACATCGCTACGTAGTAGTACGCCACACAATTTGGTTTTTGCATGTGGATCATAAAAGGAGGGAAAGTATAAAGTACAGATATGGCCTCTTTTTTTAATTTACTCCTGGTTTTGGTTTCTAAAACTGCAACAGGAAACCTGACCATGTGGCCGAACCCTAGGTGTTTCTGAGTCAAGATATCTAGCTCATTAATAAAAGCAGCTGTGCTATATTTTTGGCTCTGTGCCCAATTCCAAATGAGTTCCTCTGTGAAAGCCCCTTCTACAAGGGCTTATCATTGTTCTTCCCCTAAGTAAAAGTGGACAAGCCATTTAATCTTTAGTCTGTCTAACTGGTTTTAATAGGAAGGAATATCTTAAAGGTTAGACATATTTCATACACTGTACGGTATTAAACATTCATGGCAGCGGCGCACACATTTCACGTAATCTGCATAAACATCACTGTGAGTATGCAAATAATAATGGATGAATATGTACAAAGCAGATTGCAAGCCATTGGTGCTTCTGTCATATGGATAGGAAATCAATATTTCTCTAGACCATTTCTTTCATTTGTTATGAGCCAAGGTTAATTTATGCCTTCTGGCATGCCTATGAATTTTATCACAAAGAGTAATTTGCAATGGACGTGACAGATGCTATAAACAACATCTAAATATTTATGTTGGAAAAATTGCTGTGCGCAAAATAAACATATATTAAATTTCCCAGACCCTGCAATGGGTTGTAGCTGTTAATAAGCAGGGAATGGCATATGATGTGATTTAAGATAGATATGAAGAATTATGCATGCGTTCATGCATTAACTGTTAGGCGTATACTTTCTTTATGTGTTTCCTTATAGTCGATTAAGGCTACTTTCACACTAGCGTTTTAAAATTCCGGTATTGAGTTCCGTCATAGGGGCTCAATACCGGAATAAAACGCTTCAGTTTTGTCCCCATTCATTGTCAATGGGGACAAAACTGAACTGAAGACAACGGAATGCTCCTGAAAGCATTCCGTTCCGTCTTCAGACCGGAGAACAAACCGCAGCATGCTGCGGTTTGCTCTCCGGTCCAGGCATCCGCACCAAGACGGATCCGGAATGACCCCCAATGCAAGTCAATGGGGTGGATCCGTCTGGTGTGACCATAATGGTAACCGGATCCGCCCTCCATTGACTTTCAATGGAGTCCATTACGGATCCGGGTACACATAGACACATACAGACATAAACATACACACACATAAAGACATACAAACACACATACATACTTACATGCTCCCCGGCAGGTCTTCGGAGCGTCAGGACGGCTCACACAGGTCACGATTCCCCACAGCGCCCTCTGCTGGGCGCCTGGTGGAATCGTCAGATGACGATTCCACCAGGCGCCCAGCAGAGGGCGCTGTGGGGAATCGTGACCTGTGTGAGCCGTCCTGACGCTCCGAAGACCTGCCGGGGAGCATGTAAGTATGTATGTGTGTTTGTATGTCTATATGTGTGTGTATGTTTATGTGTATGTATGTATGTACTGTGTGACATGTGTGGGGCCGGAGCGCGGTTCCGGCTCCACACATGTCACTGCGGCAGGCCTGATCCGGCAGCACCCTTCACCTGCCGGATCAGGCCTGCCGCCAGTGTGAAAGTAGCCTAAGCACTGTGCTACATTTAAGTAAACACCATGATTGAAACAAAATAACGTGCTTTGCTTTGTAAGGAAAGAACAAGCATTGAAAGTAGAATATATAAAGATGTAGCAGAGCGGAGTTTCTCAGTAATGCAGAACTCACTTTCCATGTTTAATACAAACATTATTTATAGCAGTGTTAACATGGTTGCATTATGCTGGTAAACCCATTCAATATACCCTATATGGGGTACGGCCTTGGGTTCTCCCTCTAGTAGCGAGAGCAGGGTACTGCTAATGGAATTGGCTTGGCCGTGTATTACATGAACACTCTTTTGTTTAAATGGTTGCCATGTGATGATAATTATTGTTGAGCGAATCAAAGTCAAACAAATTGACTTTGATCCGAATTTCAGGGAACATTCAATTTGCCGCAAAGCTGAATTTCCTTGCGCATTGTGGTAACTAATTAATTTTCTCCGAAATGGTGGTAGACACAAAAGAAATACATACTCACCTTATCTATTTGCACGTGAATAGGCTGTTGAAGTCATCTTGATTGCAGATATTGCACAAAATCTCAGTGATGTCAGGGATGACGTCATCCTGCCCAGCCATTGTAATGACATCATCCCATCACCGCACAAGATTTTGCGGGGTGTCTTTAACCCCTTAAGGACCCTGCTATTTTTCACCTTAATAGGGTTCTCCAGGAATTAAGAAAATGCTTAAATATTACTTTATTATAAATATATTCTCAAATACCTTTTATTAGTTACAATGGCTCGTTTTGTCTGGGAAGCAATCATCAGGGGAAACAAAATGGCCACTGTCCCATCAGTTCAAACAAAACCTGTCCTGATCACACAGGAGGACAAGTTACTTCACAACATTGAGGTAAAGAGCTGCCTTATCCTCCTCTCTACTATGCTGGTCAGGGATTATGATCCTGAATACAGATGATAAGATCTTCAGCTGAATCTCTGGGGAATTGAGTTCATGGAGTGACACAAAGTACAGAGAGGATGGACAGGACAGACTGTGGTTAAAGGAGTTCTCCATGAATTAAGAAAATGAAAATACTTAAATATTACTGCATTATTAATATAGTCCAAATACCTTGCATTAGTTATAATAGCTTGTTTTGTCTGGGGAGCAATCATTAGGAGAAATAAAATAACCGCTGTCCTATTAGTACCCACAAAACCTGTCCTAATCACACAGCAGGACAAGTTACTTCACAAAACTAAGGTAAAGAGCTGCCTCATCCTCCTCTCTGCTTGTCAGGGATTATGATCCTGAATACAGATAAGATCTTTAGCTGAATCTCTGAAGTAATTGAGTTCATGAGCAGATGTGGCTAATGAGCAGCAGCACTTGTTTACAGTCTCCATTACCACAGTCTGTCCTGTCCCTCCTTTCTGTACTTCATGTCTCCTCATGAACTCTATTCCCACAAAGATTCAGCTAAATATCATATTAAACTGTATTCCGAATCATAATCCCTGACAAGTAGGAGAGGAGGATGAGGCAGATCTTTTCCTCAATGTTGTGAGGTAACTTGTCCTGCTGTGTGACTAGGACAGGTTTTGTGTGTTCTAATAGGAAAGCGGCCATTTTGTTTCTCCTAATCATTGCTCCCTAGACAAAACAAGCCATTATAACTAATGAAAGGTATTTGGGAATATATTTATAATAAGTATATAATTATATATATAAGTATATACAAGTAATTTTTACGTATTTTCATTTTCTTAATTACCGGAGAATCCCTTTAAGTTTTGCTGTGGTAAATGAGACTGTAAACTGCTGCTGCTCATTAGCCACTCCTCACCCTCATCTCATGTCTCCTTATCTTCTCCATTCCCACAGAGATTCAACTATATTCAGGATCATGATTCCTGACAAGCAGAGCAGAGGATGAGGCAGCTCTTTACCTCAGTGTTGTGAAGTAACTTGTCCTGTCGTGTGATTAGGACAGGTTTTGTGTGTACAAACAGGATGGCAGCCATTTTATTTCTCCTGATGATTGCTCTCCAGACAAAGCAAGTCATTATAACTGGAGATGAGCGAACCTGCTTGTAACGAGCGGTTCAATGCTTGCCCACTGCATACCAGTGTGTGACACCAAATGGATCCGTAGCCATTGACTTACAGTCGGGTGAGGACGGATCCGGATGGCTGCGGGCAGGGGTGCGCAAGGGATCCGAGCATTGAACCGCTCGTTACGAGCAGGTTTGCTCATCTCTAATTATAACTAATGAAAGGTATCTGGGAATATATTTATTATAAAATAATATTTAAGTATTTTCATTTTTTAACTTCCTGGAGAACCCTTTTAAGGACCAGGCCATTTTTAGCAAATCTAACTTGTGTCACTTTATGTGGTGATAACTTTAAAATGCTTTTACTTATCCAGGCCATTCTGAGATTGTTTCTCTTCACATATTGTACTTCATGACAGTGGTAAATTTGAGTCAAAATATTTCATTTTTATTTAACAAAAATACCAAATTTACCCAAAATTTAGAAAAATTAGCAAATTTCCATTTCTCTACTTTTAAAATACATAGTAATACCTCCAAAAATAGCTATTACTTTACATTCCCTATATGTCTACTTCAGGTTTGGATCATTTTGGAAATGACATTTTATTTTTTTGGGATGTTAGAAGGCTTACTTCATGAAGTGACACAAAGTTTAGAACCAAATCTTGAAATTTTTCACAAAATTTACAAAACTCACTTTTTAAGGACTAGTTCAGGTCTGAAGTTACTTTGCTTACATCATAGAAACCACCCAAAAATGACCCCATTTTAGAAACTACACCCCTCAAGGTATTCAAAACTGATTTTACAAACTTTGTTAACCCTTTAGGTGTTCCACAAGAATTAAAGGAAAATGTAGACGAAATTTCTGAATTTCACTTTTTTGGCAGATTTTCTATATAAATCAATTTTTTCCATTAACAAAGCAAGGGTCAACAGCCAAAAAAACTCAATATTTATTACCCTCATTCTGTAGTTTAGAGAAACGCCCCATTTGTGATTGTAAACTGCTGTACGGGCACACGGCAGGGCGCAGAAGAAAAGTAACGCCATATGGTTTTTGGAGGGCAGATTTCACTAAGAAAATTTTAAATTGTCATGTCACATTTGAAGACCCCCTGATGCACCCCTAGAGTACAAACTCTATAAAAGTGCCCCCCCTGTCGCTGGATCTCCCGGGCTTCCGTAGCTGGCATAGCAACCATCGGGCCCCCCCACCGCCGCACAGGGACCCGATGGGTTGTACAAGCTGCCGCAAACCCCCTGACTGTGGCATACAGGGGGTTAATCTGCCGGCATCGGTGTTATCGGTGATACTGACAGCCGGGCCCCTGCTGTGGATCACGGCAGCATGTGTCAGGCTGCCGGTTAACCCTAGGATGAGAATGCTCGTCCTAAGGCGTTATGTACTGGCCAGTTAGGACGAGCATTCTTGTCCTAGGTCGGCAACGAGTTAAGATGGCTGCGGCGGCCTCTACACAAGCAAATGGATAAGGTATTTATTTTTTTATTTTTACTATGATTAACACCTGAAAGACCTAAATGGTAGCCTCAGATGTTATGATCAATGATGAACGTGGCATCTGAGGGGTTCAATGATGGGTGCCAGCTACATACAAAGAAACTCGTTGCGAATCGAATTTCTTTGTGAAATTCAGCAAAGTAGCCGAATCCAATTTTTCATGACTTCTCTCATTTATAATGATAATGTCAGTGAAGCTCTGCGCAATATGATTGGTGCTATATAAGCAAGTAAAAAAATATATATATAATGCTACATTTCCTCAGAAGTGGCAACTGCAGAAAAAAACCTTCCTTGACATCAGTTGTCCATGAGGGGTTAAGGGCCTGATATGTGGCTATCATTTGATTACTAGTGTCTTCTTCTTTTAGAAGAAGGACAACATCTTTAAAGGGGTTCTATAGTTTCTTAACAAAGTTTGTCTGCTTTATCTCCCCATCAGACCTGGGGACGGAAGCATACTTACCTTCTCCCCGACTCTTCCTCCTTCAGTCCACCACTGCATTTGCTATACCGGTCCATGCAGGTCTGGTGGGGAGAGGAAAAGAAAAAATTTGTTAAGAAGCTGGGGAACCCATTTAAGATATACAAACAGAAACAAAAAGTTTGTGTTGAATACTTGGATGGTTGGATTTCTTTTCTTATAACACAATGTTTTTCTGTTCCACCATGTACAGTAAATCCTGATGTGACACTATCTTTCCAGGTGTCACTTTTTTCAAATTTTTGTGGGTGGCAGCACAAAGGGAAAACTAGCATTGATATACCAAATTACATCAAGCCTTTAAGTAAATGTTGACTGTTTAGCACTGTGTCATGTTTAAGTTTAAATTTTTGTGCTGATTCATTTAATATATTTTTACGTGCTGGGAGATTATTATGTAATCTCAAGGATAGGTCATCAGTAGACATGCAAATCATGAATCAAATTCATTCATAATTAGCCTCTTGAAGGGGTTGGCCCCACTGCTCAAGAGACTCCCCCTTCCTCATTGATTGAAAGGGGCAGACATCTTGCTGTGGCCTATCAATCTCATGCCCGAACATTGCTCTGAGAATTGGCTCAAGTGCAGGACATCCGCTGCTGCTACCTGAGCAGCTCAGATACAAACTGTGCATGTGCCACTGATGTTTCTGTACACCCAGAAGTGGGGGAGGTGCTCTTCTGTCTGAAACAGCTGCCTTCACTTCCAGGTGTACCCAGCCATCTGCAGTGCATGCTCAGTGAGGTTCCCAGTGGCTCAGAGGCTTACAATCACAAGATTAACTGTGCCTTTAAAGCTTTTGAAGCATCTGATAGGCTAAACGACATAATTTAAGTTAATTGAAGTGTGTTCCAAAGAATTTTGAACATTCACAAGTCTGGTACATGCTTGAGAGCAATTTCCAAATGCCTGAAGGCACCATCTTCATCTGATCAAATGATAACATGCAAGAGGTGAATGTTCTTCTTAGGTGAAAAATACAAATCAATCCAGCAGCAAACCACCTTGTCAAAATGATGGAGGAAACACAAAAGTATGTATATCTACAGTACAACATAACCTAAATCACCATGACCTGAAGAACTGCTCAGCAAGGAAAAAAATACTACTCCAAAACCACCATAAAAAGCCAGGTTACAGTTTGTAGATGCACATGGAGGCAAAGATATTTTTTGGAAAAATTTCTCTGGTCTGATAAAACAATAATGTAACTTCTTGATCATAAAGATCATCATTAGCTATAAAGGAAAAAGGGGAGGCTTGCATGCCAAAGAACACCATCTCAAGCATGGAGATGGCAGAATCATGTTGTATGGGTGGTTTGCTGCAGGAGGGACTAGGGCACTTCATCAAAGACATCGCATTATGAGGAAGGAAAATTATGTGGAGATATTGAAGCAATATCTCGAGAAATCAGCCAGGAAGTTAAAGATTTGGCGCAATTGGTTCCTCCAAATGAACAGTGCTTCCAGGCATGCTTCCAAATCTGTGGGAAAATGGTTAAGGAGTGGCCATCTCAAAACCCTAATCTTGAACCCATAGAAAATGTTTGAGCAAAACTAAAAATGTGTGTCTGAGCAAGGAGGGCTGCAAACTGGGGTGCTGCGATATTCTTTGCATATTGAACATTTTACCCTGAATCAAGGTACAAATTGCTGGCACCCAACATTAATTTTCTATATTACAGGATCGATAGATACGTTAATGATATGCAAATGATAAAAAAAATGGAAAACCAATTATTCAAAACATCTTGATTTATATAGTGTAGTATCAATTATGAGTGCCAAAGGCAGAAATACATGCACTTGAATACTTTGCATGCTATCAGTGAAGTTATTAATGGTTGTCTGAGGAATGTTCTACCATGCTGAATACACTTGGGCATGCAAATCATCAAGATCCTCCTTTTGTAATATCCGACCAATCACATTCCTGATGTGCTCGACGGGAGACAAGTTCAGAGGTGCTGCAAGCCATTGTAGCACATTTATCTACACAGACTGCTCACAGTAGCACAAGCTACATGCGGCTCGGCATTGTCCTACTGAAAAACGACTCCTAACAAACTTTGGAAATTTGCCAATTCCCTAATATGTTCATTTCGGTTTGCCTAAGGTTAACTTATATTTCAATTTAGCTTTATGGTATTTTCCTTGTACTTCATAGTGCACCTGCTTATCTTATTGACTTAATACTTGACATTTAATATTCTTTCAACATGCAAGCAAAGTACAAAAAAACCTCGGGAAGCCCTTACAAGTTCTCTTTTACAAATGGAAAATGTTTTTCAATAAGTTTAATCGTATTGTACACTGGCAGCACAAAAATAGAAATGCCAATCAAATGTTCTGTACAATGCAAGACAATTAGAGATCAGGTATGGAAGCTTGGATGAACATGCATACGCAGAAGTGACTGAATTTAATATATGATAAGACAGGCTACTTTGGTAGTGTTAGTGAATAATTCACAGGATCAGCCTTAGATTAGAAGTAGGTCATGCTGTTTCACGCTCTTGGTTGTCTGCTACAGTATGATCTTTTTAGTGCTCTCTTGGCATGAGGGAGGAACGATCACCTGACAACAGCTTTTAATTTTTCATGAAGAAGTAGACATTAAATTCGCTCAGTAAGATTTTGTCCGGTAATGTCTTAATAAATCATGAAATTCAGTCTGAGAGTTGTATGGATGGAGTCAGGTCAACACTGATTCATGCACACAGTGACAGGATGACAGTTTCAGTGCAGAAAACAAATGTACTATAATTAAATTCATTTTATCCATCACATTCTGAGCTAACGTGACCTTGGATGCAGGATCAAGCTGTGAATGTCTATGGGAAGTAAACTACAAGTTTTATAGCACAAAAGGTTATTCAAGTAGTATATGGATTGCCGTGTGTATTGTGAGACACTAATATGTTTAATGAATAGTGCCACAAAGTTGAGAGAAAAGCAAAACTTTTCCGTAGCAATGCTGTACTTAACCCCCTCCCTAAAACAGCACCCCCCATGCCCCATTCTTAACCTAACCCCTTTGCTACAATAAAAGCACTCATTGCCCATGGTCCTTCCTCTGTCCCCGTCTTGCCCCTACCTGGTGCTGCCTGAGGCAATCGCCTCACCTGGCCTCATTGGTGGTGCACCCGTGCCACTAGTGAACTCCAGTGCACTAGAAGAACAGACTATTAGAGTTTCTGCATCCAGCATGGCCAAATACTACCACAAACCACCAGATCTCCTTTGACTATCATGGGATCTCACGGGACTTTCAGCTAGACAGATACAGCTGCATGCAGCAGTTTTAATGGCTGACAAGTTTGTCATCCAGCTTGCTCATAATCAGATCTAGCTGAATTAAATGTTTTTCAGACATTTTTCATTTGGTGTTTTAAGGCATCTTGAGTACTAGTCCTATTCACCTGTACATCATTTGATCATGTGTTGTCTACTTTCCTTCAAAAACAGCACCACCCCTGTCTATCAGTTGTGTCTGGTATTGCGGTTAAAAGTGGAGTTGAGTTGCAATATTAAACTGTAGCAGCCATGATTTTCTAATTCTTTACGCAAATGAGGCCTTCAGTGCACCAAGGGGCAGTGCTATCCATGCCCTTTGGTGCACTGAAGCCCAAATATTGCATACAGAAAAAAAGCCTTTTTTTCTCCAGAATGACTCAACTGATTTTCACAAGATAAGTATCATTGTAGCAGACAGTATACCCGGCTTAATGGGGTTGATTCTGCTGATAGGTGCTCTTTAAGTATTTATGGCATATCCTTTGAATAGTCCATCTCTATATAATAAATGAGGCTCAGGCCTTTGCGGGTAAGCTCTACGAAGAGGCCACAACACTCCAGCCCTTGGTAAGAAGAATGATGCTGTCACTGTTAGGAAACAGACATAAGCAGCAAGTTTGCTGTGACCCAACAGAACAGGTCTTGCTAAAACAATCCAAAATACAGAGGCTTTACTGGACCTCAATCTAAAATGTTTGACACCCTATAAAGTCTTATGTGGCAGAGGGACCATTGAGCCCAACTCATGTACCATGACCATGTACCATGTACCATGACTCATACATCTGCATCCCCTGTATTTTCAGACAACGGATGACGTTCATGTGCTGCCTGTTTTTTTTTGCGGACCCATATTAATGAATGGGTCAGTGTGTGATTCACAACCAATGCGGATCGGATGTGGATCCAAAGTACAGTTATATGCATGTAGCTTTATGCAGTGTAAATCTTTTATCTTGTTAATTGTGTTTTGTCTTTTTTTTGTTATAAAACCATTATGCCATGTCTTGAATAATAGATTCTGTAGCGGTATTCTTCAATAATGAAAACCAGGAAAGTTTTGGCTGAAACTAATTGCCAGCCCGTGATTGATCAATATGTGACAGAAATGAAATGCAAACCTGAAGCAATAAGACTCTCTGTAATAAAACATTGCTTTTATAATGTCACACATAAAACCTGGCTTTAACAGCTCAGGTGATTGGATTTCCTGTAACGGACATTAAATAATGATTGCATGAAAATATAGCAATCATTGGCTGAGCGTTTAAAAGTAAATCATTTTGTAACTAACATTTATCTTATCTATTAGGCTGCTTTCACACATTGTTTTTTGTGGCATTTTTCTGCAGTTATGTTTTTTGTTGCATTTTTTGCTCCTGAATTTTTCACTGTAACAACACCAGCTCCAGATGTTAGATGAAGGGCTATGAGATGGTCACAGGACAAAAAAGACGTACTAAAATATTATAAAATGGACAAAATACTTTCAACACACAGTGAGGCAGATTTATTAATCATATCTAAAGAGTAGATAGCGTAAAATGAAAGGGGTTTTCCGAGACTTTTATACTTCATATAATTCAATTCGGCAGATTCACCAGTGTTCCACAAGAAATTTGACTTGTTACAAATTAATTTGTTTCTATAAATTAGGTATACCCAGAGCACTCTGCCTTAGGGTACGGCCACACAGAACGGCCATGCTGCAGGCGGGTTGTGGCCATGCAGAGGTGAAGAACCATGCAGTCAATTTGCCCGAAGCTTCTTTTCATTTAATAATGAAGACCACACTGTATAGTTGGTCTTCATTGTTAACCGCCATGCGGCACCTTTAATACACCTTTAAACATGGGCTGTACCCACTTCTCCAATCCTAGCACTCTCCTGTCCTACAGGTGGGAGCCCTTCTTCTGCCATCGGCTTTTTCTCCTTTTCCACATTGTCTAATATCAATGAGAGAAAGTCATCATGAACATCCAGTTCCTCCTCTCTCTGCATCTTGCTGACGTTTCTAGGACATGGAGACTTTGAAGGATAATTTGGAAGAAGTAAAAACAGCAAAAGATGAGGATGGTCATCATTAATACCTGCCTACTCTAAGGGGCTCAGACTGGAGTGTATAGGTTGGTATGCTGGCAGTAGAATAATAAAGGCTTCCATCTTAGTGAATTACATTTATAGATGATGTAAGAATAAGTAAATGTAGGAATAAATAAATAAAACTGATGCAGAATAAGTCTGCCTACACTCTCCCTATGGCTCCAGATGTAAGTACTGATTTGTTATCCTTCAGCCAATCACGCTTGTGCTGCTGGTGCATATAGCATACTGATTGGCTGGATATTCCATTGCACCTCTGCCCACTGCTGACTCCTGTTGCTGTCCAGAGGTATCACAGGACAGGTGATAGATAAAGAATTGCAGGGGGTCCAACCACTAGGATACTTGCTGGTATCCTTGCTGAATGGAGCGTCCATGTCGGTCCACTGCTCCAATAATTTCTGTGGGACAGGTACAGCCCTGTCTAATGCTGTAATGGTACCCGGTTTGTCAGTGGATTATTTGAGCTGAGAGTATTGAATGTGGTCTGAATTACAACAGATTAGATATGCATATTAGAGAGACTGCTCAGTATGACTGCTGTTATTCAGTAGCAGTGTCCATGTTACTTAAGAGGACGCATACAGCTAAATTTAGCTATGTATTAATAATTCAGTCGGATCCCCGCGGTTTGAGAAGCTTAACTATGGTTTGTACTATTTTCTGGAAATGTGTGGTTTATACTAAGCTGGTTAAAAGGCCTTTAGAGATGTCACAGGTTCAGCATTGCTCAGAATGCTTAGAAATCATTTTACAGGAAGAAATGCAAATATTAAAACGTTTAAGATTTCAGGAATTACATGAAATAGACTCCTTATGGTTCATTGACAAATGAAAAATCAGTGTGACATGAGAGCAAGCTAAATCATTGCTTAATGTGGTAGATTTGCACCATTAAAATAATGGTGCAAAGGACTGTGGCATGAATTGTAATCAGATGCAGAATTGTCACAAGATCATATGGCATGATGACCCATAGCTAAAATCTACGTATGTGTGTGTGCGTGTTTCTGTCTATATGTATCCCTCCATGATAAAGAATCATTTTTAGGGACATTGATCATGACCTCATAAGACATAGTGCTTCCATATTGACCGCATTAAAAGTACCAGCATTCTGCATTCATAAGCTATGGTGCAAGCAACATTTCCCAGAAGAGTGGTCCCTGAAAAACAATATTACCAGTAGGATGCCCCTCACAGTCTCTATATAGGGGGTCATTTATTAAATAGAAGTACTCCTAAATTAGGTCCTTTGTGCCGCAATCTGCAACTTTTCCCCGCTCATGCCAGGTCTAAAAAATTGGTCAGGGCGTGGCCTTTTTGGCGCCTGTTTTAGGCATAGAAAATGGTCTAAATGTAAGACAGTTAGGAAGCTGTCTTACATTTAGAAGTGGCGCTGGTTGTGCCCAAGTTATGTAGAGGCCAGCGCCTCTTCATAACTCCGGCGGACCCACTGCTGGTCTCAGTAAATGTACCCCATAGTGTTTGCCTTTACACAGTAATAGAATGCTCAAATTTCAAAAATACCGTACACCGATGTGTAACGTTGTAAGAAAAGATAAAATGCTTCAACACTCATTGGTAATGACTGCAAACAAATCGTGGCGTCTTTTGCTTTGGCTTCCATCTTTTGCTTCCAAGATGGTGGCGGCTACTTCCTGAGATGGCTGTATTCTGTACTATGCACCAAAAGCATTTTGCGCAGGCAGATATAAACAGTAGAATCCCCTGTATCAGCATTCAGTGTCTGAACAATAGAGAATGCAGCCACCTTATCAGGAAGCAATGGATGCAATGGCTTGTTTATATGTGTTACCCATGGGCAGGAAGACATCTCTGTGAGGCTTGTTTATATATATTACCCAAGGGAAGGAGGACATCTCTGTGAGGCTTATTAATATGTGTCACCCTGTATTAAGAATCATAATCCCTGACAAGTAGAGTAGAGAGGAAGATGAGGCAACTGTTTACCTCAGTGCGCTGAAGTATCTTGTCGTGCTGTGTGATTAGGACAGATTTTATGTGTACTAATAGGACGATGACCATTTTATTTCCCTTGATGATTGCTCCCCAGGCAAAATGTATTTATAATAAAGTAATATTTAAGTATTTTGAGTAACTTTGTTACTTTATTAATTCCTGGAGAATCACATGCTCTGGTTAGGAAGCTACAAACCCTTCAGTCTGCACTCCTTTTAATCAATACAGTTGCTTCTACAACAAATTTTACTTTCAATCCAGAAACTTTTTATGTCCCCAGACACCAGCAAGTCTCTGAATGCTGAGTAAATAAAGTTTTAATTTGTATTGATTCTTCGCTCGTCCTCTCTTTAAGTGCATGGAAATAAATTAAAAAGGCTCTTTGCGTTGGCCAAACCAGAAAGTGCTGATACATTTGCTTTTTTAAGTATGCGGATAACAATTTAGCAACATTAGCATCATTGCTCTGTAGTATATTTTAATGCCTTCATTTTGAATAGATTTTCATGTCAGGATCACTATGGTTTATCAGCAGCCATTCTTCTGTCTGAAAATTAAAGCCGTTTCAGTTCTAATGATAAATTAAAGTGTCAGCATTAGGATATTCTTCTGCTTACTGTAAGAATAAGTTATCTCATGGTTTCTTGAAAATGAAGATGTTAAAACTGGAATTATGCTGAAAGAAATACATATAATATACATGTTTTTTTATAACAATAATACCAGCCGTATATGTGCTGTCTTCTTTGATTCAGCCCTTCATTGTGCCAGTAGAAATAAGCAGGTTATAGAAATGTCTCCTGCTGTTAAATCAAGGTATTTTGATCTGAGATTGCCTGATAGGTCTGCAAAGTGAATCTGGCTTTATCTTTCACCTGAGCAGTGCACAACTGACACGAGCTATGATGATTCAAGGCAGGAGCTCCCCCTGTCATCATAACCTGAAGAACACTGGTTTTAGACAGATAATAATGAGGGTGTAATATTTCTCT
This sequence comes from Rhinella marina, assembly GCA_900303285.1. NCBI lineage: Eukaryota > Metazoa > Chordata > Amphibia > Anura > Bufonidae > Rhinella > Rhinella marina. The sequence goes on from ONZH01013092.1 coordinate 352,976, forward strand.
GGAATATAATATATGACAAAGTTATATATGCACTGGGGAAAAGTATTTGTATTAATATAAAATCCATTTCTAGTGTGTGTGTGTGTGTGTGTGTGTACATACACACATACAGACATAGACATACACATAAACATACACAGACATATACACATACAAATACACATACATACTTACATGCTCCCAGCAGGTCTCCACAGCATAGGAGGAGCAGGACGGCGCACACATAGGACGATTCCACCCGGCACCCAGCAGAGGCTCTGTGGGAA